>LPNX010812302.1:804836-967170 GCA_001517045.1 Pseudotsuga menziesii
TTACTTACAAAAAGCCAAGAGAATTAAAGAAGGGTTGAAAGTGTGTTTAAAAATAAAGTAACTAAGGGAGGAGATTCTAAATTGATTTTATATATTTAGAATTAAAAGAGTAATGAATGGTTAACATGGTATTTTTTAGAGAGATTCCAAAATGTTGGGTCATTATTGGAAGACATTCTAAATTGATTTTAGATTTTTAGAATAAAAAGCACAATGAGCCAATGTGAAATGGAAATACCACCTTAATGAGATATAACATGCTAGCAAAATTATTTCACAAACTTAGAAAGGAGTCACCTTCCCAATTATTAAACCCCTTATCATTATGAAAGGTGAGGAATATAAGCTTAAGGGTCCTAAACATCTTAAATGTTTGGATTGTCATATTAAACAACCCACCCTCGTATATTATTTAACTTAAAGTCACTCTTTTAATCACCTCAAAAAATTTCAATTCATGCAAGAGCTACCACTGATGGGGTGTCATCCATCTAATTGTTTTAATGGTGGCGAGTGGTCTGGAAACCATGTGGCGGCTCAAATTCCTAGGTTGATACATAGATGGAGATCCTACACCTTCTCTTGTTGGACGTACTAACTATATTAATCACTCACGAGCACTTGAGTGGGCCTAATGGTTAAGAACTTGTGTTATCTCCTTGGAGGTCACAGGTTCAAAAATGGCGGGGGGTAGGGTTTCTTATTGGCCCCTTGTGACAGGGATTGAAGGATAGGAAACCCCTGGGATAGAGGCTCATCTCAGTGGGATTCGAGACATCTTGACCCCTGCGAAGTCACAATTTACTGGTATATCTGGCTTGCAGACTATTGGAAATACTTTTGGGAGGTTGTTGTTCCCATGGTTTTAAAAAAACTATATTAATCACTCGCCTTTCAATGTGAGGCTTGCGAGGAGGATCAAATATGTTGAAGACATGACAAACTTAAATTTGCATCAATGGTCATCAATGAAGTGCTCTACTCAATTTCACTGGAAAAGGACATTGCATGTATCATTGGAATAAGCTAATGTTTAGACGATTTGCACCTTTTCCGGTGGTTTTTTTATTTAATTGCAAATTGTAATATTGAGTACATAAATGGATTCAACAATCTCGGTTACCCTTGGGGCACCATATTATTAAATTTCAACAACCCAAAACTGCGATTTCAACAATTTCGACTAGACTTTCGCCCAAAAATCCACGGAAGTACTGGTGTAAATCATCATCTAACATTAGGTTACTCCATCGTCATTGATGTATATGATGAATTTTGACTTTTCATTGGTAGAGAATTAGCGTGTTTTTCATTTTCTATCCTCGTCCATCCCTTGTCGTGCGAAATCCATCTTCGTTCGTGTTGGCTCTTTTCAACTTGGTTTTCGAAAATTGTAAAAACATCAAGGATTTGAATTAAAGGACGGAATAGATGGACCATAGAATTGCAATGCTTGTTAGCATGCTCATGTGCCCAAAGATCAACAGTCAAATGACTACTCTATCAACTGAAGATGTTGTTCTTTTCAATGACCCTATCTCTATCAAATCAGGCATTGGTGGTGATTCTCAAGTGGATGCAATCCCTATTTTTCCCACTAGTTCTAGTTTTTCTATGGAAACTTGTTTAATATTTCTCTTATATTTATACTAGTGTCAATTAGCTCTTATAGTTAAGACTTTTGAATGTTAGCATTGTGGATTTCCAAAGCTTATTTTGGGCTCTATATGAACTCTAGAATTTTTTTAGCTCAGTTTATGTGATATGGTTGGATCAACGGTCTTTCAAAAGGATCTAGATATATGCAACTCCTATGTACACCTTCTTTTCCTTTTTTGAAGAAACGTGATGTTCTAATTGCCAAAAAAAAATCATGCAAGAGGTACCAAACATTAAGTTGTCAAGGTGAAAGATGGTGGATAAATAAAAAGATTTCAAGAGAAGGTCAGTGTTTCAAAGGACAAAAAACCTCACTCGTTCTCATAATTATGCAAGATTACACACGAATATCCAACTTAGCAAGGCTATACACTACACATGGGTTTGCATGGATTCAAACAGGGCGTATGAATGTGAATGAATTTTGGATCCAAGTCTAGCAATTTGATGGGAGTTTTGCAATTATCATGTTGGATATAAGAAAGTTGAGTTTAGAGAGGAAAAATCAATAAAAATAGCGGGAAAAGGGGGGGTACATTTTATTCCCACCCTAGATGAGCTAAGGTGTCATTGATTGACAAAAAAACCAAACAGTATTAATACAGAGGAGGCTATATTATATTATAGGATTGGAAAAGACAATCGATTTGTGGTATAATGAGGGCTATAATGTAATGCCCAACAAACAAATCCTCTCATACATAAAACCAACAAATAGTATCCTTATTTTGTATATACAAATATTAACTATCAACCAATTTGTTATTTAATAATTACCCCCATAAGAGTCATAAATAGGAGAGTTATACCCAAAATAATGAATAAATTCAACTACAATCACGTGAAGTTAGGTCCATCTAGCTCTGATCTCTCACTCGTGAAAATACACAATTTATTTGTGGGGGACAACTCTCCTCCCAACCAATATCTCATTCGAACAACTAAGAACCCCCAAGCCCTCAATCCAAAACTATGCCAATTTATAATTCCTTTTAGCTCATAAACCAAGTTACAATAACTTCTCAAAACCAAGGCTTTCTCCCAACCCAAATAGATGTCTTCGTCATCTCCTCAACCTCACTTAAATAATTATTGTTCATATCCATCCATGCAAAAATCCCATGCATAGACTCCACTTGTCATAAAGTTTTAGTCTTATCTTTAGTTAGTTTTTTCTTTATTTTCTTTTAGTGAACTCTCTTAATTTTACCTTGATTAATTTAAGATATGGGGCATTATATACTCCTCCACTTCAAGGAACTTCATCATGAATTTAATGTTAATTATGCTACTTGTGTGTTTTTAATTTCTACCCATTTATTCCACATCACCCTCTATTGTAACTAGTATAAGATGCACCCAATTGACCACAAAAGCATCAAAATTCCACATCACAACTTGGTGGAAGTGCGAGCACAACTTTAGCCATCTTCCAAAATTCTCAAAGTCTAGCTTAAAGCCTATTGGCCTAATCGGGGGGGCAAACTTTGATGCCAAATATACCCAACCAATCATGTAATTTACTACACTAAATTAAGTACACCAAATATCTCAAAAGGATAACCTAAATTTAGTCCCCAACACTGTCTAGGTCGTCAACCCTACGCATTGAATTCCAACACACAACTCCACCAACGAGTACAATTCCAACTCTTCTTCTAGACTTCAAAATCACAACTCCAATATTAGCCACTTTAGCTTTCTCAAGATGGTAACATGTCCATCAAGCATTCATCTAAGGAAAAAGAACCATTGGCATAGTTATTGATTGAGTTTGTCTCTAGACCATAAGTTGATACTTGTAAATATTCTCCTTCATAGGTATGGGCTCCAACAAGATCATCAAATGAATCAACCTTCTAAACCCATTGATAGATTACCTTATATTAATCGCCACCTCACAACATGCAACCTGTGCATTAGTTATAGCCAAAACGTCATCATGTCATATCAAATGATCCACATGCTAGTTATCACATGTCATCATGACAACTTAACACCATTGTCATAAAAAACATCTCATAATAAAGGAACCACATTTAAACAACATGTTAACATATCATGAAAAATCATCTTGAGGAATATCACGTCATCATTCATTCTCATTAACATAAATGTATGTCAAATACCACAATTGTTCTCAAACAACATAACTCATGAATATGATAATAATCTCAATACATAGAATGACGAACTCAACATACAATATTTGTTGGAACTATACAAATAGCCATGCATGTAATATAATCAATGCATATCTATATGTTGGCTGAGGAACCTGATTATCTTCTTGATTCAAAGGTATTATTTCAGCTGTGTTTGGATCCCAGTTCCTGGCAGGGGGTGTGGGGGAGGTTCCTCCCCCACTAATGTTGTCAGGGGATCAAGGGGGTAGTGACAACCTTTTGGACAACTCCTCGGTAAGGGTTCCGCAGTAGTTCCAACAAAGAGATTTTTTTGGAAAAAACGCCTTGTAAATATTGTTATTTCATAGTCAATTTGGATCATTCATCATTAGGTCATCGATCGGATGGTAGAAGTTATGTTGGTGTTTTTTTCCCTAGAAGGATGCATCCCTCTTTTTATGAGGACATTGTATCACGGTTGTGTAGAGTGTGAGAGAGACTCTGAGAGAGTGAAGAGGAGGTTGTAGTGGATGTGCTATAGGTTTTATCCCTTCATTTTGTTGGATGGAGTGAAGGAAGGACTAGTTGTTTTTCTGTGGATGTAGCCTATATCAAGTGAACCAAATATATTGTTTTTATCTTACATTGTGCTCCTTTGTGTTTTATTTTTGCATTCATTTTTATTTTTATTGCTCTCTGATCCTATTCTTAACAATGGGTATTGTATCAATGTTTAATTAAAATGAGAAAAAAACTACACAGGATATGCATATGTTCCAGCTATGTCAACTAGACCAATTTGATAGTTTCTACATCCTCCAAGGAAGCGGATGATGGGTTATATTCATCCCATTGAACCTTGAATTGCCCAATTTCAAGGCTCCTAAATCGATGAATCATGTGTTCCAATATAGAAAATGGTTCTATATTGAAAGATCCCTCCTCAAAAACCTACAATCCCTCAAATTTCAACACATGGGAAGGATCGAGAACATAATGTATAAGTACAAAACATTATGCATCATTTTTAGAAGGGATGGTAGCTCAAATTTATAATTAATTGGTCCAATCCTCTCTAAGATCTTAAATGGTACACCGAATATAGGGGATAACTTTGTTCCTTCCCAAAATTTGAAGGCAACCTTAGAAGGTCTAACTGTAACAAAAATCTTATCACCTTCCTTATAGATTTTGCAAGTTCTCTTCACATCTTCACAAGTTTTATGCTAGCCCCTAACTTCCTTAATCCTTTGCTTAACAGTAATAATTTGTTCTTCCATTTATTGAAGCATATCAAGTCCCAGCATGACTCGATCCTTTAATCAATCCCCACTCAAGGATGTTAAACAGGGATTCCCATATGGAGCTTCATCTGGGGATCCACCAATGGAACTATGATCACTATTATTGTATGCAAATTATATTAAGGAAATATACTTTCCTATTGCTTTTGTTGGTCCATAACATACATTCTGAACAAATGCTCCAATACCTTATTAACTCTCTTTGTTTTCCCATCTATTTATGTATGATATATCGTACTGAAGTTGAGTTGAGTACCTTATAGGTTTGGAGCCTTTTCCGAAACCTATAAGTCAATTGTGAGTCTATGCCTAAATTGATTCTCAAGGCACTACATGCAAGCAAATTATCTCCTTTAGAAAAAAATCGGGGAATCATTGGTGCATCAAAGGTGCTTTTAATTGGAATAAAGTGAGGACTATTGGATAGCTTTTCAACCACTTACAATGATGCAATAATGCCTCCTGGAAGTCATAAGTAAGCCTCCCAAAAAATCAATTAAAATAACTTCCCATTTAGTTTATGGTATATCATAGGTTTGGAGTTTACCAACAAGGTCACGATGTTCTGCCTTAACTTGTTGGAATTCTAGATATGGCAACAAATTGTGTTATGTATTTTTTCATCTTGACCCATAAAATTAGCCTTTTTAGATATGCATGCATTTTATTTAATCCCAAGTGTGCAAAATATGGATCTCTATGGGCCTCCCCCATTACCAATATCCTAATATCATCATTCTTGGGAATGTAAAACCTAACCCCAAATCATAATAATCCATCATTCTCGAAAGTGTACCCTTCCAATTTATATCTCATTGGTATGCCATCTTGTAAGGAAGGCTTCACTTCTTGGGACCAATTCTCTTCTATAATGTGGCTTAAAATCTAGTATTTTATGTCTACCTTTAGTGTTAATGTTGAATGAATTATGGGCCTCCTAGTCAAAGAATTTGCAACATTGGATACCTTGCCTTTGATAAAGGATATAGTAAAATTGTATCCATTGAACAAGTTGATCCAACGTTGTTGTCAGGCATTGAGGTCCTTCTAGGTAAAAAATGGCTCAAGTCTCGTGTGATCTATTTTTAGTTCAAATCAATGCCTCATTAGATAATGTCTCCATAACTTTAGGGCCATTACAATTGTAACCAACTCTAGAGAATGAGTACCATAATTTATTATGTGGTCCTTAATTTTACTAGAATCATAGACAATAACTCCTCCTTATTACATCAAAACTACGCTCAAACCTTGCCCTAATGCATTTGTGCAATCACAAAAGTTTGTGTCCATGTTTGGCACTCTTAAGATTGGGGTTGGTGCTAACTGTTGTAATTTTATCTCTACAAATTCTTTCTCACAATCATTTGTCCAGTAAAATTTTACTCCATTATTATTTTGTAGGTTTGTTATACGATTTGTGATTCAGGAGAATCTTTCCACAAATATTCTATAGTAACATGCCAATCCTATAAAGGTGCACGCTTCTTTAGAATTATTTTGAGCTAGCCAATTCATTATAGTTTCAATTTTTCTATGGTCTACTATAATATCTTCTCCACTTATGGTATGGCTTAGATATTTGTAATACCTCGGTTTTGACCCCATTTGCATTAAAAGGTACATGATGTATATATTGTAATTAATCATGGTGCGGAGCTAAAGGCAAAAGCCCCACCATCGATTTGGTTGTGTAATGTTTCAACAATTGGGATCGTTGCCGATGGTATATCATGCCATCCGGCACATTATAGTTTTGGCATCATGTAAATATGCACTTTAAATAAAATGAACCTATAGCCAGCTACGACGGTGCAACAATAATGAAAAGGGCATAACTTTCCTAAGGATAGGGAGGGGGAATTATTAAACCTTGGGCCTATGGGGAAAAATCCATGTGTCAACTGTTAAAAACCCCTGATGTTAGTTGGGGCAGTTATTGTTGAGTAGTGGTGGGTGTGGCAGGACTGTCAGTCCTTTCCCATGTGCCCACTCCACCAGAAAACTCTTCATCTTCACGTCACGTGGGCAGAGAGGCAACATTTCCATTCTCTCCACTCTCCCACGACTCCATTCTTCCATTCACGGCTGTATTCCGTTGTGTTTTCCTTGCCCATCTCCACGCAGGGGCTGGATTGGCCCATCCTCATGCAGAGAGTCATTCTCCCCATTGTTTTGTTTTTCCTCACACACATGGTTCTCCTTTGGTTTTTTTCATGCTACGAGCGGGGAGAGCGGCCTCAGGGCACGATTTCTGCTATGTACGTGAAATTACCAGGGTTCTCATCCACAATTTTGGGCTTGATGTTGGTTTAATCCATGATTTGGGTTGTTGTTTCTCTTCCCATGATTTTGGGTGCTGAAGGTTCATTCACGATTCCTTCTATGTGTTATTATTGAGTCGTTTTGGCCACGATAGGGCCAAGAACGACTCAGGAACTGTTTTCCCCTGTCCCAGCTATGAATAGCTCGTTTTACTGTGGGTAGGCAGTGGTTGGTCTTCGGACTGTGTGGAGTGGGATTGAAGGCCAGGTATGCTTGAGAAACCTGGTGCTTGGGAGCCACACAGACAGAGTTAGATGACTGGCTTTCTTCTCCACAACCCCTGAATGGCACTGGAAGGGAAGTCAAGGCCTGAGGGACTATGAAGCAGAGAAGGGACTGATTCCTGGTGTTGGGTGTGTGTGGGTGTCTTAGAATCCAGACTAGCTTTGGTCACGCTTTGGTGTAGGCATCCTTAGCTCTCCAACGAGACCACCAGCTTAGCATTCAACTTCTCCTAGCTCCTTGATAGCCTGATAAACCCTACTATGTCAGCTTGGCTGATTTGTGTACCTTGGCTATGTGTAAGCTTGCTTAGTCCCTTATTCCTTGGGGAATTATTCCTAGCTTGGGGGTGGCAGTGTTGCTGAGAGATTGATGAGCACGCTGGCCTATGGTTGGGTGGAACGTTGCAGCAATGTAGCTGGTTGAGGGACGAATTCTACATAAGATAAGCATTCTTGTCTATTTCATCTCTACAATCATATTTGATGTCTAATGAACTATGATGAACATGCTGAATGCTTGAATGTATGTTTGCTTCCGCTGTGTATATGAATGATTATGCATCTTAGCATGTTTTATGTTTTAAGAATTTTATTTAAGCATTTTATGTACATTCATGTTCATGGGGCGGTTTGCCCGGATGTTTAATGGTTCGGTAGCATCCTCTTCGTCGGTCAGAGGGTCGGGGACGTTACAATATTGGATTTATTTCTAAAAGAAGGAACATTTACATAATTTCCCATAAAACTTATGTTCCCTAAGGCATTGTAGTTCTAGTCTCAAGTGTTCTTGATGTTCCCACTCATTTTGGGAGTAAATGAGGATGCCGTATATGGGTACTTGGAAAAAATGGTCCAAATATTTCTAAAATACATTATTCATCAAGTTCATAAATTTTGTTGGGGCATTAGTTAGCCCAAAGGGTTCCACGATGAATTCATAGTGACCAAACCTTGGTCTAAATGCATTTTTGGGTATATATTTATCCGTAATTATTAGTTGGTGGTATCTTATTCACAAGTCGAATATTGGAAAACACTAAAGGTTCTTTTAGTTGATAAAAGAGGTCATTGATGTGAGGCATTGGATTCTTGTTTCTAATGGTGGATTTGTTCAGGTCTTGGTATTCAATGCATAACCTAAGTGTTCCATCCTTCTTTTTCACAAGGATCATTAGTGCCCCCAAGGTGATACATTGTGCCTAATAAGACCTTGGTATATCATGTTCCTCGTTTCAAGGGAATGAAGAAACCAAAATTATTGCACAAGGAGAAACCCTAACAATTATAGGGGAAATGCATCCTCAAATTCAAACAGTATCTGATACAGCTTAGAAAAAGGGTTGCATTCTTCACTTATTTCTTTGACTACATGGATTTGACACCCTACACTGCTTAGCCTTGTTGTTTGAGATGAAGTACAAAAAATATTCTTCCTTAAACACCTCAATCACTACCTGCACTCCTAGATCATTCTAGAATAGGACCTTATTTCCTTAGCAATCTATCAAGTATTGATTAGATTCAAGTCTATGCATTCCTATTATTAAAGCAAAGGTTCCTAGAGTTGTGTTGTATAAATTCATTTTTTTTACACAACTCTCAATTTTGATCATAAATTCCTTAACCAAGGGACCTATGGATTGTTTTACAACACATGCCATTTCTACAATTCTAAAGCCATTTTGGTCATGAATTACCAATCCATATCTAATTAAATCACAATGTGAAATAAAACTGTTTGTGTCACCTTAATCAATCAACACAGAAAGAGGGATATTTTTATTCATATTAGCAAATTCCACAATTATGGCCTAAAAAAATGTGGCATGGTTATGATGTTGAGCATGGTGTTTCTTCCATTTTGCTTTGTCTTCTCTTTGAATGAGCCCAACTTTATTCTTTGATCATCCCCTTCTATAATGGTGACCCCCATAATCCCAACACCCTGCTTAACCTTGTCTCACTATCTTCCATTGTCCATGCCCACTATATCCCCTACCTCTACCACTTGTTCCTCTAAAGTAGGGTTGACCCTTGTGTCCTATTGAACATTCTACAAATGATATACTAGCAACACTATAAATTTTGTTCTATCATTCATGGAATTCATACCTATTCCCTCTGACTTTGATTTCCCTATATCTGGAGAGTTCTTTGCAAGACTCATAACCTAGCAAGACTTACTGTTGTTGCGATGATGGTGGGTTTCAAAATGACAACTTCAGCTCGAACTAGAGGATCAATCCCGTGAAGGAATCTTTTGCATTTTCATTTATCATCTTCCATATAATCCACATGATGAACTAATGCAAATAATTTCATCTCAAAGGCTTATTGATATACCCTTCCTTGCTACATGGAATGCACCTCTCTATTGGTGTTTGTATTCTCTTAAAATATATCAAGTCCTAAATGTTTCCTCGAACATCTCCTAGGTATCTTGCATGGGGGTGAATTGTAACTTAGTTTCTTCATTTACCCACCACAATAGAGCTTCCCCTTTTAGGAGATTCATTGTTATTTGTGTCTTTTCCACAGTTGGTTATTATGCCTTGAAAATGAGTGCTCTCTTAACACCTTCTATCTAGGATTTTGCTACATGAACCCTATATTGGCCTATAAATTCTAGTAATTTGGAATTTTGAACATCTTTAATAATACCCAAGAGTGCTCTTCTGTCAATGGAATTAGACAACGGGTCAATATTTGTTTCTACTCTAACTGCCTCTCTTGATCCTAGTATATGTTTGGATTTTGACCTCGGCTAGCAACCCAATCTTTAAAGACATTGATATTTTCTCCCAGAGAACTTATTATGGCATGCTCAATTGGGGTTCCAGTATAAGGGATTACTTTATGTTGCCTTTAATGTTTAGGGGGGGTATATTCCCTTGGAAGATTGAAGGTCCAATTATTAGTTTCTATGTCTTAGTTTCAATGTATAAGGCTTCCTATCATTACTTATTTAATAAGTAAGAAACAAAGTTTCTTCTTTTATTCTTAGATTGTGTATGCATTTAAGTGGCCTATGTTTTGTATGTACTTATTATCACATGTGTTTCACAATTCTTAAATTTAAGAGTTTGGAACATTATACTAAGGTTCATGGTATAGGTTTCAAGGATCAATCATGTCCCATATTATCCATAAACCACAATATTATTTAACCATACATGTTCATTTTCAACCACACAAATGCATATGCATAATGTAAATATTAATTTCCTCCAACTAGTATGAAAATAGAGAAGAGGGGAGAAAAGGAAAAGAAGACACATCCTACAAAGGTCTAGGGAGAATAATGGCAATCTCACCTTCAAGTAAATCACTAATTCTAATGCACTCTAACTAGGGTTTTCATAATTTATTGTGTTGACTCAAGCTTATACTAGGTCGCATGTATTGCACCCATAGTAGTCGTGATGATATCTTCAATAACTTTGGAATCCTATCGAATTGCACCCAAAAAAAAGGTGTTCTGAGTATTGAAAATTTTGATTGATATCTTGTAAGTCCAAATCAGAATGCAATCTCCTTATAACTACCACTAATCAGTTCCCAAAATATAGGATCTCCCCAGGATGGCTCTATGAATGCTCTAGGAGGCCAAAGTGTGTGATGTTGCAATCTAGACAATATGATGGAATATACTCGGGGATGTTGTTTCCCCTAACATTGATGATGGATACATATGATGAAACAAAACTAGACATACTTAAAGCAAATATTCATAAATACCATAATCAATTTTTCACATTAATTATATTTAGAAAAAAAATTTATAGTGAATGTGTCAACACTAGTAAACATAAATAACCATGAAATAAATCAAGACATTCTGATAGCTTTGTTATCTCAATGTCCCCATGGCCAAGTATGGTTTGGTTTCATGAAGAGTTATCATTGGAACATAATTACCAAAGGATGGAAAGGGAAAAGCGAGGTAAACATTATAGCAGCTTTCATGTCACTTGCATATTCCTACATAAATCAGCATGACAAATATTCTAACAAGGTATGAAAAAAGATTCAAAGTTCCATCCAAATAAAGAAGTTGACACTAGAAACAATGATACCTGCTTAAAAATCTGGATATTTCCTTGGAACAAAATTCGTGTCTAAAAAATAGCCATACTGTTGTATCAATCATATTGCAACGTTACCACTGATACACATATAGAATCATATAACAATAACATAACAAGAGATAAGAGTGGTAGATAGAATAACAACTTATATGACTCAATAACACATGTGGGTTCATACAATAAAACTGAACCAAGTATCTATCCAACTCTTCAACCTATGTATATGATTTACAAAACAGTTACAAAAACTATCTATCGGTTCAACCAACCGACACGACCTATGAGGTCGACATAATCTACAATTAGTTGACTAGAGAATCTAGTCGGCTTGGCCGACTAGCTCCTCCAACATCTCCCTCGGCACAAAATCTTTCTCTGTCCCGAAGAAACGAGGAGATGAAAATCTTCTATCTCTATTATCCATGCTGTTGTATTATTCTTTACATACTATGTTTCCCAACAGATGGTTGTTGTTGAATGCATACTTCCACAATAGCTTCCGCAGTGATTGATAACTAGTGCTGAAATTCTTCCCAAGTGCATAGTGCTTTCTGTATACCTATGGTTAAGGTGGTGAGGCTCGACAAGTTTTCTATCTTTTGATGCATATCTATGTTGAGCATATTGGTCATGTCAATCCCCAAAATTTGTGTCTTTTCGTCAGCAACAATAAGTAGTGTTTGCATTTGTGGCTTGATCTTGTCGAGACTGATGAGACTAGGAATGGCCTAGATGATCCATTGATCCTCCTATTTCTCTAACTTTTCTAATTTAGTCATATCTAACATGAGTTGATCCTGAATTGTTTGTGCCATTGCTTCAGTGCTTGATTGTCGATTCTGTAGTGAACTGATTAGTTCACGAGTATTTTGCATTTATTCAAACACTTGGCCATAATGTGTGTACCAGTATCGCAATACCTTCGTTGTTACTATGGACTCTGTAATGTATTGGTCCAACAGGTTGTGAGCTACTGAGAACGTTGTAAACTAATTTCTCAAAAGAACGATAGTCTCTTCTTCCTGATCCTATCGTATTTCTTACAACTATTGTTGAAGTTTCGACACGAAACTTTCAAAAAGATGGTATGCTTTTTCAAGTGGTTTGTCTATGTCGGCCCCTTCAGGAATTGTAATGAATTGTTTTGATAAATTTTCACTCTCGGTCAAACACTCTACCTACTCTGTGTTGATTTTCTTCAATTTCTCTTTAGTTTTCTCTCTTCTTATTCGATACTCTTTATTAATAGCATCCGCCAACAGGTCTAGTTCTTCTTCTTTGGATTTATGGGTATTGATTTCCATTGTAGAATCTAGTTGAACTAGATGTATCACTGAAGGTGTATGTTGTTGGGACTATTGTATTTGGAGTTGTTGTTCTTTTTCTTGCTTCTTTTTCTATTTTCTTTCTTTTCTTCTCCTCTGCCCCTGTTCTTTGTCCTGTCTGGCGGCTTATTGGGTCGGAATACTTTCTATTGGTGCACTATGTGTCTGTTCTGTAAGTACAATAGGAAGAACAGGGCTCAGTGGATGGATTTCAGACAGGGTAATGGTTGGTGGTGATTATATGGGGGTGGCGTAGGTGAAGGAAGGTATGGTGGTTGCTTAGAGGTTGATGGCAATGGAGTCGGGATGGAACTTGTTGGTAAGGGATTGTCGATTGTTTTAGTTGTTTCGACTATTTCTCTGGGTTCAACCGGGTCGACATTTTCGACAAATTCTTCACTAAGTTTTGGGTCAATAACCTTGATAAGTTCTTCGGAGATGGTAGGTTTGGTTGCTTCTTCAATAGGGTTATTGATGGGTTCAAGAAGTGGTGGGTTGTCAATAGGTTGGGGTATGAATGAGGAAATTTGTTTGACCAAAATCTTGTTGGTTTTATCGAGGTTTCTCTACAGGATGGAATTAATGTGCCCAATGACTTGTGTTTCTGGTATGGAAGATTATGGATACTCGGGACTCGGTGGGACAGCTAAAGTATCTTGTCGGTTGTTTGTGGCGATAATTGGTTTCTTTATCGCCATTTTCTTAATGTCGGAAAAGATCAATGGTACTTGGTTTATGAACTCCTATAAGTCGTTGTCTATTTGGAGTAAAGCATGGAGTGGTGCAGGCAATGACTATAAATAGGGATTCGTGATGGTGGATAATGTAGTTGTTTTCAAAGTCGGTATGGATTATTCGATAACTGGGGTCTAATATGGAGGTAGTAGGGTGTGAGTGAGGTTGATGGGATCGAATGAAGGCAGAGTAGCAATTTTTTCTTTCTTGTAACTTATCTGTGATTGTTGCTCCTCTTTTGTGATGAACTTACAGAACTGTTCGTCGACTAGTATCTTGTTCTTTGTAGCATCCTCCCGAATTTGAGTTGCGCTATCAAACGGATATAAATTATCGTCTTATGTTGGATATTGGAGTATGATTTTGTGCTTCCCCTTTCCTCTCATTGTACTCATCCTCTTCTGTCGAGATTTAA
This sequence comes from Pseudotsuga menziesii, assembly GCA_001517045.1. Classification (NCBI taxonomy): domain Eukaryota; kingdom Viridiplantae; phylum Streptophyta; class Pinopsida; order Pinales; family Pinaceae; genus Pseudotsuga; species Pseudotsuga menziesii. The sequence continues at coordinate 819,038 of LPNX010812302.1, forward strand.
AGAGCTCGTCAGCTATCTGACAGATATTTTATTTTGTTAGTGCATACTCAGGAAGAGGGGTATCAGATTGGGTACTTTCCTCTATCGGTTTTGCTTCCACCTCAGGTTGTTGTGTGGTTGTTATGGCGTCCCCTAATGGTTTGATATCACTAGTTCTATTGCGGTTAAGAATAAAAGTGCTTATATGAAGTCGAACTTCATAATCCTCTTCTTTTTCAGGATTAGCTAGAGGCTCGACAATTGGTTGGTCGACTTTCTTTGCTATCGGTGGTATCTCTAACTTAGTATTAGATTGTCGGCTAAGCTCTATGAAGATTTCCTCAACTGAAGGGTATAATTCGAGTGCTTTTGCATTGCCACCAGCTCCTTATAGATACCAGATCGATGTATGGTCCAATTCTAGCTGAATGTGTGACGTTGGTGGTAGACATCTTCGGATATTTTGTGGTACCCTCCATTTAGAATATTTGATTTTTAGTGTCTGGAACCAAGTGTCCAACCAAATTTTGGTTGTTGCTGGTCCTAATCGACAACTAGGTTGTGCAAAAGATTTAAATGTCCACATGGCGATTTGATTTGGTGTATTGAATTCTTTATCTCCGATAGGTCGAAGATGGTACATGGAAATCCATATTATTAGTGATGGATATCGGATTTGGGCACCTTCCACCGAACATTTTACGCATGTGTGCTTTCTTATTTCTACTAAGTGTTCATCCCACCGGTAGAGTTTCCCTTTGGTCAACACGTTTTGAACTGCTTCTAGCATGTCGAGCGTCAAGTCAGAACCTATCCCAGTGCTTGTTATACCTGTAGAAATAATTTTTGAAACTATATTGGGTGTGTTATAGAGGATTTCACTGATTATTAACCCTCTTGAGTTTTTTCATACCGTTGATCTTGTAAGTTCTTCCACGAGGCTCGGGTTTAACCTAACAGGCATCAGTTCTCATTTGTTTGATAATCCGGTGAGCCTATGGATCAGGACGCCGATAATTTTGACAGGCGTGTCAAAATAAAACTTGTCATTGTGGTACTTGTTGATAATGAATTGTGTAATTATCTCTCTTTTACCTGTGAAGCTATCCATCAATGGAGCATTCATATAACTGAGGATTCTGCTAGCACTTAATTTTTGGGTTTCCTCTGTCATTTTACCATCTTTGTCGTAACTTCAATCCTTAATTTCTTTCCAAATCCTTCTCCATTATGTCTTGAATACTTTAGCATTTCCGATGTTATGTAGTAGGGCCACCATTGGTGTACTAGCCTTTTCTAACTGTTTGAGTTTGTTAGAAGCGGACCTAGTATTTTTAGTCATCTTCTTGGGTGCCATTGTGTCAGTTAATTGCTCTGGTTCACAAAAGGGTAAGTTGGGCTCTGGAGTTCGGTTACTCCGACGTTCTAGCTCTTCATAGAATGATGTCCAAGTCTTGTCTGATGTGATATTTATAACTGGATTATTTGGAGCGGTCAGGGGTGTAGTGGATGGTAGTATTAATTATTGTATTAATGGTGTATTTGACCGTGAAGGACGAGAGGTAATTGGTTCTTTCAATACATGTCGAATTTTATGCTCTGCATGTCGATGTTCATCATTACTTGATTGGACCGTTGGCCCTTATTTATGTCGGTAAGTGTTGTTATCATGGTGGTGTCGATGAAGTGGTCGGTATTCTTTGTGTCAATAATATCGGTGGTTATATCTTTCAAATGGTAATCTACTGCTTCCTTCCAGTGAGTTGATCCAAGGTCCTGTCATACTGTTTTTCTTTTCCGTTAATATTTTTCTTGTGTTTGTGTTATGTTTTTATAGTTTTTTTTCAATTTGTTTTATAGTTATACAACCTTTTTTTTCATGGTTCATAATGTTTCAGTCGGGCACCATTAACCAACTTTAAAAATACACTTCCTTAATGCATTTTTAGTCGAATTGATCCTTTAGCATTGATTTTCTTGACAATGTAGGGACACATCCATTCAGTATGTAATTTCTTGGGTTTTCCCTTTACTCGACTATTATATAGTGACGCAAGATCTCCAACCGACAAGTTTTTACTTTTGATATTTCTATCATGCCAAGTGTTTTGTTGTCGCTTTTGGATTTCTTGGTGTTGCATTGCAATTAGACGGTGTTCTTCTAGTTTAGATAGTTGTGTTAGTCATTATATTCTAGCATTCTCGACATCGATTTGAAATATGTCTGTGACTATAGGAGTCTGTTGTCTAAAGTGTAAGCGAACAACTGCTTCCTGTCCATAGACAAGTCGGAATCATTGTTTGATCTGTCAAACGTTTGTACGTCGTTTTGTATGCGCATAAGATAGCAGGAATTTTTTAGTCCCAATTGTCTTTTTCAGTGTTATATATTTTTGTTATACCTATGGTTAGTGTTTTATTAAAATCTTCAATTGTACCAATAGATTCGGGATGATATGTTGTACTCTTTCGATGTTCAATCCTAAATTGTTTTGTCAAAGATGCAATTGTTTTGTTTATGAAATGTGACCCCTGATCATTGATCAAGGTTAATGGAAAAACAAATATAGTGATAATATTCTCGTATTTGAATTTTGTGACTACCTCACTTGAGTAGGTTTCAGCAGGTTTTGTTTCTTCCCACTTAGTGACATATTCGACTGCTGTAATAATATATCGTGCTCCTATTCCTCTAGTCGGTATTGGAAATGGTCCTATAAAGTCGATCTCCCAAATTTCAAATGTTAGAATTGGGTTTACCGATATTAAAGGCATTTCATTACTTGGTAGAGGCCGACCTAGTCATTGGCATTGGTCACATTTTCTTACAAATATTCGACAATCTCAGTATTATGTCGGCCACCATAATCCTAACCGTTGGATTTTCTTGGTTGTCAGTTCTGACTGAAAATGTCCTCCTGTTGGACCATAGTGTGCTTCGTGCATTATATTTTATCTTTCATGTTCAAGAACGCATCGACGAAGTACCTCATCTTATCCTAGTTTATAGAGGAAACTGTTTACTATAGTGTAAGGTGCAGCTTTCATTTCTAGGATTTTTTTTCTTTTTATCGCTTATGCCTTCGGGCACTCGTCCTTCCTATAGAAATTGAGCAATTTCTAGCAAGTCGAAAGATACGAATTCAACTCAAAATAGATGTGCGTCTGGTAAACCACCTTCAATTCTAATCGGTTCCTCCCCTGTGTCGATTCTGGGTAAGTGGTCGGGTCCAAAATTTTCTTTACCTGGTCGAACTATGACTTCGAATTTGAATTCTTGAAATAATAATAGACATCGACATATTCTTCCATGACGCAATGTTTTATTAACTAAATATTTTAGTGCTTGATGGTTAGTATAAAACACAAATGGATTTGCGAATAAATAATGTCTATATTTTTGAAGTGCAAATACCATTTCGAGTGCTTCTCTCTCTATTATCGAATAATTTCGTTCGACTTTATTTAATTTTCTACTACTATATGCATTTGGATGGTTCATTCCATCATCACCTGGTTGTGTTAATATTGCTTCGATTGCTACGCCGGAAGCATCAATATGTACATGAAACTTGAATGACGAGTTCGGAAACCATAATATGGGTGCTTCAACTAATTTTTTCTTTAAAATGTCGAATGAAGTGGCACATTCGTCAGTCCATGTTAGGATTTATAATCCTCCCTTGTTCATACTTGTCTATTATATTATATTTTCCTAACTTAGGAGTCAATAATTAATATTGGATCCACTCAGGCTAATGGGGCCACTAGTACCAGTCACTGGAGCGTGGGGAACATAGATAGAGGTTAACTGCAACTGACTGCACCTTCATGCATTAGTTTATGTGCCTCCTAAACCAACCCTATAATTTAGGAGCCATTGGGAGTGCCACCACCAACGTCCTTCAGTTGTTGGTAGTTGGTAACTAGTAAAGCTAAGTTATGCTCCAGTTACATTCAGTTAGATGTCCTCCAATTCATTTAGCACCAGTATTGCATGGGTGCATGTGGGAAGGCACCTATTCTCAACTACTTCTCACCTACTTCTCACCTACCACATCAGTTAGACTAGTTTAATTGATTATAACTGATTGAATTAGACAACTGGAGTTAGAGTAGTGAGCTCCAATAGTGATTTAGACACAAATAGTTAGCCATGCAGTCAGATTGAGTTGGTAGATTTGAATCATATCCACATGATTTGAATTCTCCTTCATGTAACACCGTTGTATATTGTTGGGATTGATGAAAGTTTATACTATAATTATACTGAGAAATACTTCTATTTCCTGTGAAATTTGTCTTGTTCAGTGTGTATTTTTCATTCCATTACATTGCATAATAATACAATTCAATTGCACTCATTTTTTGAAGATCAATGGCACAATAATTTAACATGGTATCAGATCCTACTCAGGAAAGCAGCAAGTCTTTCCATTCTCCATTGTACACCAGAAGCAGATGGGTTTCCACATAAGTACTGCAAAGTGTGCATTGCTAACTCTGGATTCGTTCAGAGAAGTCTTTGGGTGTGACGGACCCAAAGAAAGTGTACATGTCGATATGGAAGGATTGACTCTGACATAGTGCGAATTTGTTGTGTGTGTGAAGTGTTTTCTTACAGGTTCTACATAGATTGATAGAAATAATTGATTGTTTAAAAGGAGAATTGATGGATTCTCAATGTTTCTTACCTCGGATCCTAACACCCTTCAGCTATGTTGATTGGAGGGAAGATATGTAGGTCTCCTTGTGCAAGCTTGGCCTGTACAGGATGACTATGAGAAGAGAGACAGAACATCATCATCCTACTGAGAAAAACAGGTTCTTGAACTGGTTGGATGAATCTTTTGGCTTCCATTGTGCTCACATCTCCAGGGATCTCCTCTTTCATCCTGAGGGATTGAAGACTCCCAAAGAATCTTGGGAGAAGCTCGAATTCTTGTTTGGAAAACAATATCAGCTTCAAGGACACATCTTGGAGAACGAGCTAATATCATTCCAGACCAACAGTTTTTAACAAAATTGAAGTCTCTAGCACTACAATGTAAGCAATACGGAATAGAGAGGAAGGATGAGCATCTTATGCTCTCAGTGTTCAGCAAACTTGGTTCTGAGTATTCTGTATTCGTCTCTACCTTCCATTCCGGAAGAGATTCCATCCCTAATTGGAATATTCCTTCACTTGATATCTTTGTCGAGTCTTTAATACATGAGAAGGATAAGTTGGTCCAAATGGGAGTCCTCCAAAACTCCAACAACCAATCTCTTCTGATGTCGGACTCAACCAATGTGCAAGCTAAAGGGAAGCACAAGGGGAAGGATCCTAAAGCATCTCATTTGAAATCAAAAGAGAGTCAGAAGTCTTTCGAAGGATCTTCGGGCTCCAAGAAGAAGAACAAGTTTGAAAATACTAAGTGTCCTTATTGGTCTGTTATGTCGATGTATTGTTGTTAGTCGACTCTAAGAATGTTTTTATTTGTTTGATGCTTCGACCAGTTGTTCATCATCAGATATGAATTTGAAGTCTTAAGGAAGTTTTCTTTTAAGTCATTCCATGTGAAAGTTTCACCTCTTTCTTCTTCCATCTTATACCATTTATTAGGTAAATCATCTAATGTAGTCGGGGATAGGTGAGGCTAGACTCGCTCATTTTTATACCCTAGTGTTCTCCATTCTTTTTCATAGATAGCTATATGTTTCTCAGGGTCCTACCCTTGTGTGAAGACTGGTATATGTGACTGCGTTATTGGCTTCTTCCCTCCAAATCTTTCGATAAAGTAAGTTGAATCAGTCGTACATGTTTGTAGTCTCGACTAGTGGGTATCCCACCATCGAGCAAATTTCCCAGTAAATGTCTCGACTAAGATTTGGAGTTGGCCTTGTTCGCTTATATTCTTAGAAAATTATTCCACATGAAGTACAGGTGACTCACGTTCTTTATATCAGAGTGTCGGTTGGCTCGACGTTTCTTTATTTACTGGTACCAAGGATGGATACTCTTTGATTTTTCTTTCAAATATTTTAGGAATTACAGAAACAAAAAAACATTGTCGTGTTGTCTTTTTAGGAATGGCTTGAATGGTCCAACATTCCCTTGCTTTCAATTCGTAACTTTTTAATCTCCCAATCATATAACTCTGCATCTAAATTATAACCAATAGAATCTGGATTTCCTAGGTGAATTTCTCCATATGCATTCGGTTCGGTATAATCCTCATTATTATGTATTTGGTATAGCTGTCGAATGTCGACATCTTCATATATGGGTTCCGTCCAGGGTTCTCCCTAAGATAGGTGAATTGGGACAATGACTTTTTGTCCATTTACATTTAGTTTGATTCCTGATTTATCTAATGAAATAGATTCCTTCTTTTTTGGTCCCCATGATCGACCTACCAAAGTTGGGAAAGAACTAGATCCTTCCTTAGGTTTGATTATTTTAAAGTCAAATTTAGTTGTGATGCCTTTAATAGTCGTGTCGAAATTTTTCCAGACACCAATGGGTTCGATTAATCCTTGATCTTCTAATTTTAAGTATATTCTGGATTCATGTAGTTGGTAGTTGTTCCCACGTGTCTCTGGTCATTATGTTTACCTGCGATCCGAAGTCGAGAACGACTTGTCGGACGTGGTATCTATCCCTCAATTTCCATATTGACTAAAGGTTTGACATCATTTTTATCTTTTTTATTAAGGCTACATATACTTTTAGCCTGCTTATCTTCACCGGAATTATTTTTAATATTGTGCACTAAATCAATTAATTTTGCAACAGAATCATCAGTATTTATCAATTTAATTAATTCTTTATTAATCTTCTGTTGAGAATCATCAGTTTCTTCTTGTGCAGCTAGTTCTTGGAATATATTCGCTACATCATTATACAATTGTTTTTGTGTAGCAGCGTTAGGATAATCTTCCTTACTTCTTATTTTTCTTATATGTGGGTTATTCATGCCAGTTTTTGTGCCTTGTCGAGTGACAATTTGTAAGTTCTTAGTTCGAATAACATCACATTTTTGAACGGTGGACAAGACATTAACATTTTTTTATTATTAATTTTTTCAAGCATGGTGGGGAAATCCTCCAAAGAGTGATCACCGACACCACAGCTTGTACAAAATTTTAGGTCGGTCTGGTCCTTATATGGACACTCAGCATGTCGATGTCCTTCATTTAAGCATGTGTAGCTCTAGATGGTTCGACGTGTTATGTTCTCCCAGTTTCCGAAGTATCAGCCTCGACCTTGAAATACTCCACGTCTATTATTGTTGTACCATAGCTCATTTCTTTGGTCATCATACCTTTTATTATTTTGATCATTCCATTCATTATTGTTATTCCTTGTATTATTGCCATTATTGTTGTTTTGTGGGACAAAATTCGTCTGATAAACTGCTTGATAATTCTGTCGGTTTCAAGTTTAACTAACACTCTATTGTTGAGTGACTTTTGACTTCACATATTGCACACCAGTGAGATTTTTCATTTTTCATATTGTATGGGCAATCCTTCGTTGTATGTAAATCATGCTCCCTGCATATGTGGCAAAAGCACTTCGATTGTACGAACCAGATATTTTGTCGATGGTTGTCCTTTCGACAGTAGTCTTTTGTATGACCCGTCGTCGAGCATTTAGTACACTAGACATCTTGTCCTTTGAGGCTCATCTCGTGTATTGATTTCTGCATTATTTACAATTTTTCTTCAATACATCTATCGATGGGGTTTACTAGGTAATCCTCATCCATCTCTATCTGCAACACCTTGGTCAATGCATCTTCATATGTGTTGAAGTTATCCAATCGGATATGCATTCAAATTTTTTGTAAGAGTTCAGCAACAAACCATTGGATCAGTAATTGTTCATCTATGTTATATTCAAACTAGCCCAGTAAATCTTTGAATCTATTATCATACTCCCGAACTGTTTCAGCCGGTTTTTCAGTTGTAGTCTTCAACTGAAAAACTATTGTTTTATTTGAGCTTTGGTCGCATTCCAAATTTTATATGTATACATAATATACCACGTTAGTGCTCTCTTACGTAAAACAAAAGCAAATTGGGCCATTTGTCGATCTTCAATGTTAACAACATTCGCCTCCCAAATCAACTCGCACAAGAACCAGTGTTGTTTTGGGTATTCATCACCCTCATAGAGTGGGATGTGGGTAGACATATATGCCATATCTTCAACGTCTATTTGTCCTTCAGGAGATGGAGGGGGTGGTGGTGGTGGTAGTGGGTTACTCCCTGTAACTGTGTTCTCTTCACAACTATTTTCGACAGAACTTTCTTTTTCGTCGGAAGTTTTTTCTGTAACAGTTGGTCCACTTTCGAATAGAATTCAATTTATGTTGACTCCTTCTAATGATACCCAAGTCAAATTTTTCTAAAACTGGGGTACCCTTCCTGCCGACTGGTCTCGTGAGTTCTCTGAAGCTGTGATTGGTCGGGGGGTGCTCCTTCATGCTCTAAGTAGAGTAGGTGAATACTGTGATTAGAAGAATAGGATTGAAAAGTAACCCAATTCCCTTATTCGGTTCGATGAATTACAAGATGGTCGACATCATTTCCTTCACCTTATAGTTGACTCCATACACCTATTTCACCAACTCGTAGTCCTAAGTCTTATTGAAAAATACCCTCCACTCGGGAACTTTGAATAATATTTGACAGGGACTAAAGCGTGATATTTTGGGGTATGTCTACTTGGAGACATCTACCTCTCTCTATCCACAAGTCTTCATCCATTGGTGACACTTATTCATCGACGCCCTCTTCCTGTCCGTCATGACCTAACTCTAGCGGATTTCCTTCTTGTTCTCTCACTCTAATTCGTCATTCTTTCTTGTTGGAGCACAATAGCTTTCTCTTTGATTTCTTCCCTTCTCTTTCTCCTCTTCTCTCGTTCTATTTTCTATATATCTAGAGTGCTTTTGTGAGTGATTGTTCTATTTTTCTCCTTTTTGTCCCGACTTTTCATTGTTGGCACTGCTGTTTTCTTCATCAGTTGACTACGAATTTCTCTACTCTACTTCAGAACATGGCCAACTACCCCCCATTGTCGACCCGAAATATTTTTAGAAAGATAGGGTGGACATGTCTATTTGTTTAAAAAGTACTCCCACTCTCTTTCTTGAACAAATTTCTCTGACTCCTTCTTCTTGGCCTCCCAGTTTGTGTTACTTGGTGGTGCAATTAACAATAGACGAGGTTCAACAATGTGACCTGCACCTTTGTAGATCAATAATTTAAACAAAAGTGTCGGCAACGAACATAAGAATTGTTTGGTGAGGTCGTTATAGAAGCTCTCTTTGATGCTATCAACATAGAATATTTATTCGACAGCTTGCTCCTCACAGAACTCGTCAGCAATTCTCTCGAACCACTTCGAAAAATTTGTGCGGCCTCCTCTTGTTAACTTCTAGATTAACTGACGTTTGTTTTCACCAGCCGGTTGTTTCATCTAGTAGATTTTTCAATGATTGAGGTGCGGACTCAACAAACGTTTCAAGTGTTTCGGAGAAGAATTTCTCCTTTGCTTGGGAAATGGTCAGCTTGTTTCTTCTAGAGTAATTATGCAAATAGTTTGTAAGTTTACTCTCCCACCAATCCTTAATCTCCTACTCTGGTATTATATGGTCATAGTCATTTCATCAAATATATGTACCACCAGGAGCGGAACCAATGTTGTAATCAATCAGATTGCAAGGTTACCAATGATACAACATATAGAATCATATAACAATACCATAACAAGACACAATAATGGTAGACAAAATAACAGCTTATATTACTCAAGAACACATGTGGCTTCATACAATAAAACTAAACCAAGTATCTATCTGGCTCTACAACCTATATATATGATTTACAAAATAGTTATAAAAACTGCGTGTCGGTTCAACCAACCAACGCGGCCTATGAGGTCGACATAATCTACAATTAGTCGATTAGAGAATCTAGTCGGCTTGGCTGACTAGCTCCTCCAACACATATTCAGCTTTCCACAAGGTATTTCCAAAATCATCCCATGAAGCTAGAATGAAAATGCTTGACAATGTCTAGTATTTTAATGGTATTCTAAATTTCATAGAAACACATTTTAAGAGACTTCAAAGAATATGTATATGTTTTATCATTCATTTGGAACTATTTGATTTTCTAAAAGAATATGTATATGTATATATTCTTCAAGTACACACACATTCTAAAAGTATCTATTAATAACCAACCATATGAATAAGATAAAAGGAAATACAAAACATCATATGTATGTTGAAAGTATTTATAAATATCCAACCATATGACTAAGATAAAGGAAATACAAAACACCAAAGCAATGAAAAAAAGCTTAATCTTTTGTTTCTTCCTTTCTTTTTTAAAACCTTAATTCACCATTACAAATAACGTATGTAAGTCAATATCTGAAAACCTATTGTTTAAAAAGCAGGTTGCTCCCTATATAACTCTAAACTCTCGTATTCATGAGATATCCTCAATCCTCCTACGAAGTATCCATAGTTACAAAATATTCTGGAGAAATAATATCTAAATACCATACATCCTCTTGATTCTCTGCCATGAATACATTTTCCTCATTCAATTTTTTTGAAACATCACCTTCAACCTTAGCTGATGATGAAATTGGTTGTAAATATTTATCTTCTTTAATGATTTCTTTGGACTTTGACTACTCACGATGTTTCCACTCTTTGACTTAGGCTTGGGCCTCTTCTTTTTTAAGGGATTCAAACGACCTACAACATAACATTTTATGATTTTTATTTTGTTTAGATGTGGTATTGTGGATCCTGCTAACTGATTCTAAAACATCAAGCTAAAACCTGTAATAAACAAATTATGGGGTGCCATGGCTTTTGCTGACTAATTATACAACATCAAGTTAAAACATGTAATAAACAAATGATTGCTTTGAGGAGCGCTTTCGACAACTTAGTTTGATGGAAAGGTGTAATTTTATATTCAAAAGGCACTGACATGTGGTTGATAAAATAGTAAGTAAATAAAATATATATAATGTTGGCCCTAACTTTAAAACTAAAAAATTAATGAAACTTAGATGCTTCTTGCTATGCCATGTGGGAGTCGAGCTATCATTAACTAGGGATTTACATATTAGGGATTAACATATTAAACCAGTATATATCCATATTAACTCTAAATCTACTGAGTAGTAAAGGGGATTAGATCCCTTGAGTTGCAAATATTTTTAAAGAAAAAAATAAATTTGAGGAAAAGTTTGCACCTCAAGGGATTTGATCCATTTCCATGTTTAGTATATTTGGAATCAATGTGGATCTATACTAGTTTCTAAGAATACTAAAACCAATATTACAATTTGGGAGAGGGTGTCCATGGACTCCATCTCTATGAACATGCAGTAAGAAACACAATATAATTCTAATACACATGTACAACCTAGAACAAAGTAATTAATGATTGCAACCTCATTCGGAGTGAAATTTGAGGAAAGGTTTGCACCTCAAGGGATTTGATCTCTTTCCACGCTTGGTAGATTTGGAAATAAGGTGCACCTATATTGGTTTCTAAGCTTACTAAAAACAATATCACAATTTGGGAGGGGGTGACCATGGATTGCATCTCCATGAAAGTGCAATAAGAGGAAAAATATAATTATATTACACATTTACAACCTAGAACAAAAAAAATAATGATTGCAACCTCATTCAGAGTAAGGATTTTGAGTATTATATATTTTTATCATATTGATTGTAAATGATAGATAATACCATTCCGTAAGTGACTTTTTAAAGGATTGGTCGGACAATTTTCCATTGGTGCTCTTCTAGGGGGAATTTATTTGTTGAATTCTCTATCGGTTCTTCCAGTGTTTTGGCTAAGTAAGAGGGAATTATTTGTTGAAATATTTACTGATGTTATTCCAGTGTTTTTCCTGAGAACTTTATCCATGGGAGATATCAATTCAAATCTATTTGGGTTTTCTTCTCATGAAACCATTTCCAATTGTTTTTTTTCTCATAAAACCATTTCCAATTGAGATAAACATCCTTCAAAATTATAAGTTTAGATAGAAAGCATATTAGAAATATCCATATAGATTAATATTTCCTTCAAATATAAAAAATGGTTTTGGAATGCAAATTATATTATTCTATTTCAACTCTAGGTCATTCACATGTGGACATTTGTTGAGTCCCTTCCCTGTATTTTGAAAAAATGGTTCTTAAATGTAAATTATATTATTCTTATTCAACTCTTGGTCATTCACAATTACATATTTGTTGTTTATTTTTCCTATTCCTTCAACTGGTGTAAGGGGATCAAATTTTTAGTTGGAGTTGTTGGAATCTCATATATCAGTTATTGATATTGCACAATCTAGATGCAACAAAGGTATTAATGAAAAATAACATATTGTAGTTTATTGTTAAACATATTGTGCTTATGTTAAACATATTGTTAAATATCAGTATAGGCTCTCTCCTCTCCATTCAAGCATGCATTTCAACGAAATAAATAATAAAGGGATGACCTTGCATGCTAAGTCGCAAGCTTGTATTGTGTATTTACTCTTAAAGTTCAATGAGAAAACCATGAGACAAATTGTATACTTATGACACACAATTCTAAAGACAAGACTACGATTTTTGTGAAGATGAAGATGATAAGTTCTATTGATTGTACAACAAGTGGATGGGACTTGTGTGGGTGAAGTGTTGAATGGCTAGAACCTCCAATTTTTGGGGGGTTGTGAAGCAAGTCAAAGTCACAAGTTTTGTGATAAAAGTTCCCTTTTTTCTAATTGAAAATGGTAGACTACATAATCTCAACAATGAGCACATTAACCTGGATGAGAGTTTGGGGGTTAAGACAACTAAGAATGAAAATCGTGGTATTCATATAGGCAATGTGTTGAGTCTCAAATTTGTGTCTCCTTTTCATATAACCCTTTTTTATCCATCTTTCATTCTCTTTCTTATCTTTTTTTCATCCCAAAAGTTATTTCCATGCAATGTCTCCTCAAGTGTTATGCAAGGTAATTGACTGGGGTTTGAGTACATTCCTCTATGTTTCAATGTACATTTAGAATAGGAATTGCTCATGGTTAAACATCACAGGGATTTCAAGGTTTCCATGCAGTTTCAAAAGCATTAGGTTGTAATCTACGATTACGGGAACCACATATTCCTGTAATTCGCAATTACTGTAATTTTTTGTAACCCGCGACTACCAAAATCATAGAAATCCTATAACCAACGACTATCATAACTAAAAATTTCGACAATTATTGGGACTACCCGAATTCTTGTAGGGTTAGTGGTCTGACATGTTCCGCCTATCTAGAACAACAATGAACAGGTGGGGTTTGTTGGGAAGAATCAATATGATATTTATCTTATTTTGGGTCAACATGAAATCAACATTCAACAAATTCAACTGACAGCGAAGGGTATAAAAGAAATACGAGTGTGCAATTGTGATTTCATGTCTACCGTCATGAAATTGTTCTAAGCTTATGGTTTTATTATGACATAACATTCCATCCATCTCATTGTTGGTGCAAGTCCCATACCTAAGTTTAGCATTTGGTTGAATGAGATCCATAAATGGAGGATATAAGGTTTACAAATCTTATTGCAAAAGACCCCTTATAAAAATAGTTGTATCATGCTCTATGGGGGACATGCTAAGGATTGTATTATGTAATACTTGTGTTGTAATTATGAACCATTTCTGAATAAAAAGAATTTGTTGTTGAATCTCTGAGTTAGTTATGTGAGATTTTTGCAGTGCTACCCAGCCAAAAGGGCACCCTGATCTAGATAGCTACTGTAGAATTAGTTTAGAAGCTTATTTAGTTGTTTTTATGTATGTACATTTCCAAATTTCGTTAGATTACTGTGTGGAAATTTCTCAATGTGTTTGATTTATTTGTATTTAATGATTCAAAGATCAAGTCATCTAGCTAGTTATATACTAAGGATTTACTCAAGATATGGTTTTATGCGTGTGAACCTACAAAAGCTTGTTGAAATTAATTGAGGAACTCATTAGAGTGTTGCAGAAATATTATTCTTGTGAATAAAAGATTGTAACCTGAATAGATCACATAGCCTTACTTGTTTCAGTTTGACTTTCGATAATTGGTTCACTTAACAATTTGTCCTTCAAATTCAGTAGTATTTTAGTTTCCTATTCCTGCATACATTTTCCCAGCATCTCATACGCTTATGAGCATCTCATAATGATAATTGATGTTTGTAATTTAAGCAATTAAATTGACGAACACAATGCATCAAGAATGAATAGAAGAATACATATATCAATGGAGGGGACCTAAATGCACAAGACCAACCTAGGGGAATATCATGTAAGTGATTTATTTGTATGCAAGTGAATTAGTTGGTGTGGGTGAACTAGTCAGTCTGGGTTGAGTGAACGCCAACTAGCAGGTCGACAATTCTAAACCTATGTAGAAGAAAGAGCATGTCACACAGTTTTATAGAGTAAATTTGGGTTACAAGTCTTAAATGCTTGAACTTGGCTCTGTTAGCATGTGTAATGTTGAATAAGACAAAACCTCTCATACATAAAACCAATGAACAATATCCTTCATGTGTAATTACAAATCTTAATTATCAATTGATTTGTTATTTAATAAGTTCACACCAATGACTCATAAAATGAAGGGTCATACTAAGGGAAATTTTCAACGATCCATAATTTTCCTAAGTGTAGAAACCTTGGCAAATCTTACTAATTATCAAATTTCCAACCATAAAATGTTCACCAAAAGTCGAGCAATCCAAGTGAAGTTAGGTGTGTCGAGCTCTAGTCTAGGTAGTTGTATCTCACCATCTCCTTAATTATTCTTTATATCCTCCATGCAAAATCTCAATTCATAGACTCCACTTATCATCACATAAGTACTTTTATCTTTAATTAGCTTTTCTTTTATTTCCTTTTAATAATGACTTTTGTTTTTTTTCTTATATAATAAATTAGTTACTATATTATTATCATCAATATAAACTATTTCCATCATTAATATTTTTTAGTATTTTTACTTTTAAGACCACTTGTTTGTTTTCATCATCAAACTATATGATTTATTCAAAACATGGGACATTACATAGAATGGGAACACCGAAATAACCCTTGCTCCCATATGAGAATGCGCGTTATCCCAATAACAGTAAATGTAGATATTCATGAATCTCCTGTAGGTTGGAGCATTGTTATTCGAGGAGAAGGAGAAACATAATAAAGATATCCTTGATGTCTTGGTCGATGATATGGAATATGTTGGATGGAAACTTAGTGCTATGCATTTGATGGTAGTGGAATGCAACATGGGTATAGAGGACAACCATGTACAACTAATAGAGGAAGTGGGAAACCAATTGGAGGACAATATTAAGATGTTATTATAAGGGGAATTACATAGAATGGGAAGACTCAAAGAATATCCTTGATCCAATAGGAGAATGCATGTTTTCCCAATAACAATGAAACTAGAAATTCATTAACCTTTTGTTGAGTCAGTCTAGTGTTATTGGACGAGAAGGAGAAACATAATCAAGTTAACCTTGATTTCTTGGTCGATGATATGGAAGTTGTCGGGTGTCATCTTAGTGCTATGGACTTGGTGATGGAGGAATGCAACATGGGTATAGAGGATAGCTATGCACAATAATTAATAGAGGAAGTGGGTAACGACTTGGAGGACAATATTAAGATGTTATTTTAAGAAATATTCTATAGGTTGATTTTGATAGAGGAAGAACTCATTGTCCACCCTCCACCAACACCACCTACATGAGGAATGTTATGGTTGTCATATTTACCATTCTTAATGAGTTGTGTCTAGTATTTTTATTACGTGGATGTCTATTCTAGTACCCAACTATGATTTTTTTGGTTTTCTTATCGTGAATATCATGAGTATGATAAATAAGAGCATACTAACTATATATTCCCATTAAAGGGGAGGTTTATAGTGTTAGGAGTTGCTAGATTTACATTTTTTTTACCTGCAATGCATATCTTGGGGAAACCCACCAAGTACTACCCCTCGTTTCGAATATGGTACCTAGGGTAAACCAAATTCTTCAGGGCTCAAGCCCAATACAACAGCATGCTCATTTAAGAGCTCAACATGTCACTTTCAGGAATTGATCTTGGGCGGGGAGGGTAAAAATCATTCCTCCCAACCACCCAAACTACACCTAATTGACAAAGTTTTTGGATTGAAATACAATGCCCATAAGAATTTTGTGTAATATGTAATATTGAGCTCTTAGGGCTCGAATTAATCAATTTTATTTTTCTTAGGAAAAAAATAATAAACTATAACATAGATTTATATAACTATTATTGCTTTTCTTTTCAAGAAAAACCACATGGAAAATCCTATTGATGCTTCCCACATTCATTGATGTCATCCTTAGTAAACACGTCGTCGTAGGATAGTACACCTCACTTGGGGGCATTCAAACAAAGCACTAGGTAGCACATAACTAGCCAAATTCCCAACAACATTGGAAACGATCAATTGAGCTAACTCCTTGGGATAGATTTATAACAATTATACATAGCAACAATGTCCAAACTGTAATATGGGATTTTGAACCCATATACAAATAGATATAACAACTAGGTCGTAATGATAATACCCCAATTTTGACCCTTGAATTATACTTTATTAAGCCATGTATTATTGTATGATGTGGTTTATGTGATGAGAATCAAGCCATGTTGGGTTGAATTATAATGATCTCAGGTTGCAAAATATAAAATGAATGGTAAATATTCTTAGCATAGATCTCAAGGCCAAGGCCTTTTTAGTCAATGCATATAAGTGCAAATGGTGGTGTAATGGTTATATTTTCCATAGTATATTTATGTTTTTGTAAAAGCATGACTATAGAGGAATTATATAATAATACAACTTCCATGAAAAAATTTGCTTAAGGAATTACCAAGGGGACTATGATACCACAAGAAAGAAAAATAAAATGGGATTCTAGGATGAATTAACCTTGTCATTACTCTTCTAGAAAGTACTATTATTTTAGTGCATGATTCCTTACAATATTTCACATTAATGTTTTACTTTTTGTGTGTTTATCAAGTACAAAGTGTCATATTCTTGGGAAAATAATAAATCTCATACAAGGAAAATGTCTCTCCTCAACTCTTTTCATTATTGTTTTTCAACCATTTGTGTGTAAGTGCTAGAGGCATGTTCCCTAATCAATTTTCATATTCCATGTCATTGGGATGTTTTCCCCTATTGTTATGGTTGTTATGATTGCAAATGGAAAGAGATTTTGAAGTAATTGTAATTGGTAAGATCCCATGGAATTTAGAGAAACTTACTATTGGAAATGTTGGATGAAATGGCAATGTTAGAGAGATAAACAATGGCTATAATATCCATAATAGCTTAAGTAAACACCTCCAACCTGCAAACACGATATCAATTCTCATTGACTATTTTGAGTCCACGTGTTTTCTCTTCTAGATTATTCCCAAAAGGAAACTAGTGATTGGACTCTTTTTACATGCATTGAAGAGCATTAGAAAGGAACAAGATCCCTAAGGGATGTTGCATAGAGAAATGAAAGATATTGCTTGTGCTATGTAGGGCAATGTAAGAGTGTCTTGGTTGTTTAATGGTTGGATGAAAGCTTGGAGTGCTCTACAATGAGTTTATTGGTTGAGCATGAGATTAATGAGTTGGGTTGAGTGAGATTAGAGGCTCACACACACTTCCTTTTCCCTATTTTTATCATTATCTAGCTTGGGGCTTGAATCCATAGATGATTTCTACGATTGGGTGTAATTGAATCTTCAATAACCAACTTGGTGGACATGGATTTACCTACATATAAGCTTTCATGTTAAAAGTACAGCATCACAAGTCATTCTCCAACCCTATGTTGTGCAACCAGGATTGGGACTCGTGTGTTGAGGTAGGGAGCCTGATTTGGACTCAGGAACTTGGAGTAGAATTCTTGGGTTGGAATCAAGAATGACTAAGCCTTCAGTGTAAAAGGTTATTCCTCATTTGTTGAGGTGAATGCTTTGATATATCAAAGTGATGATGTTATAAAGTCTTGTTGGACCAGGCTCAGGACTTATGTGTCAAGTCAAATCCTAGTGTGTTGAGGTGCACCTCCAATTATAGAGGTACACATGAGGTGGACCTCTAGTTATAGAGGTAAATGATTTTCATGTTGAATCATTAATGTTGTGTGATGTATTACTAACCATGGTAATTGATTTCTATTAAGTATCCTTTCAAGACTGATCAACTCTAGAGTGAATTACTTTAGAATATGATCACCTAATATTATAGATAAAATAAAGTTAGTGCATATTGACCATGAAGTAAAGATAAGAGATCAAGATAAATGCATAGAGAACAAGAGAATTTTAATTTCTCATGGGATGACTTCAGTGAACTCAAATTGTTCAAAGCTTTAGTTAAAGTAACAATGTATGCCTCAATTAAATATTGTTAAGCTTCAGTTAAAGCAACAATGTGTGCATCAGTTAATTAAAAGAGAACTCACAGTGGTCACTTCAATAAATCAATCGGCATGATTTCAATTAATATTAGTTAACTAAATAGTTAATAAAGAAGGAATAGTTAACTAAATTGTTTTCCTTTGATAACACTATAGTTTAATTAAAAGACGACTCTTTAACTAAACTAAAACATGACACTTCAGTTAATTAAGTATTTGCATGACGACACTTGAGTAATTTCATTATGACACTTAATTTATCATCCTAACTAATTGTTCATGCAATCAATTAGAAGACGAGTTCATAATGAAGTCAATTCAGCATGATTTAATGTCAGAGATTAAAGGCATTGCACATTTATTATGTAGGATTGAGGAAACCGAGGTGCACAACAATTATCCAAGAAGACAATTCATTATAGTTTGAATAGAATCCTAATTCCCCGTGCAGTGATTCGCTAAATCTTGCAAGGCACTAATTCTTATTAGTTATTAATGTGTTGGACTTAGTGTAAAGTACATCTCGTTGATCTCTAATATCTATTGCTAAATACTCTCTTATCTTTCACTTGGGGTGCTGAAAAGAATCTGCTATTGTAAAATACATTCTCTACTATCTATCATACTTATACTCTAAATATTTAATGGGGTTTTTTATCCTCATAGTTTTGAGGGTTTTCCCCAGGGTACATCATGTGTTATGGTTGAATTTTTTATGTTATTGAATGTTCTATTGATTCAAGTATTCAATATCTCCATATTTAAAATAATTAAAGACCAAAGCTCAACACATTTTCACAAAATTCCTATATGGTATCAAAGATCAGGGCATGAAGGAGCTAAGTATTGTCAAGCAAACTTAGGATTACATATATCTTGAGGAGTTGAGCATGTTATGTGAATACAATGGAATCGATATCGGTATGATTATAAGACCCACTTGAAGGAACTTTGAATTTCAACACTTGGAAGGACATGGTTCTAAACGTCCTGGAGGAACATGACTTGGATGGCTACATATCCAATCTAGTGAAGGAGCCTGCATATAATGCAGGATGCATCAACTTCAAGAAGAACCACGCTAAATCCAAATGGATCGTCTATGATTCATTAAAGGACAACTTGATGTCCATGATTACTCCTTTGAAGACCGCAAAGGAATGTTTTGATACATTGACAAACCTATATGAGAAGAAGGCCCCGATTCAAAATCTAAAGATGGAGAAGGATGAGATAGTGGCCTCTTTCTTCACTAAGATCTCTTAGGTAAGAGATCAACTTGCTATCATTAGAGTAGTGGTGGATGAATATGATCTCATTCAAACCGCTATTGATGGTCTTCCAACCTCATGGGAGACATTCTTAGCTGCAGTAAATGGTTGAAAGGTGCAACCTAACTTCGAAATGTTGTGGCATGACTTTTTTCAAGAGGAAGGGAAAATCTAGAGCAAGACTGTATGCACTAAAGAAGAAAACCTTGATCCCACGGAAAGGATGAAGAAAGGAAATAAGCACTTCTCTTAAAATAAGTTCTCATTCAAAGAATAAGGTGTACAACAAAGACTTTGATAAGTCAAAGATCAAGTGTTGCAATTGAAACAAAAAGGGCCATTATGTAATAGAGAGACAAGCTAAGCAAATACATAGGTTTAATGATTCTATTGTTACATAAGATGAACATACATAGAAGAATTCATCCGATGAATAATATGATGGCTGGCAAAAGGAGTATTTCCTTTAAAGTGCACAAATGATTACTTAACCAGTAGATAAGGACATTGTCATTAGTGATGTATGAAGATCCAAGCTACAGTGAGCTTCTGTTAAGAAATAAGATGAAGATTTAAAGACTCCAGTAATATCCACAAGGAGTAGAGATTAATAGGGATCCCACACAAAACAATAAAAGATAATTATTTTGATTTTGATTGCTTTTGTAAATCAAATCTAAATATTTTTTAATATATGTCATTACAGTTATATGTATATTTGTATTCCTTGAATTAGGAAGTATGTCATAGTATAACATGATGATTATATGTTATAGTTTTCTTTTATTGGTGAATAGTAAAGCTCATGTAGTACATGTTATAATTGAGTAAGTAACATATAGTGTTGCATAAAATTCCATGAGATCTGTATGGAGGTTGTGCTAAAACATTGGTTAAAATGTTTGCATGATTGTGTGAGTTATTTGTCATTACATTGAAATGATTGGATTACGCAAGATTGCTAATCACTTGACAAAATTTTGGTTGTAGGGAAAGTACATATGCTATGATATGCAAGTAGAGAATGACAAGTATTAAATGTGGATTCATTCTGATGATTGATCCCAAAAGAGTCATTAGAGAAAATTTCAACTCAAAATGGGCCTCCTAAAAAGAATTAATAAAATAATAGTTAAAATAATAAAATAATATTTATTAATTTTGAAGGAAGAAAAGAAAAAAACTACTTTTTNCAAATTTCGATCGAGAGAGCTCGTTGGATGTAGAATTAAATTATGCATCCAACGAGTACCCACTCGGCATACTTTTGATGGACCCTGCTACCCCAAAAATAAGAAATACTTGAAAAAACATGATGATGATGTCATCATCACATTTTTTCAGGTATTTCTTATTTTTGGGGTAGCAGGGTCCATCAAAAGTATGCCAAGTGGGTACTCGTTAGATGTGGAATTTAATTCCACAATTCCACATCCAATGAGCTCTCTCAATCGAAATTTGAGTAAAAACACAGGGATATATGTCAAAAATACAAACAAAAAAAGTAGTTTTTTTTATGATACCTATCACCAAATTTATATTAAAAAAGTGTTTAAAACCTATACGGTATTTCAAATTTAAAGAAATTTCATTGGATAACAATTGATGACATGGAATTTGAATCAAAGTTAAAAGGCCCATTTTGAGTTGAAATTTCCTCTAATGAGAGGGCTCAAATATGCTTCCAATGGAGGAGTGATGCTACTTGGATATGTTGAATCTGATTGGGGTGGTAGCATCATGGACCGAAAGAGTACATCTAGCTATTGTTATAGCTTGGGTTTATCTATGATATCTTGGTCCAAAAGGAAGCAAGGATCCATATCCCAGAGTACTACAAAACCAGAGTATATCGTGGCTAGTATTGACTACCTAGAATCAGTGTTACTTAGGAAGCTACTTGAGTCTATAGTCATTCGGTGTGACAATCAAAGTTGCATCAAGATTTTCAAAAACCTTGTGTTTCATGATAAGTAGAAACACATTGAAATGAACTATCATTTCATCAAAGACATGGTCCAGAAAGGTGTATTAAAACTTTAGTACGTTGCTATTGATGAGCATATTGTAGATGTGTTAACAAATCCTTTGTCACAATGATGAAGTTTAGGTACTTCTAAGACAAGCTTTGTATGGCAAAGAATGCCTCCCTCTCCAAGAGGGAGTGTTAAAATTACATCATCACAACTCATTCTTTAACCCAATCTTATGCAGCCAGGATTGGGTCTCATGTGTTGAGGTAGGGAGCTTGAATTCGACTCAAGAACTTGGAGTAGAATTCTTGGGTTGGAATCAAGAAACACTAAACATCCAATGTAAAAGGATATTCCTCATGTGTTGAGGTGAATGATTCAATAAATCAAAGTGATGATGTTGTAAAGTCTTGTTGGACAAAGCTCGGGACTTGTGTGTAAAGTTAGATCCTCATGTGTTGAGGTGGACCTTTAGTTATAGTGGTACACATGAGGTGGACCTCTAGTTATAGAGGTAAATGCTTTGCATCTTGAAGCATTAATGTTGTGTGATGTATTACTAATAATGGTCACCAATTATTATTAAGTCTCCTTTCGAGACTGGCCACCTCTAAAGTGAATTACTTTAGCATATGATCATTTGGTCTGGGAGTAATATATGATCACAACATCAGACAAATATTCTTAGTATAATCTAATGTGATAGATAAAATAAAGTCACCGCATATTGACCATGCAGTAAAGATAAGAGATAAAGATAAATGCATAGAGAACAAGAGAATTTTAATTGCTGATGGGATGACTTCAGTGAACTCGAATTGTTAAAAGCTTCAGTTAAAGTAATAATGTATGCCTCAATTAAATATTGTTAAGCTTCAGTTAAAGAAACAATGTGTGCATTAGTTAATTAAAAGAGAACTCATAGTGGTCACTTTAGTAAATCAATTTGTATGATTTCAATTAATATTAGTTAATGAAAGTGTTAATAAAGAAGGAATACTTAAATAAAGTGTTTTGCATTTATAGCACTTTAGTTAAACTAAAAGATGACTCTTTAGTTAAGCTAAAAGATGGCACTTCATTTAATTAAGTGTCTACACGATGACACTTAAGTAATTGCATTACGAAACTTAAGTTAGCATCCTAACTAAGTGTTCATGCAATCAGTTAGAAGGATATTTCATCATGAAGTCAGTTAAGCATGATTTAATGTCAAAGATGAAAGGCATTGTGCATTGATTCTGTAGGATTGAAAAAACTGAGGTGCACAACAATTATCCAAGAAGAAAATTCACTATAGTTTGCATCAAAGGATCATTACCCATGGAGTGATTCGCTACATCTTGAGAGGCACTAATTCTTCTTAGCTATTAATGTGTTGGACTCATTTAAAAGTTCATTAGGTTAATATCCATTCTCTATTGCTCAATATTCTCTTATCATGCACCTGGGGTGCTGAAAGCATTATGTTATTATAAAATACATTCTCTACTATCTATCATAATTATACTCTAAATATTTGTTGTGGTTTTTCATCCTCATAGTTTTGAGGGTTTACCCCCAGGGTACATAATGTTGTATGGTTGAATGTTTTATTGAATGTTCTATTGATTCAAGTATTCAATACCTACACACTTAAATGAATTAAAGATCAAAGCTCAACATATTTGCACAAAATTCAACATTTCATAATTATATTCTTATAGAAATCCTGTTATTTTCTAATGCCTTTAATTCAATTAGAAATAAATGATTTCATATTATGTAAGGTTATTTCTGCTACTATTTTATATTTACATTATGTTGTTGTTAGAGGTTGAATTTAATCTCGTAATATGGTTAATGAAGCAACAAAATATTATTGGTAGTTCCCGATGACCAAGGAAGTCATCCGAAGATGCTACACTAACTATGAGAGTCTTCCATTTAAATGTAAAACTTTTTACAGTTATGAACAATCAACAAGAGTGTGGAAAATCCCTAAAGACTTGATCACCTCAAAATTCATCATAAGATCAAAATTAATCTAGGTGCCAAGCAAAACGCAAGTCCTGACATAATTATTGAAGGTAAGACTTGATCACCTCAAAAATTATCATAAGATCAAAATTAATCTAGGTGTTAAGCAAAATGCAGGTTATGGCATTATTATTACAGTTTTCTTAGTGTCAATATCTTGTGCTAACACATAAAGCTTGTTTTCACATAATTCCCTATGTTAATTTTAACAACAACGTCATGGAAGGCCACCCATTAACATCTCAGTGTAATTATGTACATGCAATCAAACTCCAGTGCCAACATCATATTGAATCCAACACCAATGATGTGTTATTGCTACATAAGTCTAGGGACCATCCACTTAGAACTAATATCAAAACACTAATTTCACACATTAGCATACATAGTCATGTTGATGCCTAGAAAAATCCCAGGTACCAGGCAGTAGGGATTCTCCCCGGTAAACAATCCCAATCAGATCGTCCACCATTTGGTGTGGGGAATCTGTCTGGTTCACGGTTCCGAATACCGTAGATTAAGTTCTTTAATATTTTACTGGTTGCAGCCCATTCCACCATTTATATGATTTTTGTTTAAAGAATGAAATGTGGATTCCTAAGCTAAATGCAGGTCTAATCTAGATCTAAAACTAAACTATTATATCCCCATCCAGGGAGAAAATTTAGAGTTCATAATAATATACTGTAAATGCTCATAAAGGTCTAACAGATACTCGTACCAACACAATAATCACATTCACAACATAAATAATACCAGAGGTAGATCTAATATAATTAAACCACGTATTACCTCTCAACGCAGACATTTATACATACAACAGACCATTCATGACCAAGGAAATAGTTCCAGGAGGTTAGAACAATCTCACTGTATGATGTACAGAAGCAAGAAGAAATAGTTATACAATATGCATTCCACATATTTCGATTAAAACTCTATGCATGCCCTTTGTTCCAGCAAAATGATCCTTCTTATTAGCAAAGAGGTAGCTCTTTTACAAAATAGTCCAGCATTCCTTTTACCAGGAAAAAAGTCCTTTGTATGGTGCTCTGCACCCCTATTTTTACTATCTATATCGATCACCAAGGAGATTCCCAAGTTTCTTATTTTCCCACCTAGCTGAAAACAAACGGTTTCATAAAACAAATAAAAATTTATACGAGCATTTCCCTGCTGGAAATACACGCTTCTTTTATTTTCCTGCATCTTTGAATATCAGAGCAAATCTCCATCACTTATCTAAACTTTTCCCAAATCTGAGTCGTCCATTTGCCTGGTGAACAATAATACCTTGGATTTACATAATCATTGTCAGCCATAGATCTTGGTCTACAAGAAATCTTAACCATCCAACAATGTATCCTTTATCTGATCTTGCAAATGCCCATCCTAACTTGGCGAACAATAATACCTATGATATACAAAGAAAACATCTTGAGAGAAATATATGATCTGGAAACAACCATAATTCACAGTATTTCAATTTAATGGTATGCATCAATTACTAAACAGAAAAAAGATAATGACCAGTGCCCTGTTATGCAAGCAATTTTAGTTTAGTTTAAGCTTTGAGAGGAAGATCTCTCAGTTTCCCCAATGGTTCACAGTAAAAAAAAATCAGAGGTTGGAGGGCTCAGATCGTCTCAAAGATGGATCGGGTTTGATTTGAACCATTAGATCATGTGGCCTCAAAAACTCCTTTTTGCTTCTGCCCTTCCGGAAAGACGAAATCGGGTTCGCCAATTTTGTCAAGTTAAAATTCCATCTTTCTGCTTCCGCCTTTCCTCTTTCTTCCTTCCGGAAGGCAGAAATCGGAAAGCGAAAAGTCAATATTTTTTTGAAATTAAGCTTTGGCTTTTATGCTTCCACGCTTCCGAAATACAGAAATTAGAAAGCAAAAATTCAATCTTTTCCGAAATTAAACTTTGTATTTTTCGCTTCCGCCCTTCCGAAAACGGAAATTCAATCTTTCAAAAAGTTTCAACTTGAACTTTTCACCTCCGCCTTTCCACTTCCGCCCTTCTAGAAGGCAAAAATCAGAAAGAGCAAAGTCAATCTTTTCTGAAATTAAACTTTTACTTTTCCACTTCCCCCCTTCCGGAAATCAAAAATCGAAAAGCGGAAAGTCAATCTTTCATGAAATTTCAACTTGAACTTTCCTCCTCTGCCTTTCCACTTCTGCCCTTCCAAAGAGCATAAAGTCAATATTTCACAAAGTTTCAACTTTATCTTTCTGATTCCTCCTTTTCTTAACTGTTCAGTTGTGAGGAATCGTCCATATTCGTTAGATCTCGATTTATGGAAAGCGGAACTTTAACTTTTCATAACCGAAACTTGATCTTTTTCGCTTCCGCTATTTCCTTGACCGTTGATCCATGTTGGAGTGATTCTTAGCCGTTGATTTGAAATCGAAATCAGAATTTTTTTTGTAAGGCGTGTTTCCAAGGTCACGCCTAAGGATTTTTTACCAAAATGACACTTCAGGCTTAGGAAAATCCTTCTGCTCAAGCTTCTAGGAAATACTAGTTATGTAGGGGGCTTATCTGAGTTGGGAAACAAGTGTAAGTGTGATTTTTAAAATAAATAAAAAATGGAAGGAGGAGCCCTAAAATGTAAAAAATTTGGTGAAGCAGTTGCAACAGCAACAATTCCACATTCCTAACGCATGGTGATACACCTCTGACATCATTTTCCCTATGGAATCCAAAATGGGGGAAATTTATCCAAGTGCATAGTGCCAAGTTGACAATGATTCTTCTACGTGATTTTGGAAGATCAATCACGACCATGTGATGTCAAGCATGAATATGCCCACGTGATTTAAGGTATAATATTGTCGATATATTTATACTATTAGAATCAAGTGGTGCTAGAAAATAGAGAGGTACTTTGTGTTAGGATATTTAGACACTTGGGAGTTAGTTAAGTTCAATTTGGTCTAATGTGTCTTTAGGTAAATTGTGTTTCTTTAGTATGCATCATTATTCATTTGTACTTATGTAATCTTATGGAAGAGATATTTTTAGACCTAAAGTGATTTGACAGTTAAACTTCACCTCGACCTTAACAAATATTGATCTATGGCTTAGCACATGAATTGTCTGTAATCTCTATTTAAAGAGCATGGATAATCATTTGCTTGATGATCGATTATGAGAAACTCATATGTAAAGTGTTTTTCCTTCTACATTAATACATTACGTCAAGTAACTATTTGGTTGGGGTAGTGGACTGTTTCCTTCTCTGAGGATTTTAACCATGTAAAAACATCAGTGCCTTGATCTATGATCTATTGGTGTGAGTGATTGTTTAAGGCGTTTGACCTGTATGAAATACCTTGTTTTAATTGAACACAGTGTTAGTTGTGTTTTTTATCCTATTGTATAAACTTCTTTATAGTTGTTCTTACATACCTTTCTAGTGATTTATTGTGTCCATTCATTCTTTGATCAATATTGTTTCTTTTAGATATTTTGTCTTCACTTGGTTGCTTAAATAAGTTGGTTTGATGTTTTCAACACTTGAAATGATTAATGTGAGTTTAAATTATCTTTAATCTTTGTTTTTTCCAATATTTACTCTTGGGATCCATATAAGTGGTAATGGAGTAAGGCAATGTCCAATTTTTATTTCATACTACCACACAATGGTGTTAGATCAAGTAGATGGTGCTCTTAGCACTTAAACAAAAAATTAAAACTTAAGGATAAACAATATAGAGTGTTCTTAATACTTTGGGATCCAGATCAATTATAACAGAGTAAGACTAATGTTTGGTTTTTCCAAGATTTACTCTTTGGGTCCAAATAAGTGGCAACGGAGTAAGACAATGTCAAATTTTTATTTCATACTACCACATAATGGTGTTAGAACAAGTAGAGGGTGTTCTTAGCACTTAAACAAAAAGTTAAAACTTAAGGGTAAACAAGTAGAGAGTGTTCTTAGTAATTTGGGATCTGGATCAATGGTATCAAAGTAAGACAACGTTGAATTTTTCTTTCATACTACCACACAATGGTGTTAGAAAAAGTAGAAAGTGTCCTTAGTACTTTGACAAATATTCAGAACTTAAGGATAACACAAGTAGAGAGTGTTCATAGTAATTTGACAAATATTTAAAACCTAAAGATCTTGTTTCCCAACATACTTGGAATAATATACTTTTAAAATTACAAATTTTAATTTTAATTTTTTGATAACACAATGACACATCTATGATGAAGGATTTTTGAGAAAATGATTACTTTGCTAAACATGAATAAATGAATTCACGATAGTATTATGATTTTAATACTCATAAATGTTGCACAATTTCAACCAATTGTGGTAATGGTGCCTTATACATGTTGAATGCATGTTCATAGAAGACCAAGTTACTATAATAATGAGGCACCTTACTTCTTTATATGGTATTTTTTGGTCCCTAATGATGACATCAACCAGCACTAACACTCATATCATCATAGATCCATTACCATCTACAAATATCATCATTGAAAAAGCCTTGTAACACTAGAGAGATTGATGTATCATTGCTTTACATATGACTTCAAATATTCATGTCTCCTCCACCATTAATGCCCAATGATGACTTTACTTGGGGGACATTTTTCATTCACAAATCATTTTAGATATTCTGCAAATTAATGTATTGTTAATGTAAAGCCCTTAGATAACTAATGGAAGAATGTCAAAGCGTATTGTTCGATAAACAAGGTTTATCCACATAGGTTGAACATCTTAAGACAACTTCTAATATAAACATATAAAAGATCAGTGCACCAGTGTATATGTGGTTAAAAACCTCAAAAAGGGAACCAATCCATGACCCCAACCAATGTGTCCCCTTAAAGCAATCTATTAATGTAGAAATAAAATAGTTTGCATAGAATATCTCACAAGTGATCATTCAAAAATGACTTTATGTGCTCTTTACATAGCGATCATGGACCAATCACAGTGTTAATTTATGGATCAAGTTCATTATTATTGATAAGATGAACCATCATATTACATTATGTCTAGAACATAATCATGACCACCATATTAGCACCCCAAAGAAACACATGTTACCTAAAAAACACATTAGACCAGGTTGAACTTCACTAACTTCTAAGTGTATAATGATCATGCACAAATTCCATATTGGGCACATAGGTTGAGAGACCTTCATTAAACTTGACATCTCTCCTAAAAATAGTTTTTAATTAATCAAGTTGAAGAATTCTGTAACATTTTACATTTCATAGTATCCAACAAAAATGCACTTCTCACTCTTGGGATGGTGTGCTTTCATTTTCTTATTAAGAATGTGAGCCCATGCTTCACTACCAAACATACAAAATTGGTTACACCTTTTTCAATGTTACTTCATGCTTCTTCTCATGTTATATATTTTAAATCCTTTGTGAAAGTGCTATTAACTATGCAATTTGCACAATTAATGGCTTCTACCTAATAATGAGTATTTAATCCCTTAGATTGGATCATACAATTGTTATTTATTTTAATGTGTGATTATTTCTCTCAACAAGACCATTTTGTGTGGTGTAAATGGGATACTATATTACATATGCATGTTGTATGTAGTGCAATAAAGTAAATATATTGTGATCAATTGGGTTTAGAACAAGTGGTTGTGGTATGGAGTGTTATCCTCCCCACCCAGGTTTTATTCCCATAAGTGACATGTTGAGCTCATATTGAGTATATTGTTGTCAAGGATTAGATACCTATTGTTGACTTGGCCTTGTTCCCTAAAGAATCTCAAGTTTAACCTAGGTATCGTCCTCGAAATGAGGGGAATTGCAAGAGGGTTTGCCTAGGAATAATTACTTGGAAAAAAAGTTGTAAATATGTTATTAACATACTCACCTCCATTATTTGTTTGCAACTTTTGAAGTTAATGTCCATATTTCTTTTCTACAAGAACCTTCTAGGCTTAAAACATGTAAAAAACTTCACTTTTAATTTTTAAGAAATAAACTCCAAGTGTGTTAGAGAAGTCACCAATGAAATTTAAGAAATATTTGAACCTTTAAAAACAAGAAAAATAAAGTGGAATACACAAATCACTATGAACAAGCTACAAGAGGGTCGAGGCGTGCCAAGAGGCACATTTGTCAAAATTGTCCAAATATTTTTTTCAAGAACATGACAAGAAAAACACTATCGCTACAAGAAATGAGAGAAATATCAATTATCATACTTTATTTACATAGTTTCTATGATAAACAATAGTTTAAATGACCAAACCATTCATGCCAAGTCTGCTCATGTCATTGTTATGAGCAGTAAAATTGAAGGAAGATTAAGATAGGATAACCCATCGGTTTCAAATTTGTATAACCTAGTAATATCATAAAAATTCCAATTGTTATGACATCCTTGGGATCCTTTAAATCCTTGATTGCAACCTGATGAGGTGAAAATATTGTTTTCCTTCACCTAAATGAGTAATTCGATATATTAATAAAAGGTTGTAAGAAAGAATTTGAACACATAATACATTACAAAATGGCCTTCATCTATTTGAATTGTTTTGTGTCCTATAACACTAATAAATATACCATTACCAACAAATATTTGTTTTGTGTTACAATATAAAGAGTAGATAATATGGCTTTATCCTTATTAGATGCTCCAAAATCAAGAAGCCACTCATTAGAAAAAGAAGTAGATGTTGTATTAAAAGAAAAACTAGAAGTAAGAAGTGCATGTCAATGAGAAGAAGAGTTAGAAGGAGGAGGATCAATGTTGATGTTTTTCTTCTTCATTGTTAACATAGTTACCGACTTGATGAGAATTGTGACCTCAAAATGAGAATTGTAGCTCTAAAAACCCATATATTTTGGTCAAAAAACATAAAAACCAACCCCTAAATCAAAAAGTGGTGCTACTAATAGCATATCTCTTTTTTCAAGATTATTATTACAACTTTCTTCCACCATGGCCTTAATTCCCCATACAATTGCAAACCAAAATCTTAAAATCAACCACTAAATCTAAAATTGGTGCTCTCAATTTCACCCCCTTTATTTAGAGTTAAAATTACAACTTTTTTGAAATCGTGACCTTGACAACTAATACCGTTTAAGACAAAAGCCTTAAAATCGACCCTCAAATCAAAAGTCTTCAACTCCTTCTAAAGAAAATTCAGGCAATGCATCATGCTTATATGAAAGTGAATCCGTCTAGAGATGCAGGTCATGATGACTCCTATAAAATCCTCCTTTTTCCCATTGATGACAAAACTATGCTAGTCATCCTTTAGTTCTGGAACCATAGTCTTGGTAAACTACCACAACTCTTTACTCTTAAAAAATGTTGTCATATCTTTGCCTAAATCCCATATCCAATTTGTAAGTCAAACCTCTTAGTCAATCTACTAGATAGATTTAACTCGTAAGCAATGTCGACATTCTCAACAAGATTTGTAGAAAATATGCTATATCTCAAACCAATATCTCAGATGCCTTGTTGGACAATCATAGGATTGGGTAGATTAGAGATCCAGTATTCCAAAATAGAGGTGGCATCTAGAAACATTATTACAACAATTAAGCACAAATGAGTATAACTCAACATACAAAGAAGTGTAAGAAACCAAACAATTTCCATACACAACACATTACCATTACACTATATTACACACAATTTACCCATAAGGCCATCTTATATTGCACCAATATGTAACCAACCCCCTTGAAGTATGATTTGAAATGTATCCAAACAATCAAATGGTTTTTAAGACTCATTACTTGAAGATTAAATTGGAAATTAATGGAGGTTAGTTTAAACATAAAGTATAATGCAATGTAAAGTTAAATGAAGCAAACTAAAGGAAAAAAACATGAATTGAATAAAAATATAAAATGAAAATTGGAGAGAGTGGAATGTGAACTAAAAGGTCAGTTAGGCTTAGCCTTCCCATTACCCCAATTCTCGTATGTCTTCCTTCTTGTAATTTGATCTCAAAGGGATTTTGTTGGTTTGTTGGCCAAGGGAGGAGGATTCTAAAGGAGTCATGAGATGCATTGTAACCAAAGATTTTCAAAATAGATTAAGAAAACATTCAATGTTAATTTTCCCATTTAGGTTCCCAACGTAAATGTGGTGTTCTTTTGTGATGGATGTCTCTATGTATTGCTTTAATGGTATGTTAGTATCTTTTTCATTGTGATTAATTGGTGTGTGAATCATTGTTGAGTGCTCCAATTATGTTGTTTGGTTCAATTATGAGACAATATGGGGATTTCAATAAATTAATCCTCAAACAATGCATTTCATGGTTGAATTGAATCCTATGTTGCAACTAATGGAGTTAATATCCTATGGAATCATGGAAATGGGTTGTTAATGAATCCTCAACCATAGTTATGTTATGTTCACTCATAATTATGTTCCTCATTAGTAATTAAAGAGTTTCAATAGATATAAACTGGCCACCGTCCATTTTAATTGGAATCTTAGGATCAATGGTTGTTATTATTCATGTTGCAATATTTTAGGGGGTTAATTTGATCATTGTGCTTCATTTATTTGATTATTAATTGAATCCATCCTCAAGCTTGTTGCATTTTAGAAACCATACGTTCACATCGACAATCCATTGAAGCAACATGTTTCCCATAAATACTCATGGTCATTGCACACTGAGGTTACTTAGAGGTTTTACAATGGTCGTACATATCATACTCATAGTGGGGAAGCATTATATTGTATCTTTGTTGCTGAGCATGTGAGATTGTGAACAATTTGTTAATGTTGACAGTGAGCTAGGTGGTAAGTCAGATCACCATATTAATGTTGTAACCTCTTCATTGGTCCTCATTCAATTTTTTGGTTGCAGTACACCTCCTTTTTTTGGACATGACAAGCTAAATGTTGGGCATGAATTGGATTTTTCTTATGGACACCACCTTTTTATTATAAATCCAATTCCTTATGGTTGCATTAACTTTCAACTCATATGTTATAGTGAGAGTGGTTGTATAATATAGTTCACTTAAATTTCACCTTATATAACTGTTATAATGAATGGATGCATCATTTAAATTTAAGTGGATGGGAATATAGGTATTGGGATTGGTCATCTCATTGTATTTAAGTGGATTGGAATTGAGAGAAATGTTGGTTTAATATTAAAATGTTATTTTAACTAGTTATCATTTAGTGTATTCTTTGTATAATTGACAACCCAGACATATTCATTATTGAATTATGTGTTGTTGCATTTTAGTGTATACAGCCACTAAAGAGCAAACCATTGCCTTGGAGGTTGATTTCAATTAAGATTTTGATTGGAATTCAAATGTGCACATGAAGCTTGAAGAAGGTATCACTTAAAAGCTAGTGGATTTCCATTGAGTAGAGTAATAATGACATTTAATATCACATCACAAAGCTAACTAAAATAAGTGTGGTTGATATTGAAGGTGGAATTAACCCTATCTTTCCATGGACTGCAAACAAATTAGGGTAACCCAAACTTGAACATATCAGAAGAAACTTGAATTCATCAAGAAGTGCACAAAGAACAAATGCCTCATAATAATTCCTTAAGACAGACTCCTCAGAGATAGAGTATTTGCCAAGTTTTTATTTATTGGTCTCACCACTAGTTGCTTATGAGAACCACAAAGACTAACTCAAAATACTCATAATTATTATTTACATTGTAGTCGGATGTTGCGTGCAAGATACAAAAAGAACAATGGAATTGCAACATCAAAAGGACAAATCTTTCTATAAAAGATTAATAATGTAAGCTAGATATTTATTTCCACATAGTATCCAATTCAATGAAGTGAGTGGGCGATAAGTCCCTTCTTTATGGATTAAACTGAAGAAGTCAAGGTCCACATAGATTGGTTATAGCAACTAATGAGATCATTAATTATTCATTATTTGTGCCCCAATGAACTTTTTTTTTAACTACCTAGCCAATCAAAAGTTTATTCATTCACCTAGTCAATTCCTTATTCAACCACTCAGTTATCCTCCCAATTGACTCTTGTAGTCAGTCGTCACTTGACTATATCTAGAGGTATATAGGTGTTATGAACTAGTAATTTCTATTGTTCCAACGTATTTATTTGACCCATTCATGTATACCCACCATCACATATCTCTTAATTACTTATGCACAAATTGAATGGTCGAAACAATAGCAAAAAATATCTTAATTACCCTTAAAAAAATTATGGATTGGATAAGAATATATAGGATCAACACCTCCCCGCAATATTCTAGTATTTTTAAGTGATAGAGAATAACACTACCACATACATTCCATTCAAGATTGTCCATGGACATGAAGCATTCATCTCAATGTAAATTGTCCTACTCTCCTTGTGCATCACAATTCTTAACATATAAGGAAAAAGAATCCTTGGAACCATGAATAGTTGAAAGGGAAATGTTATATGAACTATGATTTAGTTCCAAAAAATAAGAATAGGCTCAAAATGAAAGCATTAATGATTCCCATGACCAACAACTCAAACTACAAAAATTCCATTCAAGAAATCACTTTGGTAAGTTGAGTTATTTCTATGGTTGTGTTTATATATTTTGGTTGAACTACCTAGAAAAAAAATAATTTGCTTTGAATGTTAAGGTCCCAACCCACATTCATTATTATTATATTAGTTATAGTTAGGTTGGCCTAGTGTGTAGGATACATAATGTCCCCTTTATCTCCTAACTATAAATCAAGGATATCCATTTGAATACTCATCTCATATTTGGATTTTGGATATCTTGTAATTCGAGGTTGCCCTCTAATAGAGGCTTGCTATTGACTAATTCACTTGTTCTACGTGTGGCATTAAAAAAAATTGGTGTTAGTTTTTGTTCTTTGGGTTATATGTTCATAACATTTGCTATCAAAGTGAACAATCATTTGTCTAACACCTTCAAATGAGTCATATTACCATTTCTCTATAACGTTCTTTTGGGTTACTTTCAATGACAATTATTTTAGGGAAAATATATGAAATTAAAAAGTACTTTGAGTAAAACTTCCAAAATATAGTCTGTAATGTTTTGGGGTTATAGGTTGTCTAGTCCTCATACTAGGATCAAATGGATGATTTTGGTAAAACATTTATATTTGAATATCAATATCTCTAACTCAATTAATAGTAATCATATTTTAAATAAGACAAAGAATAGTGTTTCAAGAGCTAAAATCGACAAGTTTTGGGAAAAACATCATAACTTTTCTTGGTACATAAAAAACTAGCAAGACCTATGGTGGTGAAAACAAGACATACCATACTATTACATGCCAAAATTTTAGACTATGAGGTGTAGAAGATTAGGATATATAACAACTATAAGGTGAACCTATATGGTTGTCCCTAAATAAGGACTTAAAAGGGTATGTTAACTCCAAACTTCCATAAATTTTGATTCGAAGATCTAATTGAGGTGATTAAAAAAAAGTGGTAAAGATAAAATAGAGGATAATTATAGTAAATATTATTTTTGAACCTTATGGAAAGATACAATGGAAAATATTATACATCAACAAGACCTCTAGAGAGCTCAGAGATCTCATTCATGCCTTGTGAAAAAAGAAAAGACTTAAAGAACCAATTATCCAGTTTGTACAACCAACTTAAGGACTTGATAATATCATGTTGGAAAAAGTTGATTTTATGTGTTTTCAATAAATATAGAAATACAAAGGATATGGAAAACTTGAAATATACTATTCAACAGTTATAGAAATTCATGGAAGACATGCTTATGCATGCCCTATATGGTAGGTTTTCTAAAAGTGATAATTTGACATGAGGAGCTCATGAAAATAAAGATATAAGAATTTAGGTTAAATATATTCTATGTTTAACCTCCCATCAATAATCATATTCTATGATGATTTAACTTTGTTTTGGAGCTAATGATGGATGGGTCCTAATGGTGTCCAATTTCCCAAGATTGAGTCAATAAAGTTTGGTGGAATAAATACCTTTACATCAGTGAACCAAATAAAGTAATATTTTGAATTACATAACATTTTTTACAATAAGAAAAGGATTTCCTTAACAACTTTATATTATGAGACACCACCATATCAAATTTATCAATATGTAATTAAAAGGCATCTTACTTTTTATAATTATACTTTGGGTTTATGTGCAAATGACCTAGAAGAACAATATGGTAAAGTTTGGGAAAGAGACCTATAATGTACCCAATAACCTAGATGCATTGTTGAGACCATGGGGTACCTCAAATCCAAAAAAACCCACCAAGTCTTGTTTCGATACCAATCCATATAAATAATGCATGCATATTTTATACAAGCATAAGAAATTAATTATTCAAGGAGGAACCCATAATCAAATTCCATGCAATCATACAAAAATGAACAAACTAGAAAATATCTAAATCCATAACATGAATATCAATCATTTGCACACGATTACAACATAGTATAAGAATACTTGTTTTTCTATGAAAATAATCCTCTAGCTAGCTACAAATGAAGGACGTTCCACCTAACCTTACTCTCTATATTACACTTAATATTTCTATGGTAGATGCCACCCCCAAGTTGAGGCTATGAATTTCACAAGGGTGAAGTTCTAAGGACTATCTCTAAGTCCTCTTACTCAGCCCATAACCCAAAAATATCTCACAAACATGGAATCCTAACACAATTATCTCATTCAACTAACATGCTTCTCCCTTATCCTGCACAATACTAGGACTGGTATCTCCTTCCCTACCAAATGGTCCATCAAGCTATACCCTTCAATGTTGTAGCACTGGAAAACCATTAAATCTCTCCGAGTCTATACTATGATTGGATGGATTTTAAATTGTAGTACATGCTCCCATCTACTTTAACCATCCACCTAATTGCCTACAAGTTCACAAGGATTTAAATAGTTGTAATGCTTCACAAATCCCTTACAAAAACATTGTAATTGATACCATAAATATAGTGAACAACATCATAAGTCCATATGAAAGTACACCGTAAATTATTCTTAGAAGATTCATCATAATAATCTCATAGGAACCTTACTACCATATCCTCCCATATATGTACAACCTCCATACAATGTACATACTACAATCATACAACATCAACCACAGACTTACCTACTTAAATTTACAATAATATGTTTGCATGCCAATCCCTCTGATCCAGATTTATGTGTGAACGAAATGAAAGAACAAATACAGAGTCATAATAACAGACATTTTGCAAAAATAACAGAGATACAGTAAACAAATATTCTATTGAATGGCGGAAATAGAACAGACTGTAATACAATTGCTAGAATGGTGGTAGCTATCTCTGAGAAGAGATGTGGCTGCTACGCTCATCCGTGCCAAGATTCATACAAAATGAGGCCAAAGGGGCCTATTTATGATAATAATGAGGGTGAGAACCCCAAAATTCCAAAACATAACACTAGAAGATGAACTGTCATAAAGTTTGCGGCCCCAAGGTGGTAAGTTGAACAGTCAACTTCCCAGGGTCATAACTTTTGCATACTATCTCCGATTTGGGTGTTCGATAGCTTGTTGGAAATTTATATCTAAGATTTACAAATTTTGGTCAAACAAATACATGCTGATGGCAACCATTTGGCCCCGAATCTCCAAAAAACGTCATTCAGGGCCTCAAAACGGCCCCGAAAATATGGGACCCGAAAAAATGTAGAAAAATAACTAGGAAACTGCCACAATGGACAATTGTTTTGAGTCAGTGGAATAGGTGGGTGGCCATCGATCTCCATCTAGATCAATCCTCCCTCCTTAGGAAGCAATGGTCTCCATTGCGTCGAATCCTGTATCATATCTCGAACTGTGTGTTGAGTTGATCTCCTAGTGCGACATTTGCTGAAGTCAAGAGGCTGCTTTTCTTTGGCATCCCGAGAGGGTTGTAATTGTTGTGCGGATGATTTGTTTTTGGATGAGCACATTGAATGCGTCACCTTGCATTGTAGAGGTACTCGGATAGATGAGGCAACAATGGCTCTGTCTTCTTCTTGTGTCTAATGAGTAGAGACACCCTGCGCAGAGGGTGTGGAGGTCTCTGTGATCTTATGTTCTCCTTCATATGCAATTGTGAAGAGGAATAATTTTCTGATGTGGGAGCTTATCTTCCTACCTTGCGAGACTTTGTTAGGTGCAACGGTCTCTGGTATTCGATAGAGTTTTCCTCCCAAAGTAACAATGACGCTGCAAGGCCATGACTCATATACAACATGACGCTTCCACATATATGGTTGTCCTAAAAGAACATCACAAACTTAAGTGGGGCCACATCACACAGTACCTCGTCTTTGAAAGGTTTGATGCCATATGGTAGGAGGCATTGTTGAGTAATGTGGATACCTCGTCCTTGGCTTAGCCAACCAATGTTGTAGGGTTGTGGGTGTGGTGTTGTCAGAAGCTCCAATCTCTTGACGACTTCTACTGAGATCAAGTTCTTTTGACTGCCATTGTCAACAACAAAATGTAGAGGCATTCCCTTCACCCACATCTGTGAGTGGAAGAGGTGCTCCTCTGCCTCTAACTCTTCAGGATACTCTAGTTGAATCTATGGGGTAGCAACAGTGGCAGTGGGGTCTGCTTCAATGATCTGCCTCCCATTGTATGCGATTGTGGCATTGGGTTCAGAATCAGAATCAGGATTTGATTCTGAAGATTTGATCTCAGCTACTAATGACTACTTTGAGCGACATTAATCATTGTTGTGCCAAGGGCTTTTATGAAATTCGCACCACTTACCAGTGTCCTTCTTTGTCTTTCCATCCCCCTTCTTGGCTTGTGGTGGGGACTTGTTGCCATTTTCTTTTACTGTGTTCTGTAGGCCAGGGTTTCCCTTGCCTTGCTTCTGCGGTGGATTCGCAGGTCCAGAGTCTCACTTGTTCTTCTGTCGAAATTTCTCCTCGATTTTGATAGCATACCAATAGGCGGATCTAAGTGAATAGATGTCAAGGAATTCCATCTCAGTTTGGATGTACCGATGTAGACCACTGCGATATTTCAGAATCAGGTGCCGCTCGAAGTCCTTGAAACTCAGCTTTGTACGCATGGTATGAAAGTTATTGGTGTACTCCGACACCGTCTGGTCCCTTTCTTGATGCAGAATGGTCCATTTTGTGTACTGGTCATCATAGTTTCCCACAGGGTAATATTGTTCCTTGACAGCATTTATGAAAGAGGCCAAGTGGGATTTGTTTAAAACATTCCAGACTCATCTGATGAGTTTTTCTCGCAATAAGTACCCCACCAATTTTGGACATGGGGGACTGCCTTAAGGAGTGCAAAGGTGATCTTTTCTCTGTCAGAAAAATTATGGACAGAGAAATACCCTTGTAGAACATTCAACCAATTATCCAGGGCATCTACATCGATATTGCCTTCAAATAAATGAATATCAAAGTTAACTTGTACCTTAAAGGGAGTTGCATCCCCGAACCGATTGCTCATTGAAGATGCACTTGTCGTTGCCGACATTCGCAGAAGGATTTGGGCAAAACTATCCATCATCTCGTTCCTCTGTCGCTCGAGGGATTCCTCGAGCAACGACTTGATAGGATCTCCTGCTCCGTCGTCTCTCTTTTCTTTCGCCATGGGAGGTCGTTTGGGATGGCGAGAATGATTAAGTGGAACTAGTTCGAGACCAAACTCTCTATACTCGAACCTCATCAAGGACATGCGCCAAGAAACAATCAAAGAGCAAATTGCTCTGATACCACTAATCCAAATTTATGTGTGAATGAAATGAAATAATAGATATAGAGTCATAATAACAGACATTTTGCAAAGATAATAGAGATACAGTAAACAAATATTCTATTGAATGACGGAAATAGAACAGACTGTAATACAATTGCTGGAATGGTGGTAGCTATCTCTAAGAAGAGATGTGGCTGCTACGCTCATTTGTGCCAAGCTTCATACAAAATGAGGCCAAAGGGGCCTATTTATGATAATAATGAGGGTGAGAACCCCAAAAGTCCAAAACGTAACACTAGAAGATGAACCGTCATAAAGTTTGCGGCCCCAAGGTGGTAAGTTGAACAGTCAACTTCCCAGGGTCATAACTTTTGCATACGATCTTCGATTTGGGCGTTCAATAGCTCGTTGGAAATTTCTATCTAAGCTTTACAACTTTTGGCCATATAAATTCATGTTGATGGCAACCGTTTGGCCTCGAATCGCCAAAAAACGTCATTTAGGGCCTCAAAACGGCCCCAAAAGTTTGGGACCCGAAAAACTGTAGAAAAATAACTAGGAAACTGCCACAATGGACAATTGTTTTGAGCCAGTGTAATAGGTGGGTGACCACCGATCTCCATCTGGATCATCCTCACCACATGTCTTAGTGAGAAGCCAGTGTTTGACCTCTACTTCCATTCATAGGGGAACATAAAGAAACGTTAATTAATCCAAGTACATTTTCAATATTTTAAGGACTTTAGGTTAAGTCACTAGTTAAATTATTCCCCCCTCGACCCCCTTAAGCCTCTTGTAAGCCCCAATTCACTTACCATATCTATGGAATCATAGCCCCCATATCCTTTTAGTTCTTCTTCATTTGCAATAGTTACGGTTTTCATATTATAGTCAAATGTATAATTACAATTCACATGTGGTCTTATCTTAAAACCATCTCTTCATTGCATTTACATTCATATTTTGGGTTGAACCTAGGGTTATTACATTCCCCTCCCCTAAAATTTGTATCGTCCTCTATGTATATCAGTGATGAATGCAATAACAAATCTTTGCATCAAAATTTCAAAATAGATGTGGGATGGATTTCATGTGGAATCATCCAACTCTCATGTTCCTTTATTGGGTTGTCATGGGTCCATTGGACGTTTAAATACTCAATTGATTTGTTCTTGAGAATTGTGAACATCTTATTGAGAATACATACTAGTTGTCCTTGAATATATCCTTCTGGCTCCACCTGTACCAAAGCCCAATCAGTAGCTTGGTTAGGAATAGGTATATATATTTTTAGCACTGATACATGAACCATAGTATGAGTTAGAAGAATATTGGGTTAACTTACCTCCAAATAAGTCCTAGTTACCTGGGTGAAATCCCTAGAGGTGATGATTAATGTTATACAATTCATTTTTATAGTATCAATCTCACTTATTCACCGATATGACCATTGCACCGACACAATGAGTGCTAAGTGGACTATTTAAAACCATGATAAATTGGTCAGTTGCATTAACAATCATGGGATATGGGTCATAAATTAGTGACTTACTCTATGCATATAAACCCATAAAAGATACATCGTGAATACTTTTAGTAATATAAATAGGAATTATTTACTTGAGGAAGAATTAGTTGACCCTTGGGATCCCCTTAATATGAATACTTTTCTCATGGAAGGGTTAGTTGACCCTTCTTTGATCGCCTCCTTGATGAGGATAATTTTCTTGAGGAAGGGTTAACCAGCTCTTCCCCGAGCTCCCTAGTGATGAGAATAATTTGATTGAGGAAGGGTTGGCAAACCTTTCCCTGGGATCCCCTATGATAAGAATGCTTTGATTGAGAAAGGGTCTACTAACCCTTCTCTTGGCTCCCATGCAACGAGAATACTTAAATGAAGAAAGGGTTGTCCCACCCTTCTCTAGGTTGCCTTGCAATAATAATACTTTGCTTGAGGAAGGGCTAATCGACCCTTCCTAAGTTCACTCAAGAAAAGAATAATTTGATGAAGAAATGGTCAATTAATTTGTCCTCAAGATCCCCCATGATGAGAATATGGCGCTTGAGGAAGTGGAATCTGACTGTTCCCTAATATCCTACCAAATGAGAATAAGTGGCTAGAATAAGGGTTGGTTAACCCTTCTCTGAGCTCTTCCCCATTTAGAATATTTTTCTTAATGAGGGATCAATTTGGCCTTCCTTGGGCTCCCCCTTGAGGAGAATAATTTTCTTAAGGAAGATTCAGTCAACCCTTCACCTAGATCCCTCCCCCCCCCAACATGAATATTTTTCTTGAGGAAGGATTTGTCAACCCTTCCTTGAGATACCCCAAATGAGAATATTTTATTCGAGGAAGGGTTGATCAACCCTTCCCCAAGCTTCCCCTCAAAAATAATACTTGTCTTGAGGTAGGGTTAGGGAACCCTTCCCCAGGATCTTGTTCCACGAGAATAAAATCCCGAAGACAATAAAATCTTCTTTCATATACGTTTTTTACAAATGTTATGAACCATTATTCTTAAGTGGTGACCTGACTTTGACATATACCAACCTTATAATAAGTGACATCATGCTAGAAGTAATTAGTTATAAGGCCCCCTTGATGCTTACTTTTGCCATTTTTTTATATCATTATTTACAAACAATTTTACTACAATTCTTTTTCCCTCTTGATCTTTTAATATCAATGCAACCCTGAGAATTAAAATGGAAATGTAGGTGCACAATTTCCCATTCAGAAAAAGTAATTTGTTTCTCAACTCTTCTAAAAACATATTCCTAATTGGTTTATTATTATTCATCATGTGCTAGATGTTTCCTACACTAGAGGGTTTAGTGGATATTGTGATATGAATTAATGCTCCAATGGTTTTCTTGTATGGCAAGTTTTGAGGATTAATACTTAAGACTTGGCCAAAGTGTTTCCTAACATGAAACATACACAAACAATCTTAGCATACCAATTATGATATCATTTTTGAAACAGTCAATACATTTACAATTTTTATCCATGTCATTGGCTTCCATTTCTAACATATTCATGGTTGGCTTGTTTTGTTGAGAATACATATCAACCATTCCAAGTTGTAGGCAAGGATTATTTATTGAAGTCCATTGCTTGAATAAATGGGGAACTTGTCATTTTATGTTTGATAATCAACTTTTAATATTATACACGAACTTAGTCTTGGCAACCAACAAGAACATCATGCTTGTTATTGGGTGACTTATGAAGAATTCAAAAATGAACATTCCATAATATTTGAAAAGAATTACACCTCAATCTTTGAAAACAATTACACCTAAAGTACTTTTTTTCATGAAGATTGCTAGAGTATTTTTCCTAAATCTTTCACTCTAGACAATATTTGGGTTTAGTTTCTTTGTTTCACAACCTTTCTACTTATGAAATAAGTTAACATTGTTGATATAGATGGCCATAGAATTCTTTCTCATGCAAAGTGTATGGGAAATCCTAAGTGAAATTGATGTTTATTAAGTTGGGAAAACCCTAGTTCTCTGGTTTTCGATGGCAAATCCTACTTAGGAACAGTTTGTAGTCTGGATCAGATGCAGTTGCACAAATGGAGTTAGTACCAACCATGTAAATAAAGTGGGACTGTTTTTTTTCAATTTTTTAGTTGAACTCTCTACTTTCCTGAGATTGTGGTATATGTTTTCTTGGGTTTTCACATGGATAGTTTCGCTTTGTCACCATCACTGGAGGAGAAATTGGCGGCATGTCTAGACCATATGTTGGAGAGGCCTCCTATGTGTGGTCCTTTATATACATAAGTAGAATCCCGAGATTGCAGTAGGTCTCGTGAATTTTTACCTAGTGATAGTGATGTGGTGGAATAGGTTGTGGTGTCTCTTGGGATAGGTGGTTCACACTTGCCAATTTCGTTGGATGACCAGACATGGCATATTAAGGGATCTAGTTCTGG
The DNA here is from genome assembly GCA_001517045.1 of Pseudotsuga menziesii. NCBI lineage: Eukaryota > Viridiplantae > Streptophyta > Pinopsida > Pinales > Pinaceae > Pseudotsuga > Pseudotsuga menziesii. The sequence goes on from LPNX010812302.1 coordinate 862,495, forward strand.
TGGTTAAAGTTTTTCCTTATCGAAAGACATGGTTCCAAAGTGTTTATTTCCTCCTAGTTTCAACTCTCAGTTATATTTTTCGGTGGAGGTGTTAATGCTAGGGTTATTGTAGGTAAAAACCCTAGGTCCGTGGACATAGTGACAAATGGTGTTTCCCCTCTTCTAGGATTTTGGGGGGAAAGAAAAGAGGGTGGTCGATGCTCTGGTAAAAGGGCACAATCAATATGGCCCCTAAAATATTCTAAAATTATAGAGGAACATGTTTTTATTATTATTGGGAGGGATATACATATGGACAGGATTGTGAGCTTGTTTGTGAGAACTCTTACAGGCTGACTAGAATATGCATCGATGAGCCGGCTAGGATTCCTTGATTGGATTCTGCTGAATCCAAATCCCATTATGAATTATTGCTCGAAACTCAACATATTAGTAAATGGTTGGTTTTGTTTCAACTTTCTAACATTGGAGGCGTATGATCGTATTCTAGCGAGGTCGTGGCTCATTAGTCGAAGTTCCCTTGTCATTAGTCGGTGGCACTCAACATTGAATACCTTAAAGGAGTCTGTGTGGTTGTGAAATATATGGTACCTTATGTCGATTTTTCCTCTACAAGTTTAATCATGCCATATGTTTAAAGACCTTACAAATAAGATAGGTCGACTCATTCACATGGATCAAGATATGCTTTTTGGGGTGGATAAAAGGATGGCAGTGATACTAATTGAATTTAATATATCGAGGTGACTACCGACTGAGGCAACAATTAATTGGGGTGATGTCTCTTTTGTTCAAAAGTTGGATTACAAGAGGATTAATTATCGTTGCTTCCTATGTCGGGACACATGGAATCTTTAAAATAATTGCCTTGGGGTTGGCTCTATAGAGGTTTTTGATGATGAGACCCTACTAGTTGGGCATTCAAAGTATGGTGGTGATGATTCCATTCAAGCAGTTGGAAATCCATCCTTGAATATCCTTTTTTCCAACTCTTATGCCCCCATTCAGATGATGATGACATCGTATTTTATGAGTAAGCTTAACTCCTTGTATCCTTACCTTATTAACTCTTTACGCCAAAAGAAACTGCAAGGGTTAGGGCGATTGAAACTTTTAACTTTTCTTTTGGTAATCCCTCTTATGGTTGAACTTCTTTAGTTGATGGTGTTATAAGTGATGGGGTGGGTTCATGCTTGATTCTTTTTCCTCGGCCTCTAGCTATAGGGGAATCTTTGGGTTGGCCGAATGTGATGAAATTCGCCTCTCTAGTGGGCTTTGATCTCTTTGCAGGGGGCAGGTCCCTTTCGATGTCTGGTAATGATCTTTTTTCTACTTTTCAATGGCTAGAAACCAATAGCCCTAGGGTTGTATATGGGTTAGGTTTTCTCTATATCCCTCGACTCGAAAAGAGGGAGACAGGAGAGGTTTTGTCTCATCATATGTCTAAAAAGGGGGTGAGTCTATCCTCATCCTCTTCAAAGGAATAATTGGAGTGAAATGGGACCCTTCTAGTTGATTCAAACCATGTACCCTTTACTACAATTGAGGGGATTGTTGGTGGGGTATCCGATCAAAGTCTGGTTCCCTTAGACTTAGTGTCGAGATCTAAGGATGGGCAGTTTAAGTCCCCACAAATCAACTATCCTAGGACCTGCAAGAAGGGATCATCTCTTACACCACTTTTAGTTCTCTCTGATAAACCTAGAAAATATGGATTTTCTTCTATCAACTTGGTCCAGTTTCAAAATGCCACTGTTTCAAAAAAGAAGATAAAAAAGGGGGGCAGGGGTGTCTTGATTACCTTAGAGTTAGGAGTGGAAGTAGCTAGTGATACCACTTATGTCCCTTGTCCATAAGGCTAAAGGATGTAGTTTGGAATCATTTGGCATCTAATGTTTGTTGGCCCCTTAAATATATGCATACCACTGACTCAGTGGATCAATGATCTGTATGTCTTTCAATATCCGGGGGGTGGGGGGCACATCCAAATTTAATGCCCGAAAGAGGATCTTCGAATGTATTCATCTAAATATAGTATTGATTCAAGATATGATGTGTATGGCAGTCAAATTCTATGAGGTCTGTTTTAGTATGTTTCCAGGTTGGAAATTTAGTGCCACTAATGCTTTGAGGTTGTCGGTAGGTCTTTTGGTGGCTTGGAACCCATCTATGGTTGTTCTCAAACCTTTTAATTCATGTGTAGGTATCTTACTGGAGGGTAAACTCTGTGGTTTCAAAGAACAAGTACACATTTTGAACTATTGTGTTATTTATTTAGAAAGGAGGTTGTTATGGGAGTCAATGGTGGATAGTGGGGTTTTGAAGTTGCCCTACTTGATTCTAGGGGGAGATTTGAACCTAACTCTTGATGCCAGAAAATTTTGGGTCTTGATCCTTTATTGGACCCTCTATCTTATTTGTTCAAGCATCTCTTTCAATATAGTTATCTTATTGATGTGGTATCGATATCCTTGTCACATACCTAGTGTAATGGGCATGCCTGAGAGGGAGCCATCTCAAAAAGGCTGGACAAGTTTCTTCTTGCCTAAGGATTAGTGGACATATATCCTAGACACAAGTCCTGGTCTCTTCACTCCAAGGTGTCGGACCACTCATTTGTATGCATGCAATTAGATAGGTAAAGCAAATGGAAAAAATTTCCCTTCAAATTCATTTATGTTTGGATGGATGATGATTCTTTTCACGGGGTGGTGATGAAATTCTTACGATCTTTCAGGACTCATTATGAAGATACTGTTATGCATACTTTGACGGTGAAGCTTTAAAAACTTAAAGAACTTGTAGTTATATAGGATAAAGAAAAAAATCATCTCTCCAACAAGATCTTCTTCATGTGGAAGAAGAAATATCTACTATGTTTTTATAGAATACCTCTGGATACTTCTCCACTGTTGAAAATGATACTCTTATAAATATGGAAGCTCAGAAGAACCAAATCCTGAGATTGAATTGGAATCTTGGTGATTGAAAAGTCATGCCGCCTGGATCAAGAAAGGAGACTGCAACTCTAAATTATTTCTTAAATTAGTCACTCATTGAAGAAATGTCAACACTATCTAGGATATGAAGGACTCTAGGGGCACGATGATTTCCTCACAGTCTAAGCTGGAACATGATGCAGCGCGCCATTTGAGCAAATTTTCAAAGATCTTGGCACTTCTAATATTGATGAGAAGCTCAAGGTACTTAAGCATTATCCTAGATTTTTCTCATACACAAAAGGTAGAGAGGCGGGTAAGGAGATTACTTTGGCAGAAATAGAATCACTCCTACAAATGTTGGAAAAAGACAAAAGTCCAGGCCTCGATGGCCAAACACTGAAAATTTTCTCCAAATTTTTTTACTTAGTTGGAAAAGGCCTCTTAGTAGTGGTGGAGGAGTCTTGGATAAAGGGGTATGTGTCTAGTGCATTAAATTCCACCTTAATTGCTTTGATTCCTAAGAACTCAAAACCATACTCATTTAATGGATATTGGCCTATTTCACTATTCTCATTTATAAGATCATATCCAAGATCATTTCAAATAGGATCAAGTCCTTTCTTGAAAGAAGTATGTCTTTTGAGCAGATTGGCTTTATTTTGAACGGGCAAATTATGGAAGTTATTGGTGTTTCTCAATAAGGTTTTCATTCTATAAATATTAAGACATTGAATGCTATAATCATGAAGCTAGACATGATCAAGGAATACGACAGGGTAAAGTAGGTGTTCCTGATATTGGTTCTACTGGAAATCGGACTATCTTTGGAAGTTATTGAGTGGATGATGGCATGTTTATCCTCGGTCAGGTTTGTAATGCTTGTAAATGGTTCTCCTACCATTTTTTTCAAAAGTTCAAGAGGGATCATGCAGGGACTCCCTTTATCTCCTCTACTCTTTCTCTTAGCTAATGAGGGCATGAACATAATGATTAGGCATGCTAAGACAGAGGGAAATATGTGTGGGTTCAGGTGTCTACAAGTCATCACATTACCCATATTTTATTTGTGGACAATTTGTTTATTTTGGTAAAGGAACAGTGGAGGAATGGAAAGCATGTGAGGATCAAATCATATCTAGTTTTTTATCAACCTTTGGGATGGAGGTGAGCATTTAGAAATCTATTCTCATCCATAACAATGTGCAAGCAAAATTAATACAATAGGTGAGCATATTCTTTCCTTATCAGTTAGAGTATTTAGACATCGAAATTATATACATGGGCTATCTCTCCAGTCCAAACTATTGCTATTCTAAGGATTGGTTGTGGCTACTCAAGAAGGCGGAGAATAAAGTAAATCGTTGATGCTATAAATGGTTGTCTCTCGGAGGAAGACATGTTTTGGTAAAATCAGTCCTTGAGATCATCCTTGTGTATTATATGTTGTTTGCTAGGATTCCTCTGTCTATTTCGCATAGTATCAGAAAGCAACCAATGAATTTCTTGTGGTCAAGGAATGTGGAGAAGGATAAGTTCCATTTGGTCCAATGGGAGAAAATTTTCTTACCAAAGTCCTTAGGGTGGTGGGGGATAAAAAAATATGAGTTAGTTCAGTCAGCCATTACATCTAAAAATTATTTAGTGAGGCTTATTTGGAACAGTTTTGTGGAGTCTAATCCTTGGAGATAAATATTTAAAGAATGCTTCAGTGGAGGATTGGGAAAGGAAGGGAAACAAATATGTTTACCAATCCTTTAATAGTTGGCAAGGGTTTATGAGATCTTTTGTTTAGCTCAACAGGTGGCTTACATGGAATATTGGCAACAATGGCAATGTTGTTTTGGGGGTTGATCCTTTCTTAGGGGTAGAATCATTCTTACAACTCTCAGAGACACTAATATCACATCTTGAAGCCTTATGTATCACAATTCTGGATAAGATTAAGAACCCTGCAATAGAATATCACGGAACCTCATATTGGCTCTCACCCATTGAATTGGGCCCATTGGATTTTCTAGAAACTGAATGGACTAATTATATTGCATGCATCAAACATTTGGGTATCAGACTCAAGGAAGAGGAGGATTCCTTAATTTGGTATTGGGACAAACAAGCTAGAAATGTAAGTGCAAAAAAATCTTATGAGGTCATTGCAACACTATCTCATACTCCTTATCCTCGTTGGCGGTATAACTCTCTATGGAATTGGTCCTTACCATTAAAGATAAAGTGCTTCTCGTGGTTATGTCTAGAAAACAAAATTCTATCTTGGGATAATCTATCATAAAGAGATTTTCATGGTCCAAATTTTTGCATCCTCTGCTGGCAAGCAGAGGAGAATATCTTTAATCTCTTTCTTGAATGTACGTTCTGTCGAATGGTTTGAACTGAAGTGTTGGGAAGACTTCAGTCATCACATAGATGGACTCTCCCTTCATTGGGGGAAAATACTATGTGTTGGATCAAAATATTTCCTTTGTACAAATCATTGCCATTTTTCTGATCTAGGGCATATGGAAGGCTTGAAATGCAAGGATCTTTGACAATTACTCGCTACCTCCTATTGTAGTTGGTATTAAATCCTTCAGTATGTTTAAATAATTCTACAAGCCTCAACTAGACAAAAATCCATGAGCACTACCAGATTCTACCTTAAAATAGGGATTTTTGAACGGTCTATTTGGTGGTGCTTCCAATATGGATGGGTGTGGAGGTCAAATGGTCCTTAACATTGTTGAGAATCACTTATTTCTTCTCAAGTTGGGTAGTGGGTCTAGAACACACATGAGAGCAGATTTGTTGGCCTTAAGGGGGCTTTAAAGTTTGATATGATGAAGAATATACTAGAGTTATAGGTATACGATGACTCACAAGTTATCATGCACTGGGAATTGGGCCTCTCTTCTCCGCAAGTCATTCTGTTGGAACACTGGTGTGACAAAACAAAAAAAGCTCATGGACTTATTCAACAAGCTCTCCATCAACCATATTTTTAAGGATTCAAATACTATAGCAGATAACTTGTTAAAGGATGTTGTTTTGTTACTGGATGGCATGTTAGTTATCAAGGAGTTCAAGTATTTTGTCTTATGTTATTGGGGCTCTACACACTTGTACTAGAACTTTTTTAAGTTCATTTTTGGGTGATAATTGTGGGAATTAATCATATTACTTCATGTTGTCTAGCGTATCTATGAATATAGAAAGATTATTAACATTTTTTCTTTGTACTTGAAATGATAGGTCTATGCTTTGATAGAATTCAGCACTTGTGTTTGAATACATTAGCACAAGAGATGTGCCTTTGGGCCATCTATGAAAGAACAATGTAACTTTGATTCTGGATGGAATATCAAACTATGGATTTTTTTCTTCCTTTTGAACAAAAAATAATAATAATTAAGGTTCAAAAAATAATAATTAAGGTAACATTACAACTATTTGAACACTAGTATATAACCATTAGTGATTTTATATATGCTTAAGTTATATAATACAACTACATGTTATAACACAATTATATAATTGTGTATAGCTACTATATACAATTATATAATAGAGTTTATATGTTATATTTCCCGTGGGCCATAATTATATGTTTGTTTAACGATTAGTATGTTTATTTAAGACATATGGGATATAAATTCGTGTCAATCTTCTTGATGTGTGGTAGATAAAACTTAAAGCCAATAAAAAGACAACTTATCATAATGAAATATTACCTCTAAATTTATCTTAAATCTATCTTCAATCCTTTTATGGAAGCATAATGCCTAATCTAAATATAATTCTTCTCAAATTTATTTTATAACACACCTAATGGGTTTTTCTTCATTTATTAATTTGGAAACACAATACCCACTTTAAACACCATTCTTTTCAATTTCCTTTTATAACACGCCTAATGGTTTTTATGTCCCCGACGAGGGACATATATAAATAGTTCAAACATATTAGTTTTCCCGTACCAAACATTGATTTTTTTTAAATACTAATGTTTAACTTTGCAAAATTTTTAAAATGATTAAATTTCTTAATTTTCAAAATATCTGATTGGTCGTTTGGTAGGTGGCGTCTCCAGCCCTCCAACGTCGATGGCAGAGGTGACGTACAGTTGAAGAACCAAGTGTCAAGCAACATGTTGCATTAATGGAGTGTCTTGTTTAGATCCCTTCAGAATTTCATAGATGCTTTTAAACCATTAAATACCAATAAATGTGGTCGTGACCGCAAATTTTTATTGCCAAATTCCGTTGAATTGCCAAACAAAAGAGGTCAATTCTTCAATTTTAAACTATTAATTCTCTATAACGAGCAGTCACTGCATGCTAGCAATAGCGGAAGATGTCATCGTCCACTTTTTGGCCCCAGTACTAAATTCTCATAGACACTTTTAAACCATTAAATACCAATAAATGTGACCGAAAATTTTTATTGCCAAATTTAGTGGAATTGCCAATCAAAAGAGGTTAATTCTTCAATTTTAAACTATTAATTCTCATCGGCGTAGCCATGAAAGTTGGTTTCTAGATTTTGCTAATACGTCTCTGCTCAAGCGATGGGATGGTTTAAATCTCTTGGTATTTAATATGCTATTTCAGCTAAGCCCACTTCACTCTACTGTGTGTTCATGAACTCTTCCCTCTTGCTTCCCGGTTTCCAGTCAACAGTCTTAGCTGTTACAGTGATCTCTTTACATAGTGGTAAGATATCTGAGGCGACTTTCTGAATAATTCAGGCCGTTGTGTTTGTTTGTAGCCGAATTGTAAATTCATTAAAGAACTCTGGTGTTCAAGGATTGGATTTCAAATTATCTATGGTATTTTTGCTGAAAATTAGCGTTTTCTATTGTACATTGAGTTTTTTTTAAATATGTTTGATATGGGTTTGGATATGTCAGCTTCTTAAAGCTTTCTCTATGTTGGGTTTGAATATTTTAGTTTGTTGGAGATTTATCTGTGTTGGTGCACAAACGGTAAATGTGTGGGTTTGTAACAGTAATCATTTATTTGTTCTGTTTATTTAGCTCTGGACAGTTGAGATGTTTTGAAGGAGAACTGCTCTCTCTGACTTGAGGTTAGTTTTCCTCCATGGTTTTCAGACCATCTTATTTGTCTGTAACTGAATGGTGATTTTTACTATGATTGTTAATGTTTAGTGAGTTGTTGACTAGCTAAATTGTTCATCATGCACTAAATTTGATATCTTATTTAGAATCAATGGCCAACTAAAATACTGGGGTTATAGAAGTGATTTTCTTATGTTGGGTTTGTTTTGGTTTGGAAGTTTCGGAGGAGCGGTTGTGTTTGATTTTAACATAGGTTTTGCATGATAGATTTTAGGTGAATTAGTAGTTTCTGCTGAAATGGTGTGTTACATTGGTAAATGTTATTGTTTGGTTTGGGTTTAAAGTTATCTATGGCTGGTTTACATGCTGGCTTGATTAAGTTATGTTATCATTATTTTTAGATTTAATCACTGATAAAATATGGCTATGTAGAAGGAATTGTTTTTAAGTTGGGTTTGTCTTTGTCCAAGAGGCAAACTATGAATGATAGTTATCAAAACATGTTACCTAGCTCGGGAAACACTATCACTACCCCCATCATTAATATTGAAAAGCTATGGTCTCTGATTCTTGAGGATGTGAAGGCTAGCGTCACCAGTGATAGTGCCCCGCTCATAGACATTACCCAGTTTGGGTATCTTAAGGTATTGGGAAAGGGTGACCTACCCTCGCAACCTATCCTAATCAAGGCCATCCATGCTGGCAGAGAAGAATATCAAGGAGCCTGGAAGAGCACTCATGTTGACAACCTAATTGGTGTTTTTACCACTTTGGAGTTTTAGTGATTCTAGGCGTTTTAAGTTTTGTGATTTATTTTCAGAATTTTTGCATCTGTCAACGTTTTGGGGATTAATGGACAGAGTTCTTTGGAAACTTATTGTTAATGCACCATAATCTTGTTGGTTGTGGAGCCTAATCTTCCAAATGTAGAGATATTATTCAGTTGTGATTGTAACCCAGGAGTACACTCATTCCCCCTGCCTTGGGGTTCGGGGCAGCGCCCCCAAAAAGGGGTTTGGGGGCAGTGCCCCCGAGACTCTAGGGGTTCGGGGGTGGAGCCCCAAGAAATTTTTTTGGGGTATGTGTTGGACAACAATATTGCGGACCCATGGTATTGGGTTAACCCTAGAATTTTCCCATTGTATTTCCCCTATAAAAGAAAGCATTGTAAAATGACTGAGTATGGTATTGTATTGTATTGGAAGAGAGACTATGAGAGCGTGAAGAGGAAGTGCAGCGGTTTTGCTACAAGATGTATCCCTTCATCTTTCTGGACTGTAATAAAAGGACTGGCAATTTCTTTGTGGACATAGCCCATCGTTTGGGTGAACCACGTTATATCTATGTCTCTCTGTAATGTTTTAATGTGTTTTACATCTTGTTTATTGATTTAACTGTATATCTGTTATTGCTCTGCGGTCTTGTTTTCTAACAATTGGTATCAGAGCCAAAAGGTCTATTTGGTTGGTAAACTCGCAGGAAAGAACGGTTCATGGTTCGAGTGGGAGCAATGTCGGAAGAAGGAAAGTTTAGGGTCGAGAATTTTAACGGCCAAAACTATCAGTTATGGAAGATGCAAATGGAGGACTATCTGTACCAGAAGGATTTGTACCTGCCGTTGGGCGAAAAAGAAAAACAACCGACGGCTATGAAGGATGAATAATGGGAGGTTCTTGACAGAAAGGCACTGGGAACAATATGGTTGTGCCTAGCTTCGTCAGTGGCCTTCAATATTTCGAAAGGAAAAACAACAGAGGGTGTGATGAGCGCATTGAGTAAGCTCTACGAAAAACCCTCGGCTTCTAACAAGGTATTTTTAATGAAGCGTTTAATCAATATGAAGATGTCGGAAGGTGGATCTGTTGCTGACCATTTAAATGAGTTTAATACACTTACCAATCAGTTAAGTTCTGTAAAAATGAACTTTGATGATGAGGTTAGGGCTCTTTTAATCTTGTGCTCATTGCCAGAAAGCTGGAATAGCTTGGTCATGGCTATAAGTAACTATGTCCCATGTTCAAACACTCTTAAGTTTGATGATGTTGTTGGTGTTATTCTTAGCGAGGAATTGCGAAGAAAAAGCACAGGTGAGACATCAGGTAATGTGTTGACCATGGAGAGCAAAGGGAGACAAAACAAGAGAGGAAGGAGCCCAAGAAATCGCGGCAAGTCTAAAAAGGGAAGATCCAAGTCCAGATTCGAAAAAATAGAGTGTTGGAACTATGGTAAGAAAGGACATCTAAAGAAAGACTGCAGAGCTCCAAAGAAAAAAGGAGACGGACATCAAGAGACTACTCAAGAAGCGAATGTAGTAGGTGATGTGTTACAAGATGCTTTGATTCTTGCATTAGATAATACTAGTGATTACTGGGTAGTAGATTCATGGGCTTCATGTCATGCTACACCCCATAGGAAATTGTTTCATGATTATGTTCCAGGTGATTTTGGGCATGTGCTATTGGGGGATGATGAACCATGTAAAATTGTTGGAAAGGGTAAGGTACGGATTAAGTTAAATAATGGAAGTGAATGGCTGCTAAAGGATGTAAGGCACATTCCTGCTATGAAAAGAAATCTGATCTCAACAGGGCAGTTGGGAGATAGCGGTTGTTTGTCTACGTTTGGAGAAACGTGGTGCAAGATCACTAAAGGATCAATGGTAATTGCAAAAGGAGATAGGATAGGTACGTTATATTTATGTCCTCATAATACTGATTATTCTATCTCTGTAGCTTCCACAGAAACAGGGGCGGCATTGTGGCATCATAGGCTTGGCCACATGAGTGAGAAGGGGATGCAGATTCTCCACTCAAGGAAACTGCTTCCTGATCTGAAGCAGGTAAGTTTGGAATTATGTGAGAATTGTGTTTATGTAAAACAGAAGAGAGTTAGATTTCTCAGGGTTGGGAAACAAAAGAAGAGTGAAAAGTTAGAGCTTGTCCATATAGATGTATGGGGACCAGCTCAGGTACAATCTCTTGGTGGCTCTTGTTATTATGTTACTTTTACTGATGATGCAACTAGAAAAGCTTGGGTTTATTGCATTAGAGAAAAATCTGATGTGTTTGATACTTTTAAGAAGTGGAAAGCTTTGGCTGAGAATGAGACAAGAAAAAGGTTGAAATGTCTCAGATCTGATAATGGAGGCAAGTACTGCAGCAAGGAGTTTGATAGTTACTGTTCACACAATGGGATTCGCAGAGAGAAGATAGTCCCTGGAACACCCCAAGAAAATGGTGTGTCAGAAAGGATGAATAGAACGATCATGGAGTGTGCAACGTGTATGAGATTGCATGCAGGGTTGCCCTTACAGTTTTGGGCTGATGCTGTAAACACTGTTGTTTATTTTATTTAATAAACAGAGGGCCTTCAAGCACTTTGGATGGTGGCATTCCAGAGGAGGCATGGATAGGTAAACAGGTAAAATACTCATTTCTGAGAACTTTTGGTTGTGAAGCATTTGTCCATATTGATAAAGATGATAGAACAAAGCTTGAGGCTAAATCCAAGAAATGTACGTTTATTGGATACGAGGTTGATGATTTTGGTTATTGCTTATGGGATCTTAAAAATCGCAAAATCATTAGGAGTAGAGATGTAGTATTCAATGAAAAGGTCATGTACAAAGATCAGTAGCAGGGAAAGAAAGAAGAAAAGGAAAACACAGAATACACAATGCTTAATGAAATCAAAGAAAATAAAGTTCCAAAAGCACCAGAAAATCAAGAGCAGCAGTAGGTACCTGATACTCCTACAACTGTAAGAAAGTCTACCAGGTTAAGTAGAACCCATGAACGATTCTCTCCTTCATTGTATTATTTATTGATGACTGATTCTGGTGAACTTGAATGTTATGAAGAAGCAATGCAGGTAGAAGCTAGAAAGAAGTCGGAGCAAGGCATGGATGAGGAGATGGACTCATTGGTAAGAAACTAGACTTGGGATATGCTTAAGTTACCTACAGAAAAAAGGGCATTGTAGAATAAATGGGTTTATAGGTTGAAGGAAGAAGATGGAGGCAAGAAGCGGTACAAGGCTAGACTTGTTGTAAAGGGGTTTGCAAAAAAGAAAGGTATATACTTTGATGAAATATTTTCTCCTGTTGTTAAAATGACTTCAATTAGAACTATTTTAAGTCTAGTGGCGGTAGAATATTTGCATCTTGAACAGTTAGAGTAAAAACGGTCTTTCTCCATGGGGATTTGGAGGAAGAGATTTATATGCAGCAGCCACAAGGGTATGAGGTCAAAGGGAAGGAGAATTTTGTTTGCAGGTTGAAGAAGAGCTTGTATGGCTTGAAGAAAGCTCCAAGGCAATGGTATTTAAAATTTGATAAGTTTATGACAAAACAAGGTTATGATAGATGTCATTTTGACCACTGTGTTTATTTCAAGAGGCTATATAACGGAATATATATTATCTTGTTATTGTATGTGGATGACATGCTTGTTGCAGGGTCTAACATGCAGGATATAAATGTGCTCAAAAGAAAACTAGCTAAACCATTTGCGATGAAGGATTTGGGTGCTGCAAAGAAAATCCTTGGTATGAGAATAACAAGAGACAGGAAAAATCACAAATTGATGTTGTCTCAAGGTGAGTACATAGAAAAGGTGTTATAGAGGTTTAGAATGCAGAATGCAAAACCAATCAATACACCTTTGGCCAGCAATTTCAAACTAAGCAAGGATATGTGTCCAGAGACACAGGAAGAGATAGATTACATGTCCAAGATTCCCTATTCATCAGCGGTTGGGAGCTTGATGTATGCCATGGTGTGCACAAGACCAGATATTGCACATGCAGTGGGAGTTGTGAGCAGGTATATGAATAATCCAGGTAAAGATCATTGGAAAGCAATACAGTGGATTCTTGGGTATTTGAGAGGTACCACTTCTCATGCATTATGTTTTAGAGGATTAGACACTGTTCTACAAGGATATGTTGATGCAGATATGGCTGGTGATAAATACAACAGGAGGAGCACCACAGGGTATGTGTTTACCGTAGGTGGAACAGCAGTAAGTTGGATTTCAAAACTACAACAGGTTGTTGCACTTTCAACAACGGAAGCAGAGTATGTTGCTGCCATAGAGTCTACTAAGGAGATGATTTGGTTGCAGAGGTTCATGGAAGAATTGGGTAAGAAGCAGGAAAACAGTAGGTTGTACAGTGACAGCCAGAGTGCCATTCATCTTGCAAAGAACTCAGCCTTTCATTTGTGGACTAAACATATATAACTTAAGTACCACTTCATAAGATTTTCTCTAGATGAAGAACTGTTAAAACTAGAAAAGATACACACTAGCCAGAATCCTGCAAACATGTTGACAAAGGGAGTAACCAGAGAGAAACTAAGTTCCTGCTCGATTTCTGTTGGCCTTCAAGCATGAAGGTGAAAATAAGAAATTTTCCAAGTCCAAGGTCCAGAGCATAGTCCAGTAGTGGTGGAGTTGTTGTGATTAGTCTCCAAGTGGGAGATTGTTGGTTGTGGAGCCTAATCTTCCAGATGTAGAGATATTATTCAGTTGTGATTGTAAACCAGGAGTATTGTACACTCATTCCCCTTGCCTTGGGGTTCGGGGCAGTGCCTCGAAAAAGGGGGTTCAGGGGCAGCGCCCCCAAGAAACGGGGGTTCAGGGGCGGAACCCCCGAGAAATTTTTTTGGGATGTGTGTTGGCCAACAGTATTGCGGACCCATGGTATTGGGTTAACCCTAGAATTTTCCCATTGTATTTCCCCTATAAAAGAAAGCATTGTAAAATGACTGAGTATGGTATTGTATTGTATTGTAAGAGAGACTGTGAGAGCATGAAGAGGAAGTGCAGCGGTTTTACTGTAGGGTGTATCCCTTCATCTTTTCGGACTGTAATAAAAGGACTGGCAATTTCTTTGTGGACATAGGCCATCGTTTGGGTGAACCACGTTATATCTGTGTCTCTCTGTAATGTTTTATAGTGTTTTGCATCTTGTTTATTAATTTTATTGTATATCTGTTATTGCTTTGCGGTCCTATTTTCTAACAAATCCAAGAACTTTCTTGCTGTTGAAAACCTTGCAGTAGCACCAAATCCAAAGCTATGTTCAGTTTCACCTAGGTTTCCCACTGTGTAATCATTTCTCGAATTTAAGAAAACTGAAACTGGAGATATATATGAACCCTAGGATCTCTACCTTACAATCTTTCTCATTACATGATCTCTACCTTACAATCTTTCTCATTACAGGATCTCTACCTTACAATCTTTCTCGTTACAGGATCTCTTTTTGTGTATTGTGCATATAAATTGAAGAGAGAAGAAGGGAGCGAGTGAATTATACTAGTGAACCCTTTCCTATATGTTTGGTTTGCTAGGGCTAGGAGCATATGGTTCTTCCATTACCTGGTCATTGTAAGTGCATGCATTCAGAGAAGAAAACCCATGTTTGATAGCTGATAAAGATAACAAAACTATATATTCATTATGTGAAAGAAAAGATGAGGGATTCTGGAATTAATTATTCATAAATGGGTACCAGAGTATAGATATGTCGTCAAACTGTCAGTCTGCTATTTGCACATTTGGGCAGTCCACAATTGCAGAGGGCTTGATTCCGCAACCATTAGTAACCTGCTTGGATCCATAGTAAACAACCATGTCCATAGAAGGCACAAACATATCAATAACATCCCCTATCACTCTTCCTACTACTAGGGGATTTGTTGAATGCGTCATTGAAGTAGAATACTCCCAAATATTTTTTCCTTTCTTGCTTTCCTCTCAACAAAATTCACAGTTGAATTCGGAGTGAACTGGCGAATGTATCAGAGGTGTCTAAAGGCATGCAAATAAAAGGAATGAAATGGATCGACACGTTGCCTACCACCTGTGCGACAGTAAGGCGAATTTGTGGAGCGCCACATACCTGGGCTCAGTAGAGTTTCTAGGTTTGAAATGTGTCATCTATATGCACCTACCCCCACGTCTTCCATTTTGCTTTTCATGCCTTTTTCATTCATTTCAAGCAACCTAAAAAAAATCCCCGCATACATTTCTTATTTAATGTATGTTGTACTTTCTAATAAGGAAAAATGTTGCATTACCTCGAATCTAAAATTGGGAAATTATGAGATGTAAAGCATATCAATAATTAAAAAATGTGTTGTAAATTGGAATAGTTGGGTCAAACTTGACAACTCTGATCGTTTTACCTGCAGAATGACAATATTTACCTGCATAATTTACCCTTGATTAAATGCATTGCTATAGAACTGTTAAAAATCAACTTTTTCCAATATACCAATGGCTATAAAGCAACTAAGAACTTAATAAGTATGTTATCTCCGCGATTTTCATTTTAAAATGAGTGCTTTGTGAAGAATTTGAATTTCAATGATTCCGTGACTCGTAGCAAGGAACCAAATATTCCAAGTGCAAAGGCATTTTAACAATTTCACAGAGAAGGAAAAAGGTCATCTCTCCCTTCAAATTCAAAAAAACTTAAAGAAAACAAGAGTTTAGCAACAAAAAAAAGAAATATAAGTTGCCAACAGAATGCATTCTTTGCTAGAATATTGAATACATCCACTCACCCAACAAGAGTTTAGCAAAAAAAATGGAAATACAATATCTCGATCCGCAAAAATGGAGCTTTTTTGTCTAATTATACAATATTTTATGTATCCCTAATAATTCCTTTTTGACAAAGAAATTAATGCTTACACTAATCCTGAGCCCGACCTTCACCAGTACCACCAATTTGGCTGGTTGGTTTTATTAAATATTAGGTATGAGGCTTATTGGTTTCGTAAAAAATAAGGTGTTCGGACAACAGGGGATTTTGAAAAATAGATTTGTTGGGAAGTTCATGATGTCGTAACTTATAATTATGAATACATTTATTGTTTATTTGTTCCAAATTATAGGTCATCTTCAAATTGTAAATTACTTAGTAAAGTTTTATGGTAAAGTTTTATAATGGAATTCATGTGGATTAAGTGAAACTACGAATTTAGAAAAAAAATCCTTATAAGTTTAAGAAGAGTTTTCACACGAAATGAAGTGACTTTGTCTAATTATTAACTTTCTCAAACTAAAACCAATGAACTTAAATATATACAACCTGGGATGCATATAGCGACTAAAAGCATATAAACATGTGAATGATGTATCAAATGGTTTAAAGATTCGAAATGGATTGTCATGCTTGGGGTTTTTTACTTAGCTTTGTTCCTCCTTAAGCCTCCAACCAACCACTTTATATTTTTATTGTAGTTTTGTATTTGAATCAAATTTCAATTGACTCACTAATTTCAAATTTTAATTGAAAGCTTCAAGATCGGAGAAGATAAATATATGGCTCCCCCGTAAAAGTCCATGTGATGCTCCTTGTTCTTTTATGCCAAATTTACACCCTCAATTTGGAAGAGGTGTTTATTTTAGTTGTGATAACTTGTTCATTCAATTAGGATCGGAGAGTCTCCCCCTCTATCATTTTTAGAGATTATATGAATGGGTTCTTGTGTTGTTTTTTATTTTATTCTATTGCATACAGTTTTGATAAAATTCATGTTTTTTAATGTTAAATTAGTTAGCCATCTTTTACAGTTTTGATAAAATTCATGTTTTTTAATGTTAAATTAGTTAGACATCTTTTACAGTTTTGATAAAATTCATGTTTTTTTAAAGTTAAATTAGTTGGACATCTTTTAGCTTTGGCTGTAACATTGATAAATTCTTTTAGACTAGTTAGAATTTTCTTCAATTTCCATATGGCTCATCCTTTTTTATAATAAAAAGTTGGAAGTTTTTCTTTTAATAAGACTTGGGTTTTGAAATATCACATAGTTAGTTGGGAATCATTGACTAATGTCGTTATGGCATTTATTTAATTTTTTAAAAGATAGTTAGGGTTCGTTTATCATTACGGTGTGGAGAAATCTATAATTGTTAATTTGTATTGAGAGAAGTTTGTATGTATAGCTGTTAATTTGTATGTAAAGAATATTTAGTATAGAAATATCATATAATTTGGAAGTTGTAAATCTTAAAAACAATTGTTAAATTATTACATAATTTTATTTTAAAATATGCATTGTCTAATAGATTGTAACATCCATCTCTATACATTGATATAATACAATATTTTACAAACTAAAATAAAGTAAAATAATAACACACTATTTTCAAACCATTTTTTTTAATGGGTTTTCTGACATTAACAATTTCTAGAGTCGAGGACATTGCCACATCGTGGCTCTTATTTCTTCATTGATTAATTTTACAAGACTTATGCACATTCCAAATTGAGATTGTGGTTTCAAAAAGCGAACGACATTCCAAACTTTCCAAATAATAACCATGATATGACTGTTAACTTAAAATATTAG
This sequence comes from Pseudotsuga menziesii, assembly GCA_001517045.1. Classification (NCBI taxonomy): domain Eukaryota; kingdom Viridiplantae; phylum Streptophyta; class Pinopsida; order Pinales; family Pinaceae; genus Pseudotsuga; species Pseudotsuga menziesii. The sequence continues at coordinate 879,875 of LPNX010812302.1, forward strand.
GTAAAGTTGATACAACCTTACTTAGCCACATAAGATAAGATATAAAAAAACATATTAAATTCATGAATAATAATTGGTTATTGCAATAATTCTTTACATCTAAGAGCTTAATACCCTAAAACACACAAGGAAAGAGAGTGAGATTATAGACTATCCAGGGATGCATTTGAGAATAATGTGGGCATCTATAGTATTAAAATCCACCTTGATAAATTGAATTTGATGTCAAATCTTAAAGCATCAAGTTTTGGTATTATTAATCAATCATCAAAAAGAAGGCACTTGATCATACATTGTTAAACAATACTCTAATTTTGCCCCATTCATAGGTTAGTAAATAATACTATAATTTTACATTGAAATATTTAGTTATAACAATGGTGCAACCCTTGGTGGTATTTTTATATCTAGATGGATATTTTAAACAATTCCTTCTCTAGCTTCTCACTTTCTAATCACATGAGTTTCAAAACAAGTGTAGATCATTAAATAGAGTCGAAGGTGAAAACACAATCTAATGCCTTATAAAATAAATATTATACTAGGACACACACACACTTACTTACTTACTTATATTTGCTTTAAACCAGCGTAAATCCAAAGCCTAGGCTCTATCAAGCCCCGAGAGGGATCAAATCTCTCGAGATACAAACCTCTTCTTAGGTATTGCACTCAAATAGCTATCAACTTTGGTGTGTCCTATATATAACAATTGATTTGATTCAAACCAAAAGACACATCTTTATAAGAAGGGAATCCATTAACACAATTATTGTTGCATCACATGAAGGGAATCCATTTTTGCTAAACTAAACTCTAGAACTAACATCTAAATTTGAAAAATCAATTTTAAAAAACAAATTTTATTTTTGTAAGGAGTAGGGAATATTATTTAATTTTATATTTTTTTATTAAAGTTGTTTAAAATTTTATATCCTAAAACTAACATATAATTTTGAAAAATCAATTTAAAAAAAAAAACTTTATTTTTTTAAACAGTAGGGGATATAATTTATTTTTATGTTTTTTATTAAAGTTGCTTAAAATTTTGTATTTTTATTTTTCAAATTATGTTTAATTTTATTATAAAAAAAAGCTTGTGAAAGCATTTTCCAACGATCTCTTAACAGTCGCAGAGATATCTTAACAGTCGCAGAGAAGCTGCCACCATCGATCCCAAAGAAAATTTATCCTAACGAAAAGGCGCTGTCTCCTATGCTAAAAGGTTCCACTGAAGAAATTCAAGGCGTAAAAACAAAAACTTCTTAAAACAAGATATGTGTTTCACGTGCAGTGATTCTTATGATATGCATTTCTCATTTTCTTTAAAGAATTCAATGTTAATAGGATAATAGTAAAGATTTACCCTGAAGTAAAGTTTTGAAATGAACTTTATATGCACAAGAAGTGCTTTAAACAATTTTTTATTTAAAAAAATAAGTAGCATTGTAAGCTTGAAAATGCCCCTAACTTCGTTTGAGTGAGTGCTCCTGTGATTTTTCCTGTTTGTAAATCACAGCCTGTCCATGTTTTCTTGTTTGTAAATCACAGCCTATCCATGTTTGCAAACTTGTGAGATAGGGAGCAATGAAACCACAGTCAAGTAATTTGCAGATCTGGGTGTGAAAATTAGCACCATCGTTCTCAGATTTATCAATAATGGATATGATGTCAGGAAAGATGTTATGGAAGTAAGAGCATTCGCTAGATTGAAGATTAGAATAATATTCAGCACAGATTGAAGCTATTGAAGCCAGTTTGAGCGTTGTTTCCAGACACAATGACCGAAGAGATTTAGATTAATAAAAATTTATAGTTTCCAGAAAATATTTACAGTCAAACGATGTTATTTACTGTTTGGTACTGGCTTGACTCAGCAGCAGTGCTCAGTGCTGAGACTTATACGAAATTAAATCATTATTGGTGTGAGTAAGTTACTCCATTTAATTGTCTTCGCCTTTTGAGTGGTTGTACTCACAGGTTTCTAAGTCAAAAGGCATATCGTTACAGCCAAAAAACACCCAGCCTTAAAACTATATATTATATATTGGTCTAGTAATTTAAATGTGTATGTGTTTGATATTTTAAATGCTTGGTCTGGAAAAATCATGCATGGTTTTGCAATAAAATTCAATCAACTTTTTGTAATTAATCCTGTAGCTGGAGATAAATAATGTTAAAGAGATAAATTTACCTGTTAGCAGATTCTCTTTTCGGTGGTTTTTCTGCGGCAAATTTTTGCTTTTCTTTTTGGTTTTCTTATCTTTGCGGTAGATTTTTTTTTTTATATTTTTTTTGTTCCTTATATATATTAGATTTCAAACTAAAATACATGGCTGACATATTATTCATTTGTTACAAGATCTCCATCATATTGGGCAATATTATTTTTGGCCGACTTGTTACAAACTTTACAACATAACCTTACAAGATCTAGCAATATTATTTTTGGTTGACTTAATATTGACAAACATTACAACATAACCCATACTAGGGTGTAGAGCACCTCTGGGAAGCAAAAAAGAGACAAAAATTGTGGATTAATTTCTTAGGAAAAAAATTGTATTTTATCTTTTTAAGATTAAAATAAAATAAGTGTGACCATGTCTTTAGGCTTTTAGACAGTTTCTCAATATTTTCACCATGAGCTTCTAAGACATATTACAAACTTTTTTAAGAAACTAGTAGTTCTCAAAAGAGGCAAAGATTTATACATCCTCTAGGCTTTTCTGACCTCATAAAAAATGTTATGAGAATCACACTGACCAAAAAAATCAAAACCATTAAAACAATGACCTAAGAGATTCGTAAAAAATAGTGTTTCCTTCAACCAAACTTCTTTCTTGCATTAAAATAGATTATTTTGAAACATTGTCTATTTTGGAATAAAATTCTCTATAAATATGTGTAAATGAAACTTTTTCAAATCACACTTTACCTCCAAAGCTTTTGTCATTATGGGATAAAGGGCCATATTTGTCATTTGACTTTTCCCATTTGACGAATCTAGTGAAATGCCTATAACCTACTTACACATTTATCAACAACTATTTTAATCAATATCGAAAATGCATAAAGTTTTTCTCTATTGTTTGTTAAAGTTTTTCTCTAATAAGGATCATTGTTTTAAAAAATTATATCCCCATCATCACACAGACTTGGGTACCTTGGCATGTTGTGAAATTATGAACCACAGGGAATCATCAAGATCGATAATACCTTACAGTGAAAGAGTTAGGAAGAAAGATGAATTCTAGTGTAAAAATTGGTAAAAATGCATTGTGAAATTAATCATGGAAGAAACACCAATTGGAAGCAATAAACAAGTAACCATTATCATTAATTTGTGTATGAACAATACATAATACAATGGAGTAAATTCAAATAACCAAGGAGTGATTCGAATCCTTGACTGTAGACATGACTAACTTAGGAAATATCACCACTATAGACATCACTAGTGCAACTCCAAACAACTAAATCACTCAACAATCAATTAATTGAGCTGGTAGGTGAGAATGGGAACATTTATCCTTAAATCATACAAATCCCATGCAAAAGTAGCGCATTAAGAGACTTGGCTAACTCAAAGTGTCCATCGGAGCTTGAGTTCACTCGGGTGAGGGTGACCTAAAGGTGAGACTCCTAGAACACTGAGTGGGATCCTAAAATATAGGTATTGGTCTCCATAGGTCCTAAACTCATGCATAAGGGCGCATCAAGTGGCTAGTGGGCCCCATATAACATCTACATAACACTAGGGGGTATACAACATCATCCTAGACTAGGAAACTAACAAAATGAATCAGGTGGAAAAGGGAGGATTAATAAATAATCATAACAACCCCCCCCCCCCTCCTTAATCCAAACTTAGACAACCTAGGTCCTGTAAACTAAGATCAAAGGTCACCCATACAATAATAATGAAAAAATAACTGCTCATGAAACTAAGGAAACAAGGAAAACCTCATGGGGGAAAAAACCCTAAAAAAGTATCAGTCAAGGAACTCAATCAACCTTCACACCAAGCAAATATATGAGATATAAAAATATCTTATGAGTGAAAGAATTTGTGAAATTGTCTGCAACATGCTCCTCTGTAGGTCAGTAATGCAGTGTGGTGGTCCTGTTGTGCACTAGTTCCATGATATAGTGCATGTGAACCTCTATGTGTTTGGTTTGTTGTTTTTGTACTTGATCACTAGAAATATTAATTGCACTTTGATTATCACAAAAAAGGTCTACTGAAGGAGAAGTGTGAATGCCAAACTCTGTCAAAATCCCATGTAACCAAACTATGTGAGTGCCAACATTTAAAACCCCCCTATACTCTGCTTTAGCTGAAGGGAGTGAAAGAGTTGCTTACTTCTTGCTTGACCAACAAATTGGTCTTGATCCCAACATGAACACAAACTATGAAGTGCATTTTCTATTAGTACTCTCTCTAGCCCAATATGCGTCAGTAAAACCAACCAGATCTGACTAAGCACCAATAGAATAGTGAATCCCAAACTCTCTAGTACCCTGTACATAGTGTAATATTCTCTTTGTTTCCTTCCAATGAAGTTCATGTGGCTCATGCATGTAACTTGCAACAACACTAACAACATAAGACATATCTGGTATTGAAAGTGTTAAGTACAATAAGCTACCAATCAGATGTTTGTATAGTGTGTTGTCAACCAAGGGATTAGAACCACCTTCTTCCAATATGATACCAGATAGGAAAGGAAAAGTTGATTCTTTGCAATCATTCATGTGAAATCTTTTAAGCAAGTTAGCTATGTATATAGACTATGAAACCATGATCCCTTAAGCTTTTTGAGATACTTCAAGGCCAATAAATTGTCTCGGTAGCCCTAGATATGTCATGGAGAAAGCTTCACTCAAAGATGAATTGATGTTCCTCAATCCAGCAGATGAACCACCGGTGATGAGCAAGTCATCCACATACAATACAATCAATCATAAGCAACCTCCCTTCTGTTGCATATAGACATTGCAGTCATAATCGCACCTTTCGAATCTCTGTGACATTAAGAAAGAGTTTGAAGGTGCAATGGCCAAAACTATCCTGATCAAATCCATTCTTGCAACATGAGTGAATGTCTCATTATAATCCAAACCATGAAATTGAGAGTACCCCTTTGCAACTAATCGAGCCTTGTACTTGGTTGTAGAACCATCAAATGCAAATTTTTGTTTTGTAGATCCCTTTGCATTGGACAATATTTCTTCCTGGATGAAGGGAGACAAGATCCCATGTCTCATTGTTTTGCAATGACTCATATTCCTTATCCATGGTAGCATGTCATCTTGGATCATGGAAAGCCTATTTGTAGAACTGTGGATCAGACCCCACCATCATGTAGCACCTCTATGGGAGAATTAGATTTGTATGACATGGTGCATGGTTCTCATCTTGGTACTTAGATATGGTTATTCTTTGGTTAGATGGATCCCCAACAATGTTCCCCGTAGATTCAATGAGTTTTTTATCCCATTTAGGCCTAGGATTGGGAGCAGGAGCAGGAGCTGGATATGGATCTAGATTTGCTTGATATTCGTTCTCATAATCAAGATATGATTCAACTTGGTCCTCATCTTTGAAATCTGAATCATCAAAAGAAACATCATTGTGATCTTCATCATGTAGAAATGGTGTAGACATATCAAATCTACCTTCCTCTTCAAATGGATGGAGATCTTGCAATGGATCTTCATTGATTTGGACACTTATTTCAATGAAGCATCTCTTGGTTGCAATCTCCATCAGTTTGTAAGATTTTGCATCTTCTGCATATCCCAACAGAATGCATTCGCTACTTTAGGGTTGAAGATGTTTTCTCTAGTCAGATGGGATTTTCTCCCATGCCTTAGAACCAAAAACCCTCAAATGTGACACATTAGACTTATGTACCATCAGTGCTTCGAATGGAGTGACCCCATCCACTGACTTGTGAGGCACCCTATTCTAAATATACGAAGCACAATTCATTGCTTATACCCAGAGATATGGTGGAAGACCCCTTGCTTCAAGCAAGCAAGTGGCCATCTCTTTCAATGACCGGTTCTTCCTCTCAACTACACCATTTTTTTATGGTGTGTATGGTAAAAAATGTTGCATTTGGATGCCCTCATAAGCACATAGCTGCTAAAACTCTTTCTTGATGTTCTCCCCTCCATTTTCAGATCTTAGTGCTTTAATTTCCTTCCCAACAGTGTTCTCAACTAAGGCTTTGAAAACTTTGAAAGTATCAAACACCTCAGACTTATGCTTAAGAAAATAGATTCAACAGAACCTAGAATAGTCATCTATGAAGGTTAGAAAGTATCTAGATCCATTCATAGAAGTTGTAGGAATTGGTATAGAGACATCACTATGTATCAAATCAAGTGCAGAGGAAGCTCTTCTTGCATTCCCAATATCATACTTTCACTTTGGATGCTTCCCTACCAAGAAACCTTTGTAGATTCCTTGAGAGAACTTTGTGAAAGGCAATCCTTCAACCATTTCTTCATTGTGCAATCGTTGTAAGTACTTAAATTTCAGATGACCGAATCTCTCATGCCAGAGTCTACTTGTCTTATTAACATGGGTCAACAGGACACTTTGATGTGAGCCTGGTAAAAAGTGTGAGAACCCATATGCCTTCGAGGCATGGTTTGCAACACCTTTAGCTATCAGCTTCCAAGAAGATATGTCTAAAATCTCAATTTCACCGACCCTTTTTCCTATCCAAAGAAATATAAAATATTTTTCTTGGTCTTATTCAATAAACCTTTTAGAATATGTGTGATTGAAACCTACATACTATAATACTTTCTAAGACTAACTTAACCAACACTAACCCACCTCCCCTTAACAACCACCTATAGCACCAACATGATGTTATGCCTTCAATCTTTCTTACAAGTTGTATAAATTCCACATATTTGTAGTTATTTGGATTTAACTGAATTACTAAGTATTTAAATCCATCATCTAAAGTACCTTAATTCATGGGAAATAACTAAATGATTTGATTTTTCAAACCCTCACTCAATCCATTAAACAATACACAAGATTTCCTAATATTTGCCTCCATCCCTGTAGACTTGCAATAGGTTTCCATGATAATTTTATAATATTTAACTCCCATAAATACCCCCTACCAAACTTTAGGATGTCATCCACAAACATCATATGTGATAAATTGATTGAGCCTTCTACGTTTACAGCTATGATAAAACCCTCCCTCTTTGCTTATGCAATTAGCCTACTCAAACCCTCTGTTATTAAATGTGACAAAAAGGTGATAAGGGGAAACCTTGTATAAGCTCCCTTAAGGCCTAAATTAACCCCTAGGGAGATCCATTTATAAGAACTACAAATGATCTTGGTTCAAGTTAGCCCATAAACCAATTAAGGAATTGCAAATTCATTCCTAACTATAGTAGAAATAGCCTTATGTAAAGACAATGTACTTTGTCATATGCCTTGGAAAGGTCAATTTTCATGTCCAGTGTTGATTTCTTACATTAGTTTTGATTGAGTGAATTCCTTCCTGTGCAGTCTCGGTTTCATCATAAACATGTCCTTTAAAAAGGAATCCAAATTACTCTTTTGAAATAACATTTGAGAGAAATAATCTTTATATGCTTGCAATTACTTTCGAGATCACCTTCTAAGCTATATTGCAAAGCGAGATAGGTCTATGATATTTAAAGCAGACTGACTTTTTCTTCTTTGAAATAAGAGCAATAAATGTTGGATTTAAGGCGCCCGAGATTCTTACATTATTTCTTGATTCCTCAATCAATCTAAGGAGTTGCTCTTCAATGAAATCACAAAAACCCAAATAAAATTATGTTGACCGACCATTAGGCCCCATACTTTTGACCTTTTTGAAATTTTGTGGCATGATATTTAACTCATCCTTTGTGACCTTTTTTACATGCTTGCATTCATCAAATATTGTGAGGAGAAGCCTCACTACCTTCATTAATTATGTGATGTGATAATTGTTGGAAAGATTGTTGTCACTGATGTCAACTTGAATCCATCAAGATAATATGATAAGAAACCTTTAAGAGTCTTGAAGGAGCCTTAACATAAGTATGTAACTCTAAAGTGGTCCCCTTATGGCATAGCTGTTAAGCATGGCCCTCACGGGATGAGATAACATGTGGTTGTTTCCATGTGCCCACTTTGAGTTGCACACAAATGGAGCAAGTGAAGAAGCCCCTAAAGTAATTATGATGTGTCCACGTAACCATGATTATGTGAATTATAAATAAACCCCTTGATGAAGACATGAAGTGGTCAAGAATACAAGTCAAATCCCATTGAAAAAGTAAAGCAAGAGGCCATGAAGACAAAGCTAGGGGAGTCTCATGAGAATGATGCTAAATACAAAAGGGGACTTTTGCTCCGTAAATAGATCCCAAATGAAAGAACAAGTTCCATAATAATGTATCCTATTCTGAGACCTTTTTGGTGATAGGTGACATGTTTCCTAACTCCCTATGGTAGAGGAGAAATTAAGTTTTCTTTGAATAGGGATAGAATTCCGTTAGGGTCGACCTAACAAGAGGCTAAAATTTGGTTAGGTTTGACCTAACCTAAAAAACCTTTAAAAATGATTTGGAAATGTATAAATAAAATATTAAAACATTTCATTTGAATCATCCAAATTCAAGATATATTAAGCACAATTTCAAGGAGGACAAGAAGAGTTAAGTGAAATTCAAGAGAAGGATCAAGTGAGTAATATTGACGAAAACTTGCATAAATTTCTCATACAGTATTAGAATCACAAATTTCTTATCTTGTTGGAAATATTGTTGTAATAGATATGTAATCCCACACTTGCAAGGGTTTCTTTTCTCGAAGGACATGGTGCATGATTGAGGCTTCTCTCTTGCTTCTTTATCTTGGCAAAGACATGGACTATGGTTATCTTCCTTATCTTGGTGCATGAACTAGGGTTTCATCTCTTTGCATGATATAGGGTTTCTCTCTTGGGACGAGTTAGGGTTTGAAGATTATGAAGATGTTAAGGATTCAAAGGATCCAAAGGAGAGATGAAATCTATGGGTGATTGTTTCTAGAGTTTGTTGAAGACAGTGATAGTGACACTGACAGTGATAGTGACAAATATAGTGACAGTGACGGTGATAGTGACAAAGATAGTGATAGTGACAGATTGATAGTCTTATTCATATTAGGGTGGTATGGTGGTGCTAGGGTAGATTGGATCCTATTATCTCAAGGGGTTGTATCCTCCTTCTAGTGGATGCTAGAAAATTTAGGAAGTGGGTGCTTCCTTCCAATTGGAGCTAGTAAAGTTAGGGGGTTGTAGACTCCTTTGAGTTTGTGCTCATAAATCAAAATTTGGTGCTTCCTATGAATGTAATCTTGTAATCTTGTTATATTATACGAAAAACATTCCATGTAAAATCTCTTGTGCACTATGTATTGCTTTATGTGTTGATGAATGGTATTGTTAATGATTAATGTTGCATGATGTGCTTAAAGTTAAAAATGGTAAAAGGTTCTCAATATTGATTCAACCCCCGTCTCATCATTGGAGATATTTCCATCAATTGGAATCAAAGTTGGTTACCTTCAGGACAATTTAGCAGCTGGAAGGAAGATCCTTGAAGCACATGGACAAGCAGGAAGGTTCTGGTAAGATTGATGCACCATTGTTTGATGGATCATATTATGAATCATGGAGCATAAAGATAAAAACATATTTGATGGCACTTGGGGCTAAAATTTGGAATTCAGTTGTGATTGTTCCACAAAAAAATGTAGCTAAAAAGAATTCAATGAAGGGTAATGCAATGGGAATAAATGGCATCAATAATGGATTATCTAATCCTATGAAAGTTGTTGTGGGATCATGTGCATCAGCTAAAGAGATTTGGGACAAGGTACATGATCTTTGCATAATTGAGGAAGACATTGAAAAGGAAGAGCCACCAAAAGAGGAAGCAGATGATGAAGAAGAAACAAATCCCGAAAAGGTACCAAATAAGTTACTCTTTAAATGTGAACGAACAGGACATCCTATTGCTGAGTATCCATATGAAGAATGGAAAGATAATGATTCAGAAGAAGACAAAGAAACTATCCTCATGACCATGATTACAATTGATGAAGAAAAAGAAGATCATTGTAAATAAAGGGAAGATTCAAGAAAAAAAATGAGAAGGATCAAATTTGCAGAAAGCAAGAAGCTGAAATTATTTCCCTGAGAAAGAAATTGAAGATAGTTATGGCTCATGAAGAAGAGTCAATAACTCTTTGTGAAGGGATGATAAGGTAACAAGAATAAATGTTTCAGGTATATCAATAAGCTGAAAAGACCATTATTGCTCCAAGAATTCAAATAGAAGATGCCCATAAAAATGAAGAAAACCTAACACGTGAAGGAAAAATTTGCCAAGTAAGAGAGTTTGATAGTGTTACTCTACAGAAGGAATTGGAGAATACAACTACCACAAAATTGAAGTTTGAGAAGAAAACATTGATCTTAGATGACATTCTTAGCCGACAAAGATTTCCACTTCACAAGCTTGGTTTTGGCTATGATGAATAGAATAATGTTGAAGAAGGTGAAAGCTCCAAATCACCAGCAAAGAAAGTTGAAGAGGAGTGTTCAAAGCTACCAAAAAATAAAAATAAATAGAAGGGTAAGACTTATGCAGACATTCCCAAAAGCTCCCATTAAGATGGAGATTACAAAGGAAGAATTGATCATCAACAAGATTAAGATAAAGAAGGATACAAATAAGTTGCACCATCAAGAAGATCTTCAACATCCAGGTAGTTAGGTATATTTCTTGGAAATTGTTTCCCTTGCAATAATTTTGTGCATAGGGATAGAGATTGCAAGTCTTATGGAGTAAATGCTCAATCAATAAATATAAGTGTCCACTTGAACTACAATGTTAAATATTACAATTTCCACAATTATGGACACGTAGCAAGAGATTGTAAAAGCATAATGCTGAATGCTTCAAATTTCATGAGTATGGATACATGGAAAAAGATTGTAGAAATAACATAGAAACATATACTAGAAAAAGGTTAAATAAAGTTTGGAGAATAAGATCAAAATATTTACAAGGGGAACAAACCCAAATATAAACATGAGTTTAGGGGGAGCAACCCCAGATAGAAGCATGGGTTCAGGGGAACAACACCAAAGAGAAGGAATAGTTACATGAGGAATTGCGACAAGATTAGGGGGGGAGATATTTTCAGGGGGGTTACCCTTTTCCGTTGATGTTAAAGGTGGAGAGAAAGATTAGAAGCATCGCAATATGGGGAACATTGTCCTAGAGGGAGTATGATGCTTGTCATCAATGACAAAGGGAGAGATTGTTGGACAGGTTGTTGTCATTGATGTCAAATTTAATCCATGAAGATAATATAATAATAAGCTTGAATATATTTGAAGGATCCTTGATATAAGTGTATATAAATCCAAAGTTGTCCCTTATGGTGTAGTTGTTAATCATGTCCCTTACGGGCTGAGATAACATGTGGTTGTTTTCACATGCCCAATTTGAGCTGCACACAAATGGAGCAAGTGAAGAAGACCCTAAAGTGATGATGATGTGTCCACATAACCATGATGATGTGAAGTGTAAAGAATCCACTTGGTAAATATAGGAAAAGGTCAAGAAGACAAGTCAAATCCTATTGAAGAAGTAAAGCAAGAGGCCATGAAGACAAAGCCACGGGGGTCTCCTAAGAGTGATGCAAAATACAAAAGGGTGCTTTTTCCCCATAAAGGTATCCCAAATGAAATAAAAAGTTCCATAATCGTATATCCTATTCTGAGACCTTTGTCCTTGTAACTCCCCATGGTTGAGGAGAAATGAAGTTTCCTTTGTACTGGGCCTGAATTTGGTTAGGGTCGACCTAACCTAAAGTAACTTTAAAAGTGACTTGGACATGTATAAATAAAGGTTAAAACATTTCATTTGAATCATCCAAGTTCAATATATATTGAGCACAAGTTCAATGAGGAAAAGAAGAGTTAAGCGAAATTCAAGAGAAGGATCAAGTGAAGAAGATTGATGAAAACTTGCATAACTTTCTCAAACAGTATCATAATCACAAAATTCTTAGCTCATTGGAAATCTTGTTGTAAGGGTTATGTGATCCCAAAATTACAAGGGTTTCTTTTAGTGAAGGAAGTGGCACATTATTAGGGTTTATATCTTGCTTCCTTATCTTGGCAAAGGCATGGGATAGCGTTTATCTTACTTATCTTGGTGCATGAACTAGGGTTTCATCTCTTGGAATGATCTATGGTTCCTCTTTTGGAATGACCTATGGTTTGAATATGATGATTATGTTAAGGATTTGAAGGATCCAAAGGAGAGATGAAGTCTATGGGTGATTATTTCTAGAGTTTATTGAAGATAGTGACAGTGACAATGACACTGATAGTGATAATGACAGTCACAAAGATAGTGACAGTGACAGTGACAGATTGATACTCTTATTCATATCAAGGTAGAAATGTGGTGTTAGGGAAGGTTGGAGCCTATGATCTTAGGGGGTTGTTGTAGCCTCCTTTGAGTTGGTGCTTCGTTTGAATGTAATATTGTAATCATGTTATATTATAAAAAAGCATCCCATGTAAAAACTCTTGTGCACTCTATGTGGTTTTATGTATTGATAAAGGGAATTGTTAATGATTAATATTTCATGATGTGATTAAATTTTAAAATGGTAAAAAATGCTCAATACTAATTCACCCCCCCCTACTGTTGGTGATATTTCTATCAAGAATGAGATGGTTCCTTGAATTGCATATGAAAGTGTTGTTTACTAGCTCATGTTATATATGAAAAATATTTTACCTTTGAACAACTTGGTGTTCTTATTTCCTAAATTTAATCTGCACTTTTTCTATAATTTGCATAATTGTGAAAAAAAAATTCGTATTTTTATCAAATTTTTCCAACTAGGTTGCTTCGTTTTTAAGCCTCCACTTAGTCTCTTCATTTTCCAATTGGTCTTTGTTTTTTCCTTCGAGGAGATTAAGTCTCATAAAGTGTCCTTGAGAAAAAATCCACTAATGTCATGAAAAAAGATGCTTTCTAATTCATCCTCTGCCTCTTTCAAGACTTGTTGATTTTCCTTGAGCTTCTCTCTTGTCCATGCAACAACCAACGTTTTTACTTGAATGAAACTATTTGAAAACTTAAGCATTGTTGAAATCCTAATCTAGGCATCAAACTTTTTATAGTTCTTGACCATTAATTGCTTAAATCCCACCTCTTTTAATCAAATGTTATTAAACTTGAAAGGGGCGGGATTTTTTTGGTCCTCCTTTTCCAATTTGAGGAGGATTGGCAAGTGGTCAAACGAGTCTTCTATCCCAACCCATGATTTAAATCAATTTTCTTCTTCCAATACCTTTTTTCCACATGGAAATGATCCAATTTTTTTGCAATACTTGCTCTACCTCTTATGGAGCTCCTCCAAATAGGGACCACTTTCACGAGTTCATCATTAATTAGTCTTAGGCCTTCAAAAAACTAAGTCAAATAGTTTTTCGTGGGATCTGGCCTTGCTACCTCACATTGATATTCCCTATATTTAAAGGTTAGATTCACGTGATCACCTGTCATATTGTCACTTGATAAAAACCCTTATTCTTTTAGATAATCTTAAAGGGATTCCTCCCTCCATAAGGCCCATATATACTCACCGACCTAAAAAATTTGCCTATTTTTTTCCTTTGCCTTCTAAGATAATATTATATATAGAGAGAGTGTAAATTGCATCAAACTATAATTCCACCCAATCACCAAACTCCTATAGACACCTATAAAATCAATGAAACTAAAGCTCAAATATTTCAATAGTGGATAAGGGATTTTAATGTATGTAGAATCTAAACTCATTGTTTCTTGGAACATAACTACTTTTGGCTTATAAATTGGCAACATTCTTTTGAGGGCTAATTGTTTTAGTGCACCCCCAACCCCTTTGACATTTAAGTAGAAGATAATCATAAGGATACAACCTTTTAGGTCTTGTTTTATTTAAGAACTCCTTTGATTGTAAGTTGTTTCCCTTCCTTCACCTCCTTTGATTCCTTTGATTTTGCAATGGAAATATGTGACCTTCTACCTATTGGATTAGGATTTTCAATTTCCACTTAGGATCCTCCTTTCATCTCCCCTCTTTTTGGTACTGTGGAGGGATCGATTAGATAGAGTTTGTACATAGAAAGGACATGAGAAGGAATTTGCTTGCCTCCCTTCTCTTTTGGATAGACAAATAGATTAATTGGAGTTCCCCCTCAACCCTCTAAGACTCTACATGGACGAGGGAATGGATCGAAGAATCCAAATCAATATTAGGGAAAATAAAACTAGGTAAGGAAAGAGAAAATACTAGAATTGTATTTACTTAACCTAATGTTGAAGTAGATGGTAAATCTACTAAGGATTTATCAAATAGATGGTAAATATTTAGTTTATACCAAATATGGTGAGCCAAAGATCGGGTTTTACATACCCTGATTACAGAGCATTCTAGTTAGTAGCATTGCAAATCTCACCCTTGGTGAAGAGAGTTATAATGTGCAACCAACCTAAGGGAGACTCAAAACCCTTTATGCTTCATCTCTTCGAGGATATTTACTCACCTCTTTTGATTTTTTGAGAATATATGGGCATAGACATCCAAAGCCAAGGTCTTTCTAACCCAAAACCCCTGCTTGTGTTGTGGCTTTCTTACTAGAGTAGAACAATCCATCTACGAGTGACCTACTTTATGACAAGTTGAGCACTAGAACATAACCTTCCATGTCATGTCCCCTTTCATCATTTATGACTAGGAAAATGGGGTGTTTATGAATTACAAGTTTATAAACTTTGTCCCATGGGCCATACATACGAATTCATAAATAAGAAATGTATGTGCATATGCATAAATGTCAAACACAATGGAAATAAAATCTATCCATGTATACAACATGCATATACAAACATAATTATCACTTGTATACAATAAAATCATTCCACATTAACATACAAGAGAATACTTAAATTTTAACAAAGAACATCCAAGTAACTAGCTATGCAAGAGCCATTTTCCAACCAACCGTAGGTATCAACTGCAAATACCACCCCCAAGCTGGGCTATGAGGCCACTAGGGCAAAGGAAACAACTACATGATTTTCTTTCTCAACCCACAACCCATTTACTCTCATGCTTAGACAAACTACTCACCTATGAGAATTTACAGGGATCTCAATCAACCATCCTAGACTTGTCACTCTTTTATACTCCCACACACAACATAAGGAAGGAATTTCCCTTCATTGCTCCATAGTCCCCTTAGGAAATCCAATCCTTACAATGCTTAACGGTGTATGAAGAAAGAGTCCAATTTATTGTATGTTGTTGGAGAACCTCACGTAAGCTTAATCCATGGATTCTCAGCATGTAGAAGTAGCAAAACATAACGGGTTAAGGTTCCTATCTTTTCTAACCTCTATCCTCACCTACAACCATTCTCTTTTCTCTAATTTCTGCAATTCTCTAGCATAATATTTACATAGCTTTTTGAGTTAGAATGACAAGTTAATCTCATGATCCATATAGAAATATTTACACTATACATGTCTATCCATTCACTAGTCGAGCCTTGGTCTTGAGCTCTGCACTAGGAATCCATACTAGCATATTTACATCATTTACATAATTTGATTCAATACATTCCAAATCAAAACTAGGGGTAATACATTCCAACACATTGGCCTCTTAACCATCACCCATTCTCCCTTATTTATTTCATTTTTTATTGGTAGGCCATCTTTGAAATCCAATTCTACCATAACCCTTGCCATTCTTTTGTTAAAATCGAGCCCAAAGTTCTCTTCTAAAGTG
This sequence comes from Pseudotsuga menziesii, assembly GCA_001517045.1. Taxonomy (NCBI): domain Eukaryota; kingdom Viridiplantae; phylum Streptophyta; class Pinopsida; order Pinales; family Pinaceae; genus Pseudotsuga; species Pseudotsuga menziesii. The sequence goes on from LPNX010812302.1 coordinate 895,791, forward strand.
ATGAGTTGTCTTACCGAATTTCCCATAGCTGTTAATTTCTCTTTGCACCAAAATTCAAGTGGAATGCCTAGCATTAGAACCCATACGTGTTTTATATGCCTAGGATCCCTTTGAGGATCAAAACCGGGCTTCTAATGAGATAAAACTATAATGGAGGGACCTCTGAGCTAGTCTAGTTTAAGAAGTGAATTAACATCTAATTCCTTTCTCAACTCAAGACATATCCACCCTTTTAATAGTAAATGGAAGATGGGTGTATAACCCTACACTTTATACCAGTTAGATTTCGATTATTGTTTCAAAGTCTCTCCTTTAACTTCCTTTCCCATAAACCTACCTACTAGTGCCAATCTCACTAAGTCCTTTACCCTTTCCATACCAACGTCATGAAACAACATTATTTTAACCTTTTACTCTTTAGCACATACACATTTTTTCTTCATGTGCTTCTTTGATCCAACCACCCCTTCCTTCAAATTTAGGGGCATTGGTTGTGAAGAACTATTAATTTTCCATAGCATAACATAAGAGTGACTACTTTCCTACACAATAGGGTTAAAATCAAAATAAATAAAATTTTTGGAGAGATGATGCACACCTGGACTCACCTTGTAAAGGATCCAATTATACCCCCATGTATGTCATCTTCTAGAGAGGTACCTAAACCTTGTCTACAAGCACCATCTATCTTTGAAAACCATCCATCTAGCTAATTCTACATATGAGTCCCATATCCACTTAAACCTCGAGATTTCCTCCAGACTTCTAAAACCTCTTTGTGCAAGCAAATGATCGTGGAGGGATTTGGTTACTTAACCTCTCCATAATCCACTTGATCCAACCCCAGGTTCATCATCTAGGAATCCTAAAGGACCAAAACATGGTACCCGATTACCTGAAAAAATCCTAGGTTTGAATAATTAAAATCCCTTGCACCTTTGGAATTAAAAAAACCTCAGACCCCCTTGTACATTCAATTACTTCACCGACTCTTTTGAGTTCAAACCTAAAATGTTATACCATCCGCATCATGGTTATTATAATACCTCTAACACTCATCCACACTTTTTCTAAGCCCATTGTTGCTCTCGTGGGAGTTAGAGAGAATAACATTGATGGCCACTATATTTGTCTACAACGTCTGATCTGCCATTACCATAGACGAGCTTGAATCGGGGAATTACACATCTAATAAAACAATTAGCTAGTAATTGAAATTGCAAAGTCGTGTCACACAATCTATATATTTGTAAATGTTAATTTTTTTTTCTAGGTTTTGAAACTTAAAAAAAAACTTCTTTACTTGCCGTGTTAACTGGGCACTAAAAATATCTCAAGCAACAACCATTGGAAATCACAAAAGAAAGTGTAGTGCCCAAAGAAACCAATGAATTTGCAATGGACGGGGTTCCTTTAGGTGGCAATGGTAAATAAGAAAACTCCAATCTATTGCTATCAATAGGAGCTTATGGGAGACACTAAAAATCAATTGTTACCACCATATCTTAGGAGGGATTATTTTTCATTTTCCCTGGCTTCGTAACCCACATTCACATATAAAGACCACACTCACATATAAAGAATAGACTTTATGAGCGATTTTATGAGAAACTTACTTTATGGAATGAATGATCTAATACCTGATTCTACGTTTGAAGTTCTCGTCCAAGGAGGGAGTTTGCCCGACCCACCCAACTTGACTCTACTTCTTGTTATTTACTAATTTTGAATGATAAAATCTTTAGTTTTGTGTCTCTTGTAATTATTTGTTATGATTATACCTAAATGGTAATGCCATTGGAGGAAATGATAATTTTGTTTGTGGATTCTTTTAATTCTTTGGTAGTTATTGTTTTTATTGTTATAACTGTCGATAATGTTGCAATATTTTTTTGAATTTTTGTATAACCACTAAATAAGGGTTCTACAAGTGAGATTGAAGGAGTGGTGGTGCGAGTGGTGTGGGAGATAGATGGGAGGTCATGGAAGAGGAGGCGCAAGGTTGGGAGGTCTATGCAGGCTTTAGGAAAATGGAACAAAGTTGGTGTGTAGAGGAGAAGGGAGTGTTGGGCACATGGGAAGGAGGATTGGGCGCAAGAATGGAGGATGAGAGGAGGTATGAATATGTGATGGTAGCCCGTGGAGGGTGGAAGGGAGCACGAGTGCGTAGATATGGACGATGCAAGGAGCAATGAGGCACAATGGAGACTAGGATGGGGGTGGGCCCTGGAAGTGGGGCAACTTGGGGGGAATATGGGGAAGTGAAGCGTGGAGCGAAAGGAGTTGGAATGAGGGAAACACATGGAAGCAATGCCATTAGTAGGGGGTGAGGGAAGTGTGAGGGTGGTTGCATGGAGCAGCTGGGGGTCGTTGGATATGAGGAGAGGGGTTGGCTATGTGAGAAGATGAGAGGCACATAGATTTAAAGGAGTGTGGGAGGATTGACAACTTGTGAGAACTAGAGTACATAGTGGAGTGCATCATAGGTGATTGGGGGCAGTGTGCAACGTAGGAAGAAGGGAGAAATTGAGGGGGGTATAGTCAAAGACCATGATCCATATAAACTTTGAATAATTTGTCCAAAAGTCAAGGTTCAAAGGAATGCTCGAGAAAAGGGAGATGATGCGAAATGTAGTGAACCAATTCAGTTCAGACTACACACAACAAAAATATTTGGAATATTATAAAGAAATCCACATGGATAACATAGTAATTGAATATTAATATATAATATAAGATAAGATGATTACAATATGCTATGATAGTGCCATACAAATATAAATCCTAAAGAAACTTATGGTGATCATTCACAAAGGAATGTGTCCCTTTGAAGAATTAATAATTATTTATTATTTATATGTTCATATGTTTAAAATGATTTAATATTATATATATTTTGTTTATTACATACTGTCTGAAATATCTATGAAAAAGTATATGAAAAAGACTTGTATTTATTTCATTGCATCTCTTTAATCTTGATGTATTCAACAATGCATGTCATAGTGTTATTGTGCATTCATGTACATAAAATAGAATGTTTATAACTCCATATTAATTTTGGATTTATTTATGATACACATTAAAAAATAAATTTAAATATTGAAATCTAAATGCACTTTGTCACAATTCAACGACATTTTTTGAATTAAAGTTCACATATTCAAAATTGAAATTAACACTTTTAACTTTCAACATCCACACTTTTAGGATCAATATGAACACTTTTGGAATTAAAATTATTTGAAATCCACATTTTTATAGTCAAAAGTTATACTTTTACAATATTCACACTTTTGAAATCTAATTGTACACACACCGACTTTCACACTTTTGAAATCATAATTCACAATTTTTTTAATCCATATTATACATTCTTACTTACTAGTCAAAATTTAATGAACTTAATGCCACTCATTTACATGATCTTCAGGAGGGGCCCTTCTCCCTCTTGGCCTTGACAAACCCTTTTTATTTGTCTAAGCCTTCAATTTTGATTGCTTCATGAGGAGTACGAACCCCAAAACTGCATCAACACATTACATACTCGTATAAAACCAACATTACATGGAAACATATCATCGTAGTTCGATCGAAATGGTGTTATTTTATTTTATAATTGTTATCATTTAACAAATAAATATGAGTTCCTTAACAAATAAGAGGATATAAACACCATAATGATTTTACAAGCCAAAATAACTAGGTAAATGCAACATATAAGCATATGTTTAATCACGTGAATAGGCAACTTCCATCATTGATTCAGGTCTCGATGTATCCTATGTTGGTAAAGTAGTTGGTGCCTCCCCCAACTCGAAGCATTGCTCATCTTTGGCTTGCACGTCAAAAAAGACAGTCCAAGTTGAAGTGAAGGGAAGGAGCATGATTTTTAGATTTCGATAGTTAGAAATGACAAAGCTAGCTTCTGCGAGAGGGAGGGTGTTCACACAATATAAACTCAAATTTATAATTACAAACAACATTATTGTATTTAGAAGATAGAAATTCCACTTTTGGGTAACCAACATAGTAGACCATCTACATATGATGTCCAAGGACCTATTTTTTTGAGAGGGAAAGGTTAAACTCCTTACAAGAAGAATTTCACAACATAAAGACTCCGACTACAAAATCATGATTGAGGTGTATTTTTTAGAAATTTGCCATTTAAAATGTTTGGTTTAAGAAAAAGAATAAGCATTTAAGGTCATTTACCCCTAACTCCTTACTTGACTAATATCCTTTATGTCTTCAATTTAGGTTATACTAATTTGTACCCTCTTTGCGAGTAAGTAAATCTTGTAGAAAACATATCCTTTTTATAGCTACAAATTTGATAAGAGTCGACATAAATTTTACACATGAGTAGACTTCTACCATGATCCAAGGCTCGTCCATAGTGAAACAATGCCCTTAGGGGTTTTGCCTAATTCTAAATTGACTTAGTAATTGAGGATTTTATTAGAGCTAGAGATCAATCAAAATTCTAATTTTTTTATAAGCTAGCCATCTATATTAAGGTACTAAAACATACATAAATTACAAAACTAGAGCTCCCATGGTTGCCCTGCCATAATGGAAACGAGGCCAGCCATTGGGAAGACCCATTCAAAATTAAGGGTAGCAATCATATGCATTAAAGAATAATTGTCCTAGGGCCCTACATAGGACAATCTCCCTATTATCTAAAACTATAAATCCATAACTAGTACCCCGCCACTAAAAGTATTATGTCTAAATTTGCAACTAAAGCTATAAACTATCTTGGAAAAAACTAAAGATATAAACTAACAAACTTGAGAAATGTGGACTTGAGATTTGTCAACTTTCTTCGTTGTTGGTGCAAGACTTGGAGAAGTGTGTTAACAATATTTGCTAAGAGATTGGGTTTGGAACGAATGTTGTGGACATTGTCTCAAATTGACACTGCCACTAGCTTTAAACCAACTTGATTCTTGTCATGCAGTGTCAAAGATGGCCAAGTAGGGGCTTAATCACCTAGTAAGGTTCCAATCCTTTACCGTCCCCCGCCACCCAGTTGCTTGTGGTTTGACACTGGACCTCTACTAGCAAGCTAGCCTCTGCTTGATATATCTCGTTGCGAATGTGCCATGGTGTGTCTTTGTTGAATTTTCTCTCTAGCTAATGTTGTCTCGAGCCACCTCCTCTTCTACATCTTGCTCTATGCCATAATATGGTTCCCCCACCATTCGACATCCCCACAAAATCCCAATGAATCACTAGGAGTGACTGGGGAAACCACATCGTAAGCTCACTCTCCAAAATTCCTTCTAGAGTTCTCCGTCACCCAAACTTCCTTTACGACTTAATGAAATAAGAATCCACTGGACGAGGGGACGTGAGTTATCATTGCTCCAGGCACATAGGTACTAGGTCTTGTCTGACATCATGAATGTTAACCTCTTGGTGTATCTCAGTCTGCTCTTAATTAAATGCCACATAACACAACTACTAACCAACTCCCTCCATCGACTAAGACCCATAATCCTTCACATACCTTGTATTTGATTATTCATACAAGTCAAAGTATATATATGTGCCATCTACCTCTACCACCACGTACTTGGGTAAAATGTGACTCGTTTCTCACCCCACCCAAGTCTACCACATACCTGGGTAAAATGTGACTCGTTTCTCACCCCACCCAAGACCATAAGAATTCTAACTTATTGTATTCCATAAAATTGAGAAAGTTCGCTACAATATGAAATCACCCCGCCCCTCCTCGCCCAAATCTAACCAACCAATTGAAAAGACACAATGTTTATTCCATTAACATGACCTCACGTTGCCATAATGACATCGTCTCAATTTTCGCACGGTACGAAGAATATGAACCCAATGGGCAACTATTTTATTTCTTAACGAGTTCTCCATTTGGATAGGGGTTTGATGTTCCCCATGATCAGGGTTTTATTCCAAAAAAAATGGCGCCAAAATATGTTAAATAAAACAAATGAGTAAGGGAGACGTCAACCCCTAACTCTCCAAAATCTGCATTTGCAAAATTCGAGCAAAGATGCTGAGGGGCAGAGAGAGCCTGATTCGGTTGGTGGGCAAACGTCGCAGGATAGAATCCCACGATGCAATTCTCTCTCGCAATCTCACTCTGAATAACAAGCAAAATGAGGTACTCTGTTTTATTTGGTTTTCCTCCCGGGTTTACGTAAACCAAGGGCCATTTTCACATATTCTCATTGTAAACAACAAGTTTTGTCATATCTTCGCACGGAATTAAAGCAAACAGAGGCCAATTTTATGTTAAAGCTAATCTTTCAGCGCCATTTCACACAGAGTGCTATCTATTAGGTTAATTCCAGATAGTAAATTTTCCATGTTCTTTTTGCCAGTCTCACATGAAAATAAAATAAATTTTGAAGAGCTGGTTGTCATGCAATTATGCACCGCCTTATGTTTTCAGAGGATTAAGCGACTCTCTCCTTCTCTCTCTGTATATTATTTATTTTTAAAATTTCTAAAATATAAGTTTATAACCTATGCTACTTGGTTCATGTCCATACCCAAATTCTATGACAGTCAAATTCGCAAACAAACTGTCATTCAGAAAAAGAATGGCCAATAGTGCAATAAACATGATAATTTTTTGCCATTAAGTTTAGCGAAGAGAATTAAGCAAATTTTGTTATACCTTCGCACGCATGTATTGGCTGGTAAATGGCTCTTTGCTCATGGAGTGGGCTTACTTTCGGCTTAAATACCATGATCAAGGGGTGTTTATTTCACCAAGCTTGTCGAAGACTGGTACCTGGACTCATCCATTGAGATGCAGGTAACCATCATAGTAGACCATTTACATATGATGTCAAGGCACCTATTTTGACAGGGAAAGGTTAAACTCCTTACAAGAAGAATTTCACGGCATAAAGACTTTTGGTTACAAGCTCATGATTGAGGTGTAGTTTTTAGAATTTTGCCATTTAATATGTTTGGTTTAAGGGAGAGAACAAGCATTCGAGGTCATTTAGCCCCAACTTCTTACTTGACTTATATCCTTTCCGCCTTCAATTTAGGTTATACTAATTTGTACCCTCTTTGTGAGTAAGTAAATCTTGTAGCAAACATATCCTTTTTCTAACCACAAATTTGATAATACTTTACATAAATTTTAGGCATGAGCAAACTTTTACCATGATCCAAGGCTTGTCCATAGTGGAACAATGCGCTTAGGGGTTTTGCCTAGTTCTAACTTGACATAGATCATTGAAGATTTTATTAGAGTTATAGATCAATAAGAATTCTAATTTTTTTATAAGCTAGCCATCTATATTAATGTACTAAAACATACATAAAGTACAAAACTAGAGCTCCCATGTCTGCCCTGCCATAGTGGAAGCCAGACTAGCCAATGGGGAGACCCATTCAAAATCAAGAGAAGCAGTCATATGCATCAAAGAATAATTGTCTAGGGGTCCTGCTACATAGGGAAGCCAAGAAATCCCCTCACTGTCTGAAACTATAAATTCAAACTATTTAAAGCCATAAGCAATACACCACCACTAAAAGCAAGGTTACTTGGGAGCGAGAAGCGAAATTTTTAGAAGCTTCCGGTTTGTGAGCGTTTTTTATATAATATATATTTTTAATATATGTTGATGCATATATGCCAACAAATGCTTGTAGAATGTTGAATTAGTCATGGAAAGCATAAAAACATGAAATAAACCATAACATGATAAATCATAATACCATATAACATCATTTATCAACCAACAATGATTCAATCAATTATCATATGCTAGGGAATTCGTCAAACGTAGGTCCATTATCCATAACATCAAGTTATCAATCTTACAGCTTCAGAGTTCAACTTCAAACTTGAATTGCCATGTAATATTCACAAAATATACCATAATAAATATAAAAGAGTCAATGAATCAAGTTCTCGAATCTCAACAGTGCAGAAACTTGAAAGTACTGTAAATAAGAAAAGACAAGAAAAGACAAGAAAAGTAGATTTTTTGGATATTTCCTCTTGCCACGGGAAATTTCTAATTTCTTTTCCCGTGGTCTATGAACAAAGGGAGAGGGATTTTCATCCCCAGTAGCCATTGATGTTGAGCGGCTTGAGCCACGTCCAAGACTTGGTCCTACATGACCCCCCCTCGTTGATGCAGGTGGGGGTTGTGAAGTTGAACCTCTAGGAAAACATGATGCATCTGGAAACAAGGTAGCAGATGGCGGCGGCATTGTTGTTGTTGCTTCTGCATGGTCATACTCATCACCCAAAAGCTCTTCCTCAAAGCACTTTAAACTTAAGGCTCCATCCCTCAAGTTATGCTCCTTCGGATTGTTGTCCCAAGTGACATATGATTTATCAGTTTTGGCCTGCTCACAGTAATGAATCAACAACCTCAAGTTGTAATGTACATAAACCTAGTTGTCCGCCCAATTTTCATTTAATCGGTTTCTTTTCACCGAGTGGATGAAGCTATAGGTGCTCCAAGACCTTTTTGCAGAGGAATTGTTTACCACCTGTGAAAGCACTTTGGTTGCCAATTTATGCAAGCGTGGGCATGATGAGCCATACATGTTCCACTATTCAATAGGAGGCGCCCTATCTCGATCTTTTCTAGCATGCAAAGTACCAAACAGACCAATATCACTGAGGTATTTGCTTAATTCACTACGCAATAAGGCACATTCCTCTTCATCAAGGACCAACTTGTCTATAGCAGCCATGTACTCAACCTGTACTTCTGGATTTGTGTGGGGCTTTCTCCTAACCCCACCCCCAGGTGTTGGTTTGGCCAACCAAGATGGAGAATAATATTTTGGTGTTAATACATATGCTAAGGCATGCAGTGGAATGTTGAGATGTTCCCACCTTTTGACCACGTGTGTGAATATGGTCATACAGGATGGGATCCTTTGATTCAACAATATCTTTAATCTGGCCCAACATGCTATCCATCTGTTCATACACCTCCCCAATTACCGGCTTATCTATATTTGCAAACCGAATCATGTGATAAATGGGCTTTGTGAACTGCAAAACAAACTTGACACTTGCCCAAAATTGACCATCAAGAACTGTGTCTTCGATATCCTGAAAATCAAGCCTGTCAGATGTGGATGTAGCCCTATCTTTCAAGACTTGCCATGATTCACTTGATACCATGCTAGCCAATGCCTCTCTTACCTTCAAAAGGCACTTGAAGGTGAGGTAATAGCTAGCAAATCTAGTCTTTGCTATCTTTAATAGCTCTAACTTTGAGTTAGTGCGGAAAATGCCATGGGCATTGCTATGGTTGGTAATAAATTTTATCATGTGCTTACCCTTTTTGTACAGTTCAACAATCCGTTTGTATTCATTTTCCTTCAACTTAATAATGTCATTCATCAAAAGGTTCAATGTGTGAACCAAACACCCAGACCAAAATATGCTGGGGTATTTATCTTCAATGATTGCTCTCGTTGCCTTACAATTACTAGCATTATCTGTTATGACTTGGATGACATTGTATGGACCAATAGCTTCAATGTTTTTGAGTAGGAGTTTTGCAATGTTGATGCCGGTCTTGAATTTATCTGAGTAGTCATGTGCCAAAAGGAAGACTGCACCAGTAGCAGAGACACCAAGAACATTTATCAATGGCTTACCTTTCACATTGGTCCAACCATCTGATACAATTGATACCCCATACTCATTCTAAGCATTTGTGAATTGCCCCAAAGCATTTTGGATCTTGGCTTTTTCCTTGTCAAGCCCCACAATTCTAGCTTTGTCATACCTGGGGCTCTTGTATCTTGCTAGGGCAGTGCAGATGGCCTCTACCATTTCATGCCAATAGGGTGAGCGAAGAACATTGAATGGTATGCCACATGCATAGAGAAACCGATACACTTTTGAATCCACGTCATCCCTACCACCTTGATCAAGGAAATTTAATATTGTCGTGCCACGTGATTGCATGGGAGAGAATCCATTGCCTTGGGTGGATGGGCCTCCAGTTCGTGGTGGGCATGAAAGGTCATGGTCATCTGATGATCGTTTTGTTATGTTTTGTGCTTCAAATTCTTCCTTATAGATGGCTCTTTGTGTTGATGCCACATTTGGGCAAACACAAACTCCTATAGTTTTTCTTTCATCACATGGCATGTGCCCACATAGATGTCTTCTGACACGGGTATATGAACTTGTGTATGTCTTTTTACAACGGGGGCAAACAAATTTGGTGGTTCCACCCCCTTTAGTTCCTGCCTGCCTTGTGACATATTTCCACAAGGGTGTGGGGTCCTCTTTGGTTTTCTTTTGGTTTTCCTCCTCCTCTTCCTCCTCCTCTCCATGGTATGTGCCACTTCCCACTTCTTCATCCTCATCCTCATTCTTCCTCTGGTTTTCAACCACCACCATCAAAATAACAAATGGAACCATCAAAATAAACCATAAACCCATCATCATGGTTGATGGCAGATGGAACTAGAGATTTAACCGGTTGCCTGCAATAGAATGAGGGAGGAACTAGAGATTTAACAATGTACATTACTACATTTTAGTCACTAGACTTTAGAGTCTAGACTCTAGAATTTATATTCCAAGGCCAAGCATTCATAGAAATCAAAGGTCAAAAAATTTCAAAATTCTAACACAAAGCAAATGACGAATGGACAAAGAAGGTTGTAGAACCTACCTCTTTGGTTCCCGCTCTCCAATGGTGGCGACCTTCTCCTCTTCTCTTCTCTTCTCTTGCAAAGTGATAATGAGGTTGGAGAAGAGGGCTTTATTCCCCAAAGCCTTCCTCCTTCCCTCTAAAAACCAACTCGCGTCCCTTTCCTCTCTTCCGTGGGCCGTTGGTGTTGTTTAATGGGGGAAGCGCCGGGAAGCGCATGAGGGAGCGAAGTCGAAAGTGCGGCAGGGAGCGATGGTGAAGCGCTACAGAAGTGTGTGCTTCCGGATAGAGCACGAAGCAAAAAAATTAAGGGGGAAGCGTGCTCCGAAAGTCACTTCGGATCAGGAGCGATCCAGGAAGCACGCTTCCAGTTAGCTCCTGCAGCGCTTCCTTGCGGAGCGAGCTTCCGGAGCAGGGGCGAGGGGGGGGCGCTTCCCTGCAACCTTGACTAAAAGCATTTAGTTTGAAATTGCAACTAAAGCTATAGACTAACAAACTTGAGAATTGTGGACACGAGACTTGTCAGATTTCTCTGGTTGCTGGTGCAAGACTTGGAGAGGCGTGTTAACATCATTTGCCAAGAGATTGAGCTTGGAATGAATGTTGTTGACGTTGTCTTGAATTGATGCCACCACCAGTTTGAAATTAGCTTGATTTTGTCATGTTCCTGCAGGAGCTTAATCACCTAGTAAAGTTCCAATCACTTATCGTCTCCCACCATGTGGTTGCTCGTGGTCTGACCTTGAACCTCTACTAGCAAGCTAGCCTCTGTCTAATCTATCTTGTTGCGAATGTGCCATGGTGTGTCTTGATTGAATTTTCTCTCTAGCTAATGTTGTCTAGAGTCACCTCCTCTTCTGCATCTTGCTCTATGCTGTAACATGGTTCCCCCACTGTTCAAACTTCAATGTCCCCACTAAATCACAAAGAATCACCAGGAGAGATCGGGGGTATTGCATTGGAAGCTCACTCTCTAGAATGCCTTCCGTAGTTTTTCATCACCCAAACTTCCTCTATGGATTATTGAAATAACAATCCACTAGACGAGGGGACGTGAGTTATCATTCCTCTAGGTACACATGTACCAGATCTTGTTCGACATCATGAATGTTAACCTCTTGGTAGATCTCAGTCTTCTCTCAATTGAATGCTACATGTCGCGACAACTAACCAACCCCCTCCACAGACTAGGTCCCATAATCCTTCGCACACCTTGTATCCGATTGTTCATGCGAGCCGTGGTATATGCATGTGCCATTTTCCCCCTCCACGTGATGGATGGCTAGGTTAGGATGTGGCTTGTTTCTCACCTCATCCAAGACAATAAGAATTCTATTGTTGGATTCAAGAAACTCGAGAAAGTTTGCTACAATATGAAATCACCCCCCTTTTTGCCAAAAAAATAATCTCTCAAATTGGAAAGAAACAATGTTATTTGCATTAACATGGCCTCAAGACTCACATTGCCATAATGACCTCCTCTCAATTTTCGACGTATGAAGAATATGAATCCAATGGCAAGGATTTTATTTCTTGATGAGTTCTCCATTTGGATAGGGGTTTTATATTCCCCATGATCTGGGTTTAATTCCCCAAAAAATGGTGCCAAAATATGTTAAATAAAACAAATAAAGAATAAGGGGGGGATGTTAACTCCTAACTCTCCAAAATATGTGTTACATGGTACAAGTACCAGCGCAACTCAGATGTGTCCCTAGGGAGAGAGGGCCATTTTTTTTAGACTGGGAGGGTGTTATCAAGCATTTTATGAGGGGTGGTTATGGCTAGACCCTTTGGTTTTGTCTTTAGGAGTAGTATGGCTTAGTGGTGTTACCACCTAAGTTGTACTTAGTGGTTTTTATCAAGTGAGCCTGGTGAACCGGACAGGGTTAACTTGTTTGGACTGCAAAGGACCTTTGGAAGTACTTCTGGGAAGTGCTTGTTGTACTATATCACATGTTCATACCCCATGGGGGGGATTGTAATAAATGTTCTAGCATGATAGTGTCTGTAAAAGGCTCGGTCTCTTAGACTTCATTTGTCAATCCGATCAGCCCAGGGTGTTTTTTCCCTTGGTTATTATTGGTTGTTGAACAAACGACTGATAATTTCTGAGTTTTTCACTCCATACCTCCAAAGTTGGGGTGGTCGGCTTGGCATTTAGGCCTATTGAGGTTATTAGAGTCTATGTGTCAATGTATAAACATGCTAGACATCATTTTTGAGTCATATGAACATGTCTAAATCCCCCTAGGTGTTTTTCAATTTTTCAATTTTTTAGTTTTTTCAGTGTTTTTTATTAAAATTAAATTTTTCCAAAACTTAGGCTATTTTTTAATAGTTTAATTGGAAAAATTGATTATGTAATAAAAGTGGGCCAAATAATCGGTTTCAGTCATGTAGGTGTTCATTTTCAAGCTAAGAGCACCATGTAAACCCATGGACCCACTTTTTCCTAAGTTTTGAGTGACTTTCCATCACTCAGGTCAGAAAGTCCCAAAAATCAATTATTGATTATTTTAATTAATAAATTGATGAATAATGGAGCAAATCCAAAATCATAAATCAGTGGATTCTCAGCCGATTTGATTGAAATCAGTCAGATCTGAAGCAGATTGACTGGATCTGACAAATCCTTGACTGAAGGAGGTGATCAAATCAGATCCAAAGTTGATCTTCAACTGTCTTCATGGGGAATTACGCCCTCTCTCTCTCCTCCACACGTGTGGACTCTCCTGGATGCTCTGTGGACTGATGTGTCGATGTATGGGTTGATGTGTTAGCTCAATCAAGCCCTTGGTTGACAAGTAGGCTCAGTTCAGTTTCAGTTCTGCATTGATGAACTCTCCATCAGTTGATTTCACCTGATTCCAAGAGGAATTGCGCCCCCCCCTGGGCTGGATGGCCTGTGTTTTGTATATATCCTGCTTAAGGCTCCCTCTTCCAAGCTAGTTAGAGCTGGACTGAAGGGATTGTCATTATAACTCTGTATTTGATCATCATTTGTGAATAAAGAAGCTTTGGAGGCTATACTGTGTAGTGCATGTGTATGTGTGGATTCTCAGTGTTACGCTGCTGATGTGGTAGCTACAATTTCTTGCCAAATTCTGTGCTGCTTCTGTGCTCTGGCTTCAAGGATTCGGTTGAATCAAGTAAGGGTGTAAACTAGGCAAGTTAGATTACTTGATCTTGTTTATCCATATGATGTATGCTCAAAAATTTCAGTTATATGCTTAAATAAGATTATTTTTGCATAATCTTTCATTTTTGTTGCTTTATACATCTATATCCAGATCTCACGAGGTGTGTGCAGGCTTGTGTTATTTAGTTGCAGGTTCCTGATTGGATGAAGGTGTGGATCTAGATTGACACCATTCCTATCCAATAAGCTCAAGACTCTGTCCCTCAGCACTCCACAAAAGGGCCTCCTTTCAGCTTGCTCCATTCAAGCAACGATCCGACCTTCTCTCCTCTTCTTCTCATTTCTATAAAAAAATCAATTTTCTTACCTGGTTACGGTGTGCAAAAGCTTTGTTATCATTTGGATCTATTTCATCAAAGTAAAATATACATAGATCTGATATTTCAGAGCTCATAGTCTAGATCTCAATTCTGAAAAATATCATCAAGTCTTCTAGATCTAGCATAAGGAAATCGTCCATTTTGCATGACAAGTTAGAGAGAATCAGTAGGTTGCATGCACCAGTTTTCCTTTCTGTTTTAAAAGAGATTAAATCCAACAATCAGTGCATATTTCATTGGCTGCACAAATAGCAAGCCAAGATCCCAAAGAAAGCTTGCTTTCCTTGGTTCCTTTTTCGCCTGTTTAGCTAGTTTTAACTTCATTTTTTTCGAGATAAGGTAGGCTGATCCAAAGGTACTCTTAAAGTGCTTTTGGGCGTATGTTATTCTAACATGCTCGTTGTTTTTTAGCAGGTCTGACAGAAAAGAAAGGAAGCTGCTGTCCGGAAGTGGCACCAGGAGCGTTCAAATCCCCCCAGGGGTCTCCCTTTTCACCAAAATCTTAAAATTTTTGCAAAGTTGTAAGATCCTGGTTTCAGCCTGTATAAGGACCAAGAAGTTTCTGATATTTCAGTTCGCTGATATTGTAACCAATAATAAATAAAATTATTTTTGGAATAGGCTCTTTCAAGCCCATTCCCCATCCCCCCCGGGGGAATTTGCGTCGGTGTCCTTTTCGTCGCTTTCTGCTCATTTCTTTTTTAAACTAGCATTGATCTAATTTGCAGGATAGTATACTTGATTTTAGTATTAATTTCATATTTCACTTTTTGTTTTTCAAAGTAATCATATTACTTACCCCACGATTTCTCGATTGACCCGAAAGGGGAAAGAGATTCGTGGTAGGACTAATTAGAAAACTAGAATCGTGTATCTGTTTTATTTTCAATCATTTGTTTTCAGCTATCATAAAATTAACCCCTCCTCGATTCATCGATTGAGATCCACTTGGATCGAAAGAGGTTCCTGGAGGGTTTTCTTTTAAACAAGAACACCCAGTTTAAAACTTACTAAAATTTACAAGAATCCAGTGTGTATGCTCTGCACTTGGCTGCGGTTCGTCCGATCAGTCAAGCTGTATCAAAAGCACTTGGGTGACTAGTATAATTAGGACTCACTCTCCCCAACTGACAAACCATCAGGTGAAAATCCAACACCTAGATCAAGCCTTTTACGGTGGCAAAATACCCAAAGGAAGCAGGAACTTCTGAAAAGTGACCTCGGGGCACCGATCTCTGTCACACCCTAACGGGTGCGTGACGAACAATAGCCCCAGAGACTCCATTTCAGCCCACATATTCTTTGCGGGTAGCCGTGAAGGTTTAGTTTTGGACATGCTCCAAGTACTCTCGGGTATATATGGAGTCCCCCTTTCGCCTAATTTTAATCAACTCACACTTCATTTTTAACTTAAAACATACCAAGAGGCAATCGCAAAACACTCACTCCAAGCACATGCAAGTACATTGTTTCTATTTTCTGACTCCATTCTAAGGCACTGGTTATTTTCTTGTTTTATATATACATTGTGTCTTAGCATTGTGCTTTCGTGTGTTCATCTTTTATATCTTGCCATCTTTGATTATCTATAATTAAATTCCAAACTCCTAAGTAACTCAGTCAGTTTAAACATCACAACACTAAGTAATCATCCTTAGTAACTTAATAGGGTCTACCCCCCTTGGCTTCGTTAGGAGTTGAGCCTAAACGGAGGAGTCAAGAACAAGGTGACAGCCTTGACTCGAGACTTGCCCCCAAGGACACATCGAGTGGCTTGAAGATTTCTGCCACGTGACCCAGGTGTGTGAAAGGCGACAACAAGTGGCATTGCTGACTGCGCTTTGTTGGGGATTTTAACCCTAGGGTTGGTGTCTAGGGATCCTAGGGGCAGATCACTAGGTCACATGCCCCCCCACTTGTTTCATTACTCCAGTGACATTTCTTTCAACTGTGAGGCTTTTGTCTCTTTTCTAGGTCATCTAGGGGCCCTCCTGGTCCATTTGCAGACTAGTGCCCTCTCTCCTTGGGCCTCTTCCACTGATGACATCATCATCTCCACCAGGCCATATTGCTTGTTTTGGGGGGACGTTAAGTGATTATTAACATTGTTGGGGTTAGATGGGGCATGACGCCCCCCTGCTTACTCTAGCTTTTAGTTCAGAGTAATTTGCTTATTTTTAGCTATTTTAGTCATTTTTGGGTAAACTCTAAGGAAAATGCCCCAAGTTACCCACATATTTGATTATTTTGTGTTATAATTGTAAGTTGATATTTTATAATTTCAAATTGACATTTTAAGGCATGATGGCCTAGTTATATTGTAAAAGTGAGTGTGAGAGGCTATAAATAAACTCTTCTCGCTTCATTTAAAATCACAACTTATGGGATAAAACTTCATTATGTTATTTTTTTACCCAAGGTAGTTGTAATGAACAAAATATATAATAATTAAACATTAATAAATTAAATAAATTAATACTTAATGAAGAGGCACCTTGATGAAAGGTTATGCCTCTTTACGAAAGGGCAACCCAATATGGGTATTTATACAAACATCATTCTCATTGTAATATCATCTCTTATCTTATTGTTATCACCAACCTTGTAGTTGCCTGTGTGAGGTGGATCCAGGATGGATGGTAGAGGGGCAAGCAACTAAGGAGGTGGAACCAAGACTGCCTAGACTCTCAAATGGATGGTTGTCACGTCAATCAAGGTAGTTTTCGCTTTATGTTATCTAAGTCCAAGACAACAACGGGGGAGACCTAGATCTACTCTCGACAAGAGAGATCAGACCTAGACACCAGATCAGATCAAGCATGGCTTGAGGTATGTAAGGTGTAAGGTAATTGGAAACTCTAAATCTAGGATTAAGGTACTAGCAACTGGGGAAGGTAACCGCTGTCCTGGGAAACGTAACTGAGATAGGGTGAGTAAGGACAAAGTTGGGACTCTCTAGTACCAAAGAGATAGACTCAATGAGAGATATGAAAAAGTCAGGTTACCTAAGTTATTAAGGAGTGGTCAACTTTTGGGGGAAAAAGGTCAAAATAGGGCTAGTGCTATGCTTGGAGATCAGTGCCTATTCAGCCTTGGGTAATGGAGTCAGTATTAGCACAACGTTTAAGTGAACCCACCTGGGATATGCCCTGATCTATGGACCCAAAAAAGTGTTTGGCTCGGAAGATTCAGGTTACAGTGAAACCAAGAGAAGGAGGGCTAGCACTAGGGTTTGGAGATGCAAATCAGCAGATCTAGGGCAACCAAGAGACTATTAGCTTAGCGTTGGAGTGGAGATGAGATCAGGATGGCTCGATCTACAAACCCAAGTCGAAAAATTTCAGGAAAAATCAGATCTCGAAAAGTCAAAATCTGATGAGGGATGCTAGGAGGCTGAAAATCAGTTTTTCAGATCTAGGGCTACCTGGCAGGAACTAGCTCAGCGTTGGGGGTGTTTTGGAATGAGGAAGACCTGATCTACAAACCCACGTGATTATTTTCTGGAAAAAGTCAACTTTGGAAAAAGTCAAAATTTTAGTGGGGGGCACTAGGGTTTGAGCAGTCAGAAATTCAGATCTAGGGCAGACTAGTCACAATTTGGACAACGTTGAGAATGATTCAGTGAGAGGGATGCTCGATCTACAAAACCCAGAAATGGTTTGTTCAAAGATCAAACGGGTTCCTCGATTAAATTTTTTTGGATATTTTATTATTTAGGAGTTTTTTTAGAAAATTTGAAGAAAAACAGGTACAATGGATTGAGATCTGAAAGAGAAGAGACTTACCTGGAAATGCTTGTAGATGCCTTGATAATGATGATCCCTGCCATCTCGATCAATTGTGGAAGATATGAGTGAGTTCTAGGACTAACATTGTGCTCTAAGTGATCAATGCGCCCCCCTATCCTGCACAAGCAAACTTCAACAATATCAGATTTGTTGTACCATGAAAGAAAATGCTAGATCTACAGAAAAGTAGCAAGATGTAATTATAGATCACAATGAAGCTAATGAAAACCCCCTGATACAAGACGAAAACAATTCAAGCGAGTTGAGGCCCCCCTGCAAAAACTCTCCAACTGAAAACGCCCTCCTGTAGACAAGACAAAGATCCCGAAAAAAAAGGTATAGATCTCACAAAATATTTTGAATGCTAGGAAGCAAAAGATTTTTCAATCACCACCGAAGAACATCAGATGCAAAGTAGATCCAAATAATATCCACAAGAAAAATCTTTCTATTATTCAGATTCAAGAGCCAAAGACCCTTTACAAATGAGAAGCTTTATCCTTTAAATATGAACGAGAGAACCAAAATTCTAACCACTTTCAAAACGAGTGGCTAAGATTAAAAGATAAAATGTTCTAATTAATGGTTGAGATGAGCTCAACATACAATACATGGATCAATATAACCATAAAGTACCAAAGTGGATTAAATCACCCATAAAGAGGGTACCCCACTCAAAAAGAAATAAATGAAGCACATGGTGGGTCCATGGATTGTTAACTAACTCCCTCTGGGTGCCCCATGGCACAATAAAATAATATAATATTTTAATTTTTTGACTTTGTGCCTCCTTGAGGAAATCGTGAGCCTCCCAAAAGCTCTAGAAAATAATATAAAAATGCCAAAAAAAAAGGTGTGGGCCCAATTAGGTGCTGCAACTGCTGGAGAAGGTGTGGAGGACATCATTCTCATCATCATGACTCATCCCATGTCATTTCCTTGCCTCAATAGCCCAAATCGATTTCTTCAATAGCCATTTAATCATTTTTTAATCTGGCTCGGGAAACGTGAACCTGCCAAAACAACATCCTAAGGTTTCTGCATTGTCAAACTGAGCCCACTAGGCTCTCTGGGATGGGGTTACTATGGTACAATCAAGTGGCTGCACCCCCTATGCCCCATACAACGCCCTAAGAAATCTAATAAAAACATCTCCTTGCTTAGACACATCATCTTGTGAAGCAAAACTGCATCCAGAGAGTAAAATGAGCCTGACCATCTCTGCAAGTGCCCGGAACTGAAAACAAACTATCTCATTAGACTCGGAGAGTCTAAATCCATCTAAGGTGTATACTCATACCCCTCTCAGGTCTTTACCTGATCATCAACCATATCCAATAGACAATATAACCATATGTAAAGGACCAGATACTAA
The DNA here is from genome assembly GCA_001517045.1 of Pseudotsuga menziesii. Lineage (NCBI taxonomy): Eukaryota > Viridiplantae > Streptophyta > Pinopsida > Pinales > Pinaceae > Pseudotsuga > Pseudotsuga menziesii. The sequence goes on from LPNX010812302.1 coordinate 915,131, forward strand.
TAATATAACTCAGACATCCATTTGCTACAAGTGTTATAAGGCTAAGACATGCTCTACAAATCATGTAAGCAACAATCACAACAAGTAGCAGTGATTTCACTGGCGGTACATCAACCAAATACATATATAGGATTTTATTTATTATTACTCAGACCGGACTTTCATGACTATACTCACTTCATAGTTGTAGTCAATTTGCTAGTGAAGGGTGAAGGCTGAAACCAACAAGGCTAGGGCACAGGATGATTTCCTACTTAACATCATGACACTTTGGAGATGGCAGGGAAATACTCACTATAACCAATGCCGGACAAACAACAACACAGGGAATGGCAGTGCCTCACAAATGGTTGAGTTGTTTAGAGAGTGCTTATTCAACTTAGGCATCATGTGATCAAGTTTGATCTAGGTTCATTAGGACCATCAATTTTATTTCCATGGCCTTTTTGGCCTATATGTCCTTTTGAGGACTTCACCAGTGCTTAAAAGCACAACTAACTGTAGCTTTCATCCAGGACATATTCAAATTTATAAGGTCAACAATATTTGGATATTGCATATATTTAACCATTGCCTTTTTTTGGACTTTTTCTTATACCCTTCAAGGGTTATTTTAGCATTTCATTGCTCTTGCCCTTTTTTACATATGTTAAGAAACACAGTTTTAACATTTTCATTTTCCATGGGCGCATATAAACATTTCAATATAGGTAGTACATGAGCTTTCAGTTTTAGCCAACAACATCTCAAGTGACCAGGGGGAGTTTTGAACAGTGCCAAACATCGGGACAACCGACCAGAATGATTTAGGCATACAATCCAACTCACCAAAGGCAAGTTCTGTCACCAACTCAGAGCCGAGACACAATATAAACAGGGAGGTTTGACCAACAAAGGTTCTAGCGGGGAAAGGTCCTCCATGCCACAAGTCAAGTAGTAAGTCGGGTTAGAAACAAAACTGGAAAGTAATGAATGGGTGGAGACAGTGAAAGATGAAGCCAACACTAGCAAGCCAAAACAATGGTGGGAATGACTACCTCTATTCTCCCTAAGGAGGGTAAAACCAATGAATATAGATCATGAATTTCCAAGTCTAAGTAGGGACATCAATACATAATACAAATACATCCAAGTCCATATAATTATGACCGCCAGATCATGACACTACATGTTAATACATGTCACAAAAATGAATATAAGAGCAATGATAACCATAACACAATATAATACAATCTGAGTCATAATCATGCATATAATCCATCTGAACCATCATTTGTCCAATGAGAAAGTGCTGATATAAAACTGGGCATCAATAACTGCTCTGTAATGACTAACTAGCTACATCGGTCCTCAAATATGAGTGTCCTGAGACTCAGTCTTGACATGGGAGAGTACAATAGTCCACGAATAAAATAATGATCCATCAAAACTGCTCATCTCAGCATCTCATATGTAAGAGATCTGGCTGGAAAATGTACAATATCTGAAAAATAGAATATGGTAGCACGACTACTATATATGTGATAACAATTATCAATCAAATATTTTATTCATGGAGTGTTGTAATCTGGCTTATTGGTGTTGGTTATTTCCTTGAAAAATGATTTTTTCATTTCATTGGTATCAGAGCCAACTCTGATCCGGCTGGTAGCCATCACTTAAGAGTTTCTGAAGATTCTTGTTTTTAACCGACAAAAGGCCCTTGGCCACAACATTCTTCTCCCATAGTCCTCTCATTCTTTTCCCTGCATTTTCTTTACCTTCATTCTCCATGTTGCACCATACTCCCTCAACACTCCACACTCGCCATCCTCTCCCTCTCCTGCAGCTCCAAATCCCTCTCGTACCTCTTGGAATTCCCCACGCTGCTCCTCTGTGTCCATCCGTGCTTGACCTCCTCCCATGCTACGCCCATCTCCATTTTCCTCTGTCCTCATTAACCACCTTCTCTGCGTCTGAGACTCCTCTCCCTTCGTTGTCTCTCCCATGAGTCCGTGTCACGACTCATGCCATTCCCTCACCCCCATGCTTCCCCTTATTTCGTGCACACCTCTTCCTGCGCCAACTACCCCCAACCTCCGTGCTTCCTTCCCCACCCTTCCACTCCACCACGACCCGCACCTTCCACGGCCTTGTGCGCTTCCTAACACGCCTTCCTCTGCATTCGTCCCTTCCACACCGCTTCTGTGCCCTCAAATTGCGTCCTCTCTCGGTCACTACCTTTCTCTTCTTCTCCGTCTTATCCACTAACTTTGCACTTAGTTGGGTTACCTGAGGAGTCGTCGGTTGACAGACATGTTCAATGTCTGATTCCAGTGTATCAGTTGATCCGTCTTCATGTCTAGCCAATATTGGCTAGCCAGTTTTTGATTTGAATAATTTTGACCATGGCCCCGTGGGGTTTGTAATAAAATGTGCTAGTAGGGTATTTTTGAGTGGTTCAGTCTCCTGAGACATAGAATCTCAAATAAGGTATTCCAGGGAGTTTTTTGCCCTGGACAATTATGCTTTGCCTATAGCCGAGTATAATTGACGAGGTTTTCTCCCGCTTTCTCCAAAGCTGTAATGCTCGATGTTGAATTTTGGGCCTTGGGGGGTTATTAGAGCCCAACTGAGTGTTATAAACCTACTAGGCATGTTTTAAGTAGAGCATGGTCTTGTCCTAAGTCATTGGGACCTTTAAAAATTTTTCGAAATTTTTTTTTTCGAACTGGGAAAAAATTATTTTTTAATTATTTTCCTAAGTTTTTTGGGTTAATTTTTCCATAAATTAAATGGAAAAAACCCGTTTGTAATAATTCGGTGATCCGGACCCCGAATTCAGTGATTAAAGGCTCTAACCTTAAGCCAAAAATCATTTTTGATCAGCAAGCCAGTTAGAGCCAACTTTCGGATCATCAATCGGACACATAACGCCCTTTTTTTCAAAAAAGTCATTTTCGAGGAAAGAAATGATTTTTTATTAAAAAATGATTATTTTGGAGAAAATTAAAACTCTCCAAATTAATCCAAATTCAGCGAAATAAAAGGCTAAATGACATCTCATTGGGCATTTATGATGTTTGGAGTTGTCATAATTCAGCTTCAGTTAGCATTCAGTAAGCAATTAATTTATATTCAGTTAGCCGATTTGTCATCTCCAGCTAAAGAATGAGATGGAGAGCACTCATTGGTCCGATGATTTGATCGAGGTAAAGATTGAGGCTAACACCATCAGTGGCCCTCCCAAACCTAGCAAGGGCCGCATCTAGACCTGAAAAGGTGGTTTACCAACATCCCAGGCGTCTCTCCTAAGTCTCACGCCCCTCTCTCTCCTTGAAGGCATCATCACACATGTGGGTGCACTGGTGGCTTGTTTGTAGTGATCAGGGTTGGAGTGGGGGCGCGTTGCCTAGGTGGAGGCCTCCCCTCACTCCCAGCCCTTCATTTTAGGTTTGGTTTCTCTGTTAGGTGGCCAAGCTGGTCAGGTTATGTGATTTGGTTTTAGGGTTTTAACACTCTCTCATTGTATAAATAGAGGCTCTTTTAGCTCTATTATGATAGACTTTTGTAGCAGAGTTACTTTGAGAAAATTGTATGAAGCATTTGCTTTGAATTGTTAATAAAGATTCGACTTTGGAGGTCCATGAGCTCTTGGATGTGGTAGTTTTTGCAAATGGTTGAGGTGATATTGTCTCTAACCCCTATTTCTTTAATGCTTATATGAGATTAATTGTTTTTTTGTCAGCTCAAGAGGGCCATTGTTGGCACAGTAGAACAATCATTTGTAGTTCAATTTGATTGTTTATGCGAAGTAGATTAATATCTTGATGGACATGAGTAATCAGTATATACGTAATGTTGATTATGATTCAATTTTCTTAGCATACTAGCATGTTATTTTGATCTCATGTTGTGTTAAGTTGTAGTGTGTTTTCAGGCTTCACAGGTTGAAGAGGGGTGTGAACTCAGCTGCTTCTATCCCAGGCTTCAAGCAACCTTTTTAATCTAACACTTTCATTGCAGGACCTACAGAGATCTTCGTCTTTAAAGTACAAAAAGAAAGTTGGGAGTCTAACTCTCTTTATTGGGTTCCATCCATAAATTCAATACTTTCTTGGTTATCGAACTTCTCTCCTCTAGTTCTCTCTTTGCTCTTTGATTTCCTTGTTTCCTTGCTTGCTAGCCTCTTCCTCCTTGCTTTGTTTTGCCTTTTCTTACCTTTTCTTCATCGCTGCCCCGTTTTTACTCTTTCTTAGCACTCTTTTTCTTCATTTTGGATAGCCCTATTGTGCCCTAGTTTATGCCCTTTTTTTACCCTTTTTTGCTCTAGTTTTTGGGCTTTCTTTTACCTTGTTTTGAGCCTTTTTTTCTCCTTTTTGTTTGCTGCCTTGTTTTTTACTTTTTATTACAGCCATCTTCCTTCTCTTTCGCTGCCCCGTTTTCATCATTTCTTGTACTCCTTTGGCCTCATAGTTCGTTGCCCTATTCCTCCATTTTCTTGTTTTTGACTTCCTCTTTGCCTTCCCTCTTTCTTCCCCTCCGCTTACTTTTATTTCAGTCTTCTTTTGCCTTGTTTTTTTGCTTTCATTCAAACTCTTTCTTTTCCCTTTTGGCAAGTTTTAAGAAAAGCTCCAAGTAAAAGTAAATCACTCTTCTTTTTACGCAAGTTGCAATAATAATAGAGTTGTGTACTTTCTTTTGAAAGTCCTTTCAAGGATTAAATTCCTAAAGGCAATTTCTATAATTTTAATAAAGCATCTTTTGTTTGAGTGGGGTTTTTAAGTCTCCACTCTCATCCTCCCCCATTTGGGGAGGCTTGTGTTGTGTCCATCTTTTTATATGCTCAGGATTAAATGTGTCTGTGTTCATAATATTTAGATCTTTTTCGTAGAATACTAATTATTAGTCCATCACATTTAATTAATTGATTAAGTTGATTACTTTATTTCTTAAGTGTTTATCTTTTATATAAGTAAATCAACTGCCTAACATTCATAAATCTCTTGAATTTCACCATAAGGTGGATCAAGAGTGCTCTCTGTCGGAGAATTTAATCAATCATCTTCATCGTAATTGTTGCGCATCATATTGTTTAATCAATTAATTCTTAAGTAAGACTCTTGAACTTGCAGAAACACAAGTCAAGAGCACTCTCTATCGGAGAGCATCTTTAGTATTGCATAATCCCATGCATTAGTCTCATTTAGATTAGATAAGACTCTTGAATCTCTGTCATAAGACAAGGTCAAGAGCGCTCTCTATCAGAGAGTTTAATTAATTAACTTAATAAAACCTTCAACACACACACCCCATAATTAATTAACTTTGTTGATCATCCTTCACCTAGTATGCTCTGTCGACTTTCGGGTTAGGCTCGTACTCAAAACGGTGAACGGAGTTGTTAAAGTTTGCTCAAGAGTAACCTAATTAAAACTTTTACCCCATAACCAACGCACTGACGTTGTTTTGATCAAATACAGAGGCAAGTGGGCAAATTCCAAGTGTGGGCGCCGGGCAACCCAATTTGGGCACAGTTAGTTAAGTTATTGAACACTTAGCTGTGATCCCAGATAGGTCCGTCATGTCTTCGAACGGAGCCACTGAAGGTATTTCCGGTTAGGATATCCAGACACTTTAAGCAAAATCACCATTAAAATCTTTTAAAAATCTACCAAGAGCACTCGCACAATCTAAATACTCACTAGCTTAATTCCTAGACTTCTATTTTATTCACGCATTTTATTGACTCCATAAGGCACTGGTCCTTGGTTATATTTGAATAATTATCTATCTTGATCAATTGTCCATGGTTCATTTTAATTGTTATATCTGAATGCTTGGTTAAAAGTTTGGAATCTTTGCTTATCTGTGTAATCTCTTGTTAGCAACGTGGATTGCTTTTGATAATTGTCATTCTTTTAATAAACAAACACTTCAAATCAAAATAAACTCCTAAGTAACACCCATCCGCATCTGTAACTAAGTAAAACACTTTAACAACTTAAGAGCCTTAGAAAACTCTTTTTTAGGGACTACCCCCCTTGGCTTCGTTAGGAGTTAGCCTAAACGGAGGAGCTAGGAGTAGGTGACAGTACCTAGCTCTGTGCTTGCCCCCAAGGTCACACCTCTCCCACTTTCTCAAGTGAGGAGACAACTTTCATTAGATTTCTGCTACTGGTGTGCAATCGGCGGACAACACTCCGCACTCCTATTCGCTTGCCCTCGCTACTCTACATCGTCTGCGTGCTTCAACCCTCGCTGCTCTCCACACCTGCGCTCCCATTTCCTCCGTCATCCTCCATCCATCTACATCTCCCTGCATGCCCATTTCTTGTGCCCTTTTGCCGCCCGCCAACCTTCCCTCCTGTCGTTGCCACCTTCCCACCTTCCTGCCTCCACGCTAACCTACACACAAAACAAAAAACAAAACAAAAAAAATTATAATAATATATTACTATTATTATTATTTAAAAATATATATATAATAATAATAATATAAATATTATAATAAAAAAAATTAATTTTAAGAAAGCATAATAAAATGGAGGCCCATGGCGAAAAACAAGGAAGATTTCCAAGCGCTTTAAAAACTTATGTTTCAGTGTTATTCCAAATAAAAGGAACAATTGGAGGGAACGACATTACTATTTCTATTGCTCCCGGCGAACGCAATAATTATATTAGTGATGAATTTGCTAATGAGTTATCGATTCCAGAGTCAAATATAGGTGAAAGGTTAGACTTTTGGAATAACAAAGAATATGCAATAAGCAATTTGCAATTGAACATTGGAGATTATACGAGTGTTTCACAATTTATACCTAAATCCTTGTGGAGTAGTGACTATGACCTAATTTTGGGCTTACCATGGCTAGAAACATTGGGGACTTTTATCTTAAATGCTGAAAACAAGTTTATGACATTTCCCTACGAAAAGAAGAAAATCACATTGCAGGACATTAACATGAAGTCAGAATCAGAAGTCGTGTCATCTGAAGACTTCAAAGAAATATCAAAGGTGATGTCGTAGGGAAATGAGAAATCAATATAGGCAATACTAAAGGATTTCGACAAGGTTATTGTAGGTAAAGAAGAAGAGATCTTCGTTTAAGAGATCATAATCAGAAATTATTTTTGCAAATCAAGAAGGCAAAGGATAAAGTTCAATGCAATCAAAAGTTAGAAGAGAAGATTCAAGCTATCCAACAAAAATTACGATGAAAAGACGAAGAAAATTCCACCCTGAAGAAGGTTAATCAAGAATTAGAGGAACAAATCGAGAAGTTAAAAGAGGACAAATAGTCGCAAGACGAAAGGTTTGAGAAGATTCAAAATAATAATAATGTATTAGAGAACAAATTAGTTCAAATCCGAAAGGAAGTATCCAAACTTTCCGGAAAACAAATTCCAGTTGAGGAAGAAGAAACAAATACAAATTCGGTTCTCATCACAGTTCAAAAGGAAGTCAATCCAGCAGAGAAACAAGCAACAAGAACTTCTTACCTATACCCAAATTACTAAAATCATTTTTACCAACTACAGGGTCAAAATGAACACAAACAAAGGAATTATAACTTCAGAAGCGAAAGAACATGAAATCTACAACCTAAGCAGAAAACAAGAAGATTTTTTATCCAACAAGACAATCAACAATCACCTTCGATGAAAATAGATCTTGGATGGACCGCATCCCATACAATGTGACATTTTTTCTTTGGAGTTCATAACTCGTATCGTCTCATTTTGTCTAGTGTTGCAAGTACTAAAATAAAGGAGCGAGAGATGATATTACAAGCAAGAAATCAGACGTAAGCCTTGTCTTCAATAAAGCTTTGAGGACAAAGCTTCTCTTAAGGGGAAGGCAATGTAATGAACAAAATATATAATAATTATACATTAATAAATTAAATAAACTAATACTTAATGAAGAGGCACCTTGATGAAAGGTTTTCCCTCTTTACGAAAGGGCACCCAGTATGGGTATTTATACAAACATCATCCTCATTGTAATATCATCTCTTATCTTATCAATCAAATATTTTATTCATGGGGTATTATAATTTGGCTTATTTGTGTTGGTTATTTCCTTGAGAAACGATTTTTTCATTTCAGTAGTCTCTTGAAGTGATGCACACCTCTTTGAGGTTTTTTTTTTGCTCTTGTGGATGAAGTTGGATGCTCTCTTTGGTTTACAAATGCTTTGTGGATACTAGAATGGTTAGAAGAACTCATGCTCAAGTAAGTCTACTCCATTTTTAGTCTTGCTTGGATAATGGTACGTAAATTTGGCTTCTTGAACGATTGAATGATAGCCCTAGGGATGCATTCTCTTTGAATAGGGCCTTTAATCTACTTTCTAATCTCTTAGCATAGTAAAAACGCTCTTAAGAGGAGGTTTTTACAAAGTTTAACCTTGGATCTCCAGCTTTGCCTTAGTTTAGGCTCTCGAAATGAACCCTAGATGTTGTTTCAAGAAGCCCTATCTAGTAGGTAAGGAGAATCTCCAAGAGGAAGGCTGGTCACCTTCTTCTAGGCTAGGGTTTAAGGGTCTCATTCATAAAAATCCTAAGTTGTCATTCTTATCAAATTGCTTTTGCATTTTCATGTGTAATTATTGCATTTTGCATGGTAGATTGGGTTAAATTTAGGTTTGCAATTTTATGCTTAAAACCCTAAAAATAAAAAAATTTAAAATTTTCAAATTTTTGGCCTCCTTAAAATTTAGGTCCTCTCTCCTACAAATTTTCCTTGCCTTCCTTATCCCTAAATACCCTTGGGTGAAATTTTTGGAAGCCCTAAAAACCTAAAAACAATTAAAATTCTAAAATACCTAAAATTTGCCCTAAAACTAATTCCTACCAGCCCTAGGGATTCCTCTTTCTGCCCTTGTCCTTCTTCCTTGGACCCTCGATCTTCCTTCCCTTGCCTCCAATATCCTCAGACATCCCTCTTTGCACCTCAACCTCCCTCTTTTCTCCTTCTCTAGCCCTTGGTCCTCCTTTTCTCTCGTTGTCAAAAAATTGCATACTGTTTAAACCAAACCTAAGCTGCCTCCCCTAACAGACTTCCTTTAGTCTAACTATCCCTTACCTTGCTTTGATCTCCCTTCTAGCAGCCCTTTGGTCCCAAAAATGAGGTCTTAAGGCCCTTTTCCAGGTGATTCCCCAAACCAAACTCTTTGCTGTCCCTTAAACATACCTGCAAAATATTAATCAGAGGTTATTACTCTTGTTTTGATAATGAATTCCATCTGGATGCTACTACCAATGATTGTGAATGGTGGAATTGGTTGATGTCAATATTGCTGATATAATGCCTTAAAAGTACTATAACTGCTACTATGTTACTGATGCGCTAGGTCTGATGTGAACATTTTTTTGTATCGCCAACTCGGTATCAATTTCAGCTTATTGCATATGGTTTAATGCCCATCCCCAATATGCATGTTCATAAAAAATTAAAATTTTCAACTTGAAAACATGAAACACATGAGATAATTTCAACTTTTGCAAACAAAAATTTATGAAAGCCCTACTTTTCCATACTCTAAAAAATTTATGACGGCCAACACATGAAATTTTAGACTCGGTGTTTTTGACCAGTTTGGTCCAGGATAAAACCCTGAAGGGAAAACCTGTTCAAGAGAGATTTTATTTTTAGGCAAATTTATAAATAAATTACAACATTACTTATCTCCCTTTTTCTTCCTCGAGAGATGTGCCAGAATCACTCTAAAACCTGTTGTATGGATTCCTGAAATTTCCAGCCTATATGGCCTCCACACGTGCAACTGTACGATCAACAAACTTTGCTGTACGAACCTCGAAATTTGTGCTGACAGCTACAGGAATTTCTACCTCGAAAATCATGCCTGACTACCTCGAAATTTGTGCATGTATGGAATTGTACAGTTTGTACCTGTTGTACGGCCTCTCCTCTTCGAAAACTGTGTTGTTGTATGGTGTTGTACGGTATAGTCTCGAAATTCGTGCATGCTGAAAAGTTTGTCTTGGGAAACATGCAAACAATCTGCTCTTCTTCCTTCTTAGAATTTGTACAAACTTTTTCTTTCTCAATTTCTAGAAATGAAATCTCTTCAAACCCTTGTGTTCTTCTCTTGCTCTCTCCTCCAAAAATTCTCGCTTTGGAATGTGAACAATGTATTAGGTTGAGCCTTTCCCTAGCCTTTTTGTTTGAGCAACCACCATCTTAAATCCAATGGTCAAGATTAAAAATAACTTAGATGAGATCTAGGGCCAAGACCACATCTCACTTTTCTCATTAAAAAACATTAATGACTTTTTAAATATTTAATGTGAGACATTAATTACACACCCACCTTTTAATCTCATTAAAGTTGCAAATAAACTTTTATAACTCAACTTCATTTTATAAAGTGACTTTATAAACATAAAGTCAATCTCACTTTATAAAAATGCTAGGGACCACAATTAAAGTGTCTTTGTCCACCTTAAGGCACAAATGAATGGACAAACACTTCCTTGGTAAAATTTCAACATGATGCACTCCGAATAGTTATAAATAAACAATGTTTTAAATGTCACATTGGCTGGAAAATCTTGTCTAAATGTATGTTTTAAACCCACTGTTATGATACCGATATAAACAGGAATATAAACTAATGCTGCTAACCTTACAATATTATCATTTGGAAATGGTTGAATGTTAATGCAAATAAGTGCACTGGTGGACATATTGATTGGGATTTACAAATTACAAGTGTTAGTTTCTTACCATATTTACCTCTTCCATGCCATTCAACTTAATGTTGACATAATACTAATGTGAATGCACTCAATGTTGATCTCATGTTAAATGATAAGTGACAACAAGGAATCTATCTAACACGTGCTAGCTTTTCATAAAGTTGTATCTCTTGATGCTGGTGCCTAATCAAAATTATACTTCTTGTGTCTTCTTCATTCTTTGTTCGACTCCATAAGGCACTGATCTATACATGAGGTTGTGGAAGGTATTCAATGTGATTTTTGACAGGCTCATTGATAAGGGCTCTCCCCTTGGAGGTTATGACACTCCAAAGCAGCAGTTGGAGGTGTGACTAAGGTGACAGTGGTCACTCCTTCCCTACATTTGTTCATCAGAGACTAGCCTTGCTAGTTCATCTAGTAACAATCTGAATTTGCAAAATCCGAGTAAAGATGTTGATAGGTAGAGAGAGCTTGATTCGGTTTGTAGGCAAATGTCGTAGGATCGAACCCCACGATGCAATTCTCTCTCGCAATCTCACCTTGAAGAACAAACAAAATGAGGTACTCTATTTTATATGGTTTTTCTCCTGGTTTTACGTAAACCAAGGTCCATGTTATCACGAACCTTGTAGTTGCCCCGTGAAGTGATCCTATTCTGGACAACAGAGGAAAGGTAACCAAAGTCGTGACCTACAATATCCAAGACTTCCAAAAGAACTCGAATGTCACACCAGTTAAGGATACCGACACTTTAGACCCAATGAAGACACAGAGCCCAGGGGTCGTCCCTATGACCAAGAAACCCTAAAACAAGGAAATTGAAAAAGTAGCCGAGAGAAACTTGGTGGAATCTCTTAGTAGGATGGTTAATTTGAGTTTAGAATGATTACCAAGAGATTTCGAGCATCCATGTGAAAAGCCCCAATTTTACCTTAGGGTTTTAATTAGAAAAATGGGATCTAAGGCAAAATTGTCTTATTTGATGAAATTGGATACTCAAAGTGATTGTTGGATGTAAGATTAAGCAAATAAAATTGAAATTAACAATACCCAATTTGCGGTTTCTGAAATACCCACTTTCGCCAAGTGGGGCGTTTTTCCCTAAGTAGCAGTGCAATGCTTTGGATGGGCAAATGGAGTCCGATTGTGATGAAAATTTAAACTGGGGGGTTTTATGCTTATTCCAAAGTGGGTTTTAAGTTTTATAGCTCGCTGCAAGCTAGAACCTATAGATCTACGAAATGAGGGTTTTAATATAATATAATGATGAGCAATGAAGATACATAAAATAAAGGAAGATGAACTTACCTGTGAGACGTACCTGGATCTTGCAGATGAATTGAGAAATGATGAAGAATGCCACTTTCTCGTTGAAATGAACTTTTCGGAGGAAGACCTTGTTGTTATTGTGCCATAGCCAGTCACCCTAGCGCCTCCTTCAACCTGCCAGATCTGAGAAAAATCAAATGATCAGACAATCAAACGAGATCTACACAATGCAGAAAAGAAAGGGAATAACAAATAAAAAAGAACAAGTTACTCCCTGATTAGAATACCCAGGAGCCGAGACGAAGGTGAGTTTCCCCACAAAAATGCCCTCTCTCTCTTAGCAGGCCTCCTTTTCCTGTAGATGGGATGGGTAAAGAAAAAATGCAAGACATATCTCGAATAAAACTCAGTATAGAAGAGTAGCAATTCCAATCATCAGTTGATCAAACCATCCACAAGATACACAGAAGAATAATCCCAGACAAAAATCTCTTTATTAAATTTCGGTGCCAAAGCTCATGAATACAATGGGGGGGTCACCTCTCTTAGATAGTTTAAGAGAGACGTAAGCCCTAACTTTTTTTTTTCATCCAACAATTGAGATTAGAACATCATCAATGATGGAGATCAACAATACATAAATCATCACATGGATTAAGTGACTGAGTCAACAAGGGGGCACACTTTGCTCAAGGACGCCTATCTTAAGTCAAACTCTCAATATAACATAAGATGTGATATAATAACACATGAGAGGGGTCACTTAGGGGCTTAATTCACCCTAGCCCCCTTTACAACTTCAAAACATATGATATAATCTTAAAATACATCAATAGTCAATAAGAGGGGGCGCCCCTTGGGGGATTTCCTAACTGACTGAGCCATAATAAATAATTCAGACATTTGCTGATTGTAAACTGCTGAAGGATTGTCTGGGATGCCGAGACACATCTTCTGTCAAAACTCCAAGCCATTTCATTGACCCAGGAGGCCAAATCGATTTTTTTCAGTGATTTTTCTAGTTCATTTTTGCTGATACAATCTCTGGAAACTGATAAATCCACCATAACTTTGTCCAGGGTGCAAACTGACTGCTCTGGATGATCTGGAGACACAGAAGAATGGTATAAGTGACTGCTCATACCCCTTGGAACACTGCTCTGCTCTAGGAGAACCAATCATACTGCCATAAGGAATAAAATTTGATCATTTGGCCAATAATTAATTGATAGTAATCACTTTTCTAGAGAACCAGGGCCAAACTCTCAAAATTGAAACCGTAGTGTTGGTCTTGGGCATGTCTGGAACAAATATAGATCATGTTGCTTTTTTGAGTCACTGCCTTGGGAACTGTGATTGACTTGGTTAACTGGGTTGACTGGGTCAAAGTACCCAAAAGTAAGGTGAGATATTGCATCCATCCAAGGTAAGAAATGTTCCAATGGTATATATCAAAACCAAACTTGAATCAGTTATTCATAATCATGCTGACAAATAATAATAATAGTAAGTTGTACCTGTGCTTCTAAAGAATCTTGGAACTTTCTGGAAGTCTACTTGTTCATGCCATACTTACAAAGGGTAAAACATGTGCTACATATGGGTGAGGATAGAAGAACAAGGTTAAGGCAAAGGGGAATGACTTTTGACTGACTTTGACTAAGTGATCTATCTGAATGATAAACAATACACTCTACCAAGGTGACATATGTATGACAGATAACAATAGGGGATGGAGGTGTCTCACAAATGGATAAAGTACTTGGATATGTTTCCCTTAGACTCTAACAAGTTTTCCCTTTGCACTTTAGTTGCAACATAGGTCAACCTTCAAAGGCAGGTGCCCTGGAAGCCTTCTGGGCTCCAAGGAAGCCTTCTGGGCTCCAGGAAAGGAGTGAGTGCTCATCCTTTGACCATCAACCTTTTCAAATCACTTTACATTTCACAAGAGAGTACCCAGCCTACAAGTGTAGGTGCCTTGGAAAGCCTTCTAGGCTCCAATAAATGACTACTCATAACTTGGATGATCTGGAGACATAGAAGAACGGTATAAGTGACTACTCATACCCCCTGGAACACTGCACTGCTCTAGGAGAACCAAACATACTGCCATATGTAATAAAATTTGTCATTTGATCATTTGGCCAATAATAAAGAGATAATAATCACTTTTCAGGACAACCGGGGCCAAACTCTTAAAATTGAAACCATAGTATTGGTCATGGGCAAGTCTAGAACAAATATAGACCATGTTGTATTTTGAGCCACTACCTTGGGAATCGTGTTTGACTTTGGTCAACTAGGTTGATTAGGTCAAAGTACCCAAACTGAAGGTGAGAAACTATATCCATATGATCCTGTAGGCATCCAGGGTAAGAAATGCTCCAATAATGTATATCAAAACCAAGCATAAATCAATTATTAATAATCATGGTGACAGATAATAATAATAATAATAATAAGATGTACTTGTGTTTCTGAGAAATCTTGGAACTTTCTAGAAGTCTGTGTTGAATTTTTAGCATTAGCATAAACTTTAAAAATTTGCAGATCTACTTAAACAATTACGCAGTATAGTAAAAACACATTCATCACATCAGCACACATGGACACAAGATTTTTCATTGGGGAAACCTTCAAAGAACAAAAACCCAAAAAGCATTAATAGCTCATCTCGTAAATGAGATGACTCAAAAAATTCTTCAAAAAGTTCCTTAAATCCAGATCTAGATTTTACGCACAGTCACTGCAAAATTCAGACTGATATATGCAAACCACAATTTTCTAGAAAATACAATTTTCCCAAATTAGGGCTTTATCAGAAAAATAAATTTCTCTTTCCTGTCTACAAAAGAAAATCAAACTGCCCGAGAAAATCTCAAACTGCTCGAATTTACCCTTCTGTCTGCTGCCCAAAAAAGTTCCAGGCTGCTCGAGTGTTTCTCTCTCCTGCCCAGTTCTTTCTTGCTGTTGCCTGGATCTGCTGGGGTGGTTGGGCAGTTTGCTGTAGGTTGGGCCGAGGCTTTACAACCTGCCCTATGTCTCTTGGGGTCTGCCTTTTAGCAGCCCGTGGACTGCACCATTAGCTTGGGCCTGCTACCTAGCAGCCCGTGGCCACGACACCCCTGTAAAGGTATGCCCGAGGGTTTGCCGTGGGCCAAACCCTCATGGGTATGCCTGTAGTAGGCTGCTTGTGGGTGTCGATAGGGCTGTGCCCTAACATGGCATGCCCAATAAAACAATCAACCCGTAAAAGAGAGGAGCTGAGCCTTCACACTTGCCTGGAGAGAGAAAAATGGACAACCGTGAGGAGAGAGAGGTGGCTGCCTGAAAAATAAGAAGAGCTGCCTGAAAAATTCTGAGATAAGCAAAGTGCTGATAAAAACCCTAGTTGAGGGTTTGCTGGAAGGATGCCCTAGGCCGAGGCAAAAAACTTCTTCAAAAATATAGCAGCTCCACCCGTGAGATCAAAACTTGTGCGTATAATGAGAAGACTTGATCTTTTTTTATAGCCTTCATTCACCTGTAAGTGGACAAGATTAGAAAAGATAAAAATAATAATATTTTTTATCTTTTTCTAATTTCACTTTCACTTTTACCAAAAAGGGTCCTTTTATTTTTTCCTTCGACTTTTGTAAGAAGTCCTTATTTATTTTGACTTTCGCTTGTGGTCATTTTCCTGTGGTCAAAAACTCGTTATTTTTTCTGACTTTTGACTTTGGCCTTTTTCCAAGTGCCTTGGTGGTCATTACCTGTGGTCCTTTTTGATTTCAAAAGTACATCATCATAAACCAAGAGAGTTATTAATGCTTTTATCTCACACACTGTGTGACACCTAGATATGGTACTAGGGTAACTTGACCAAGGGTAGCTAATCCTTGGAGAAGCACACCAAGCCCATAGATCAAGGGTTAGAGTGCCACACATGCCCAGACCCAGTCTAGAGCTTGTTATCACCAACCTTGTAGATGCCTTTGTGAGGTGGATCCAGGATGGATAGAGGGACCAGCAACTAAGGAGGTGGAACCAAGATTGCTTCGACTCCCAAATGGATGGTTGTCACGCCAATAGAGGCAATCTTCGCTTTATGTTATCTTATCCCAAGACAACAAAGGGGGAGACCTGGATCTACTCTCGACAGGAGAGATCAAACTTGGACACTAGATCAGATCAAATGGACTTGAGGTATGTAAGGTGTAAGGTAATGGAAACCCGAGATCTATTGATGATGTCACTAGGTGAACCAAGGCTTTGGATTATGGTTTAGGAAGTGTGAGGCTTTATTGAAAGTGGGACACAAGTGACCTATGAGGTAAGTACTAGATCTGGGGTTAAGGTACTAGCAACAGGTGAAGATATCCGTTGCCTTGGGAAACGTGACCAATTCAGGGAGGGCAAGTACAAGATTGGGGCTATCTAGTACCGATGGATAGACTTGATGAAAGATATGACAATATTAGAATACTCGAGTTACCAAGATAAAGTCAAAATACAGGAAAAACAAGCAAAAGAGGGGGGGGGGGGCGCTAGGGTTGTAGATTAGTGCCTGTAAGATCTAGGGCAATGGAGTCACTATCTGCTCAGCGTTAGAGGAGACCCACCTAGGAAATACCTCGATCTACAAACCCAAAAGGTATTTTGTCGAAAAAGTCGGATCATGGGAAAAACCAACAGCTTGATGGATAGCGCTAGGGTTTGGGAGGCTAATTTTTTAGATCTAGGGAAACCTGTCCACTTCTAGCTCAGCGTTGAAGGAGATTTGGTGAGAGGATGACCCGATCTACAAACACAACAAGGTATTTTGCCAGAAAAATCAGATCCCGAAAAAAGTAAAAAAAATGGTGGATAGCGCTAGGGTTTGGGAGGACAGTTTCTCAGTTCTAGGGAAAACCAACCACTTTCAGCTCAGCGTTGAGGATGATTTGGTGAAGGGATGACCTGATCTACAAAACCCAGCATCGTTTTGGCCCGAGATCAAGCGGTCTAATTTTAAATATTTTTGGTTTTTATTATTTATGGATTTTAATGTGAAAATGAAGAAAGCAGATGCCAATGGATTGAGATCTGGAAGAAATGTACTAACTTGTAGATCTTACCTGGAAATCCTTGTAGATGCCTTGATGATGATGATCCCTGCTATCCCGATCAATTTGAGAAGCTTTGAGCAAGTTCTATGTCCAACGTTTTGCTCCAAGAAGTCAATGCACCCTCTCTCCTGCACAACAAATGTCAACCATATTAAATTTGCTGCATCATGAGAAAAAAGAAAAATGCTACAAAAAAATAGCAAGAAGAAATCATAGATCGCAATGACACTAATGAAAACCCCCTGATACAAGCAAAGCCAATCCAAGCGAGTTGAGGAGCCCTTGCAAAAACGCCTAAGTTGAAGTCGCCCTCCTGTAGACAAGACAAAGATTTCCAAAAAAATATAGATCTTGCAACAATTTCCCGAATGCTAGGAAGCAAAAGACTTTCCAATCACCATCTAAGAACACCAGATGCAAAGGAGATCTAAGAAATATCCACAAGAAAAGTTTTTCTATTATCCAGATCAAAGAGCCAAAGACCCCTTACAAATGAGAAGCTCTCTCCTTTAAATAGGAATGAGAGAACCAAAATCCTAACCACTTTTCAAATGGGCGGCTAAGATTAAAAGATATAATGTTCTAATCAACGGTTGAGATGAGCTCAACATACAATACATGTATCAATATAACAATATAATATAAAAATGGACTAGATCACCCTAGGAGAGGGGATACCACTCAACAAGAAATAAATGAAGCACATGGTGGGTCCATGGAGTGTTAACTAACTCCCTCTGGGTGTCCCCATGGCACAATAAAAATAATATAAATTTTAAAATGTGAAATTGTGCCTCCTTAAGGAAATCGTGAGCCTCGAAAAGCTCTAAAAAATAATATAAAATGCACGGAAAATAGATGTGGGCCTATCTTGGTGCTGCAACTGCTGGAGAAGGCGTGGAAGACATCACTCTTATTATCAGAACTTGTTCCATGCCATTTTCTTTCCTTAGTAGCCCAAATCGAATTCTTCAGTAGCCATTTAATTATTTTTTAATCTGCCTTGGGAAACGTAAACCTGCCAAAATAACCTCCTAGGGTACCTGCGTTATCCAACTGAGCCCACCAGGCTCTTTGGGAGGGGGGTACTATGGTACAATCAAGTGGCTGGACCCCCTATGCCCCATACAACGCCCTAGGAGATCCAACAAAATCATCTCCTTGCTCAGACCTGCCCTCTAGTGAAGCAAAACTGCACCAGAAAGGTAAAATGAGCCTGATCATCTCTGTAAGTACCAGGAACTGAAAACAAGCTGTCTCACTGGACTCAAACGGTCCAAATCCATCTAAGGTATATACTCATACCCTCTCAAGGTCTCTGCCTGATCATAAAAAATAGACAAAATAATAACCTGTAAATGACCAGATACCAATAATGTAACTCAGGCTGACATCCATCTGCTGCAAGTGTTAAAAGGCTACAACATGCTCTACAAATCATTTAAGTAATAATCATAACAAATAGCAATCACTTCATTGGCGGTAGATCAACCAAATACATATAAAGGGTTTTATTTATTATAACTCAGACCAGACTTTCAAGACTATACTTACTACATAGTTGTAGTCAATTTGCTAGTGAAGGGTGAAGGCTCACATTCATAAGGCTAGGCGAAAGGATAACTGCCCACTCAACACTGTGACACTTTGGATATGGAAAGGGGATACTCACTATAGCCATATGTCGGACAAACAACAACAAAGGGGATGGCAATGCCTCACAAGTGGGTGAACTACTTCAGAGGTACTTACTCACCATGACAAATGCTCACAATCCAACTCAATACAAGTAAGGCTAGCAATCTTTAGATATAACTTTTAGGAACCATTGCGTTTTTGGGCCTTTGATTTTCCATAGCCTTTGTCCACGTATCTTTTATATGGACTTTTATCATTTAGGCTTTATGCATTCATGTATGTTGAAAAACACTACTTTCCATGAATGTTTTAAGATATTTCATTGCAATGTTTTTCAGAGCCAATTTCATTAGGCTAGCCTTGCATTCACGTATGTTGAAAAACACTACTTTTCATGAATGGGCTTTTTATAAGATATTTATTTTATTTCCAAATACATTGTATTGATGGCAGCACTACTTGTTTCAGGTAAGCAAACACATCCTAGGCAACTCAGAATCGAGACACAAATAAACAGAGAGGCTTGTCCAACAAAGGCTCTAGCGGGGAAAGGTCCTCCATGCCACAAGTCAAGTAGTAAGTCGGGCTGAAACACAACTGGAAGGTAATGGATGGGTGGAGACAATGAATAATGAAACCAACACTAGCAAGCCAAAGTATGGTGGGAATGACTACCTCTATTTTCCCTAAGGAGGGTAAAACCAATGAGTATAGGTCAAGAACTTCAAACTTTGAGTAGGGACATCAATACATAATACATATACATCCAAGTCCACATATATATATGACCGCCAGATCATGATACTAAATGCTAACACGTCACAAAAATGAGTATAAGAGCAATGATAACCATAACACAATATAATATAAGATGAGTCATAATCATGCAAATAATCCATCTGAATCAATATCTGTCTAATGAGAAAACACTGATGCAAATCTGGGCACTGCTAACTGCTCTGCACATGGCTAAATGGTTACATTAGTCTTCAAATCTGAGTGTCCAAAGACTCAATCCTGGCATGGGAGAGTACTATAGTCCATCAAATAAATAATGATCCATCATAAATGCTCATCTCAGCATCTCATATGTAGGGGATTTGGCTGAAAAATGTACTGAATCTAAAAAATAGAAAATGGTAGCTCGACTACTATATATGTGATAACAAGGCTTACAATGTTTTCATTCTCCGAGAGAATGGCTACTCAGAACTAAGCTGAGTCTACTAGTCCAAGACTGGTCTACATCGTGGTCTTAGACGAGATGTCTACTCAACACAAGGTTGAGTCTACCCAGGGCAGAGCTGGGTCTATATCATGGTCCCAGACCAGATATCTACCATTCACTAGAATGGTCACTCAACACTGGGTTGAGTCTTCACCGTGGTCCTGGACCAGGTGGTCCCACTCTCCTAAGATAAGGGCTCAAGATGCTGCTCAGAAAAATCAACAGTCTGATGGTTCATGCCATACATACAAAGTGTAAATAATGTGCTACAGGTGGGTGAGGATGGAAGAACAAGGTTTAGGCAAAGGGAAATGACTTTCAACCGACTTTAACTCAGTGATCTATCCGAATGTTGCATAATACACTCTACCAAGGTGACATATGTATGACAGATAACAATAGGGGATGGAGGTGTCTCACAAATGGATAAAGTACTTGGATATGTTTCCCTTAGTGTCTAACAAGCTTTCCTTTGCACTTTAGTTGCAACATAGGTCAACCTTCAAAGGCAGGTGCCCTAGAAGCCTTTTGGGCTCCAGTACTGACAAAGACCCAGCCTTTGCAATCTAGTCTCACCCTGATGCCCTATGGGGGCATATGAGCCGAACACTATACAAGGAGTGAGTGCTCATCCTTTTACCATCAACCTTTCCAAATCACTTTACATTTCACAAGAGAGTAGCCAACCTACAAGAGCAGGTGCCCTGGAAAGCCTTCTGGGCTCCAATAAATGACTAAAGCCTAGCCTCGCTGCCAGCGAGCAGTCCATAGCCCAGACGGGTTTGCCTCTCCTTGCTGCCCCTGTAGAGGGCAGATTGAGCCTTACATTATACAAGGAAGGAGTGCTCAAACTCTTTGTCACTGACTACTTTTAAAAATTTAACTTTTGCATCCTTTAGATATAGCTTTTATGCATTTCGATGCTTTAGTGTTTAGCAACACCGTTATGGTGGAGCACTTGCTTTGAGGACTAAAGGAGAACTTTCTTATGAACCCAACCACACTGGCCAAGCCACGTACTTCATAGCCAGAGACACAGAACAACATGGAGTCTATCATACATAGGGGTCACAATGGGGAAAAGGATCTTCAATCTCACAAGTCTCAATCAATCTAAATCATGGGATAATATTAAAGGTGGATGAACTGGATGGACGGGGACAAATGACATGGAACCATCCTAGCACCAAGGTTTACAATGTGTACAAGCATGGCATGAGCAACAATCTTCACATCAAATTCCTTAATTAATCATAACACAGGTTAAAGCACAATAGATAGAAGCATAGGTCACCATAATCATCCTAACATGATAAGCATAAGTATTTGACATACATCATAGAGCAAAATCAAACCAAGGAGCTGTATACCTAATCTCACCAAATATACCTGTCTCCAACTGATAAGCCCCTTTATAATTGTGTGTACCCATTCTGATCTGCTGCTCTGCTACAATGAACTAGATCATCACCAAAAGCATCTCAATGGACTCCTGAATCTCAGTCCTGGCAAGGAAAATCTGATGAACAAGGATCTGAAATGAAATGAAGCTGTAAAGATCCATGCTGATACCCCATGTAAAAAGTAGCCCGGAATAGAATAAGAGACAAGTTTGCATGTTGCATCATGGTAGCTCAGCTGCAGAATGTATATGTGATAACAATCCATTTTCATATACTCTCATTTATAACAATAAATTTTGTCATATTTTCACACGGAATTAAGCAAATAGAGGCCAATTTTATGTTAAAGCTAATCTTTTAGTGCCATTTCACACAGAGTGCTATCTATTAGGTTAATTCCAGACAAGAAATTTTCCATGTTCTTTTTGCCATTCTCACATGAAAATAAAATAAATTTTGAAGAGCTGTTGAACTTGCGATTATGCACCGCCTTATGTTTTCAAAAGAGTAGGCGATTCTCTCTTTCTCTCTCTGTATATTATTTATTTTTAAATATTCTAAAATATAACCTAAGCTACTTGGTTCATGTTCATACCCAAAGTTGGTGATAGTCAAATTCGCAAACAAATTATCATATTTAGAAAAAATGGCCATTAGTGCAAACAACGTGAATTTTTTTTGGCATTAAGTTTAGCTAAGAGAATTAAGCAAATTTTATTGTACCTTCGCACGCATGTATCAGTTGGTAAATGGCTATTTTCTCTTGGATGGGCTTACTTTTGGCTTAAATGCATGATCAAGGGGTGTTTATTCTACCAAATTTGTTTAAGATTTGCACCTAGACTCATCCATTGAGATACACCACATCCATGTGCTCACAAAGTTCTCCAGATTTATGCTCGGTCTCAAATGCGGTATGACTTTGTGAAAGTTAGCATGAATTTTGCAAAGAGAATTAAGCAAATGTTGCTATAACTTCACACATTCACTCGTTTCGCTTTGTTCATGAAGTGGGATTACGTGTGGCATAAATGCTATGCTCAAGTGGTATCTATTATTGGATTTTTAGTACCTCAAAAAGTGTATAGCAGAGTGCCATTAGGCATTAGGAAATAATAAGCAGGAGTGACAAGTGTGTAGGTTTGTACAGCAGCGAGGCAACCCTCCTCCAACAGAGTTTTGTACAGCAGTACAAGTCTGCTTGCATTTCATGGTGTGGCGAAGGAGGATGATTTGCACTCTTTCTACTGAGGCCCAATTGGACTCTAGTAAATAGGTCTACCAAACCTTTGAGCTATAGAGAATTTATTAAATTGAACACATAGATCTGTGGACAAAAACACAACTCACAAGATAGATCACACAATTTACTCAGTTATTGAAGAATGAAACAATGCAAAAATGGCTTGCAACTGTGAATGCTTTCATTAATCAAAAAGTAATTAGATGAAAAATTACAATGTAATATAGTGGCTAAATAGCCACATGCAATTCGAATCCACATGAGGAAATTCGAATTGATTAGACTCTACTTGACTGTAGATAACTAAGACCTTGTCTAAATCATTATCGGAGGACTCAATAGTTAACTGACCTTGTCTAAATCATTATCGGAGTTCATCGGAGTTCTAAAACACAACTCAAGTGTCTAATTCAGTGTTAACTGAGGCTAATTGACTGTGGTAGGTGAGGAATGCGCCTCTCCTGCATGCAGCCATGCGAACCTAGCGCTAACTGAATGTAGAGGACTAGAACTGAATGTAACTGAATCCTAACTTAGCTTGACTAGTCACTAACTCAACTCAACTGACCTTGGTTGGTATCGGCACTCCCAGTGGCTCCTAAATTGTAGGGATTGATTTAGGAGGCTCCTAAACTGATGCATGCAAGTGCAATCAGTGGCAGTAGGCCTCAATTAGTGTTCCCCACAGTTTAGTTACTGAAATATGTGCCCCAATTAGGCCAAGTGGACCCAATGGTGCTAATGACTAAAAATAGACTGGATGGACTCCCGATTTAGACATGACTCCTGATTTAGACATATGACCAAATTGGACAAGGGAGGATTCATAATCCTAACACCCCTCCTGAATGCTAACTTGGACAATCTGTGGGTCTTGGTAACTAAGACCATAAGTCACCCATTACATCAAGTAAAGTAAAGTAACTGCTCAATACAAGGAGCTGGGTAAAAAACCACATGGGAAAAAAGCCCCCCCTCTGTCTAAGCAGATAGAATCTGGATTCAAGTTTGAAAAACCTGAAAATATGTTGCTGCAACCTTAATCTCTGTGATGCAGCGAAGCAACATGAATGGTGTTCTGTGCACAGGTATTCTGGGGCTTGGCATGTAGACTTCTCCTTCTTGTCCCAAAATGTTGATGGAAGGAAGGAGGAATGTAACCTTTGCCTCTTTTTGGCTGAAGAGGTGTATGATCCACTCTATTCTTTTGAAGGTAGTGTGACTGATCAGATCTTGCCATGTGACATCTTACATGCAATTTGTTGCATATCTCTGAAGGAGGTAAGATTGCGTGGCATAGCGCAAGCTTCTCTATCTTCTGAACGTCAGATGGATTTCTAGTCATCTTCCTACCTTCTTGTTTGGAAGTAGGAATTGAATCTGAATCTGAATCTGAATGAATCTTAATCTCATGAACTGATACAACCAGTTTTGCAATACTAGTGGAAATTGCAAGAGAAGGAGATGGAATGTTTTTACCTTCCCTTTGAGAGTGCACTGGTTCTGAAAAAGGCATGAAGTGTGAGAACTCATATGCCTTTGAGGCATGATTTGCAACTCCCTTCGCTAGGATGTTCCCAGTAGAGATATCTGTGATCTCCACTGAGTCACGACCAAAGATCACTCGCTTTGGAGAGCCAATATGAGTCATCTGGTATACAGATAATAGGTTTGAAGCTAGGGAGGGAACATAGAGCACATCTTTGAACCTTCCATGTTCAAGCTTGATAGAGCCCTTTCCTTTGGTTTGAACTTTACTGTTATTTCCCAGCTGAATATTAGGACCATCAAAAGACTGTAAAGAAGAGAATGATTCTCTGGATGCAACCATATGATTGGAAGCTCCAGAATCAATGAGGAAGACATGTGTTGTTGAGCAGCTGGCCTTCAGTGCATGGCCTCTTTGGAAGCAATCTTCAGTGTCTTCTGTTTCTTCTCTCTGGTCACCCTACCTTGCGCTAACAGGTGCAGTAATGTTATGTTTCTTCAGAAGAAGAGTCATTTCATCAATTTGTCTTCTCATGCAGGAGCTATCTAGATTAAAGCCCCTTTTACGGTAGGAACAAAGGATCGTCCCTTTGCCATTCTTCTTGCTTCTCTTCGAACCTGAAGGCTCATTTGATTGCTCTTTCTTCACAGGAGACTCATCTCTTTGCTTCCCTTTATCATTCGCTTCCTTAGGACCTCCTGCAACCAGTGCTTGATCTCTGGAAGATCGAATGATCCCCATTTGGATCAACTTGTCATGCTTATAAGAGAGGGATTCAATGAAAGCATCAAGAGTGGGCATCTTCCAATTAGGAGTGGTGAGCTTCACTGTTTGAAAAGTTGATACAAAGACTGAGTAGTCTGCACTGAGTTTTGAGAGAATGGCAAGGATGAGTTGATCATCCTCCTTCTCAACCTTGCATAGCTTCAAATGGAACCTCGGGTTCTTTAATTTTGTGAAGAATTCATTTAGTGTTCCAAAGTTGGATGGATGAAGAGAGATGAGCTCATTCTCTAGCTGATGGACCCTCATCTCGTCTTGCTTATCAAATAAGGAGGCAAGCTTGTCCCAAATTTCCTTGGGAGTCTTCAATCCCTTGATGTGGAAGAGAAGATCTCGAGAGATTGAGAGAGACAAGCATCCATAGGCTTCCTCAAGCCTATTCTAATACTTTTCTTTGTCATAATTAAGAATTGGCTCTGCCGCTAGCTCCATTGTGAGTCTGAAGAGCTTCTTGGTGCGAAGATGGTTCTCCATGTCCTCCTTCCACTGGTGGTAGTTGAAGGAAGTGAGCTGCTCTATTGGAGGAGCCATTTTGATTGCAGAGAAAAGGACTGAGCTGCTGTCGCGAATGCAGTGAGGAGAAAGAGCTGCTTGTAATGAATGCAGTGAGAAGAACTGATAACCTGTAAATCACACAATCAAACAGACAAAATAAGGTCGACTACCTGCACATTTCAGGTTTTCATCATACCTAGCATAATTGATCAAGCAAGCTTGATCAACAATTCCTTAACTTGGGGTATTAAGTGGTAAACCTTCTGCTTCTGGTGTAGAGTAGGAATGGAGCAAATTGCTCAAAAAAAATGATCCAGTTGGAGATCTGAGAAGGAGAAGTGCCTTGTCTGTCGAGGCTCTAATACCATATTAAATTGAGCACATAGATCTGTGGACAAACACACAACTCACAAGATAGATCACACAATTTACTCAGTTATTGAAGAATGAAACAGTGCAAAAATGGCTTGCAACTATGAATGCTTTCATTAATAAAAAAGTAATTAGATGATAAATTACAATGTAATACAATGGCTAAATAGCCACATGCAATTCGAATCCACATGAGGAAATTCGAATTGATTAGACTCTACTTGACTGTAGGTAACTAAGACCTTGTTTAAATCATTATCGGAGGACTCAATAGTTAACTGACCTTGTCTAAATCATTATCGGAGTTTATCGGAGTTCTAAAACACAACTCAAGTGTCTAATTCAGTGTTAACTGAGGCTAACTGACTGTGGTAGGTGAGGAATGTGCCTCTCCTGCATGCAACCATGCAAACCTAGCGCTAAGTGAATGTAGAGGACCAGAACTGAATGTAACTAACTCCTAACTTAGCTTGACTAGTCACCAACTCAACTCAACTGACCTTGGTTGGTATCGACACTTCCAGTGGCTCCTAAATTGTAGGGATTGATCTAGGAGGCTCCTAAACTGATGCATGCAAGTGCAATCAGTGGCAGTAGGCCTCAATTAGTGTTCCCCACAGTTTAGTAACTGAAACATGTGCCTCAATTAGGCCAAGTGGACCCAATGGTGCTAGTGACTAAAAATAGACTGGATGGACTCCTGATTTAGACATGACTCCTGATTTAGACATATGACCAAATTGGACAAGGGAGGATTAATAATCCTAATAGAATTGTGGGTTGGACTAGGGTGTCCGTGAGAGACATCTTGGACGATGTCCTAAAAATGGTTTTGGAAACACTATGTGTTGAGGAGGGCTAAGGATCCACAACCTCTGCTCACTCGGGGCTGAAGAGTATGCCGTAGATTGAAACAAGGTTATGTGAATTGCATCCCCAAGTATAGGTGTTGGCTAGAGTGGGCTCTCATAGATAAGAATACTATTTCAAGAGAAGATGAAAAATAATATTTTATTAGTCACTAGTGTGAGTTGCCAAGTCCTATCAAAGCCATGGAAGATCATAGTTGGGCATGTATTATTGGAAGCATCTTTTGAGGTGGAATTAGCTTTTTTCCTTAGGTATCAAATAATGCCGTCTCCTTGATTTGCTTTGCCCCATAGCAACTGTAGAGCTTGTTGTTGTAGGGCATTTGGTCCTTCTTACTGTACCAACTATGTCATCTGAAAGGGCCAATGGCAATCGATTCGACAAGTTTTCATGTGATATGATTCTAGCCCTATATAGTGTTGACCTCCAGATCCATTGCAATGTACCCTACCAAATGTAACAAAGAGGAAGGGACCCTTTTGTCATTGTAAAGGCCAAGTTCTGGACTTGTTTATGTAAAAGTGCTAGTCTAGCGGGGCTCGTGACCCTTGGTCTGGTCATGGAAGGTCCTCATGGTTCTCATTTCAAGGAGTGTTGGCTTATTGGTTCTGTTGACTACCCCTTGATGGGTGGAGGTCCCTCATAATGTTGGGCATTTATGCCATGGGTAGGTGGCCCGATACACCTTGGGATGAACGCATTAGGACACATGGTGTGGGGCTTGATGCGCTTGTAAGGGTTGTCATACCCGCCTTAGCACACCTCATGGATACCCCCTTGGACGTATTTTCTTTGTATTACTCCTTCCTATTAGTCATCTCGGTCATCAAGAGCAAATCATCCACCTTCCAAGCAAGCATGAAGAGGTCATATCCACCTAAGGAGGGTGTTCAGAGAAACTTGCTGGGCTTATATGGGGTGTGATGTCCTCCTTCCGAACTCAACTCATCATCAAGTTGAAGCATTTAATCATTTTTAATTATTATGTTATGTATTATGAGGTTCAGTCCCTAGATTGTGGGTGGCAAACCTTGAAAATTCATTAAAAGCCATTTTAAAGACAAATTAGGTAAGACAACCTAGAGGAGGGAAAAGTTTTTTTTTTTGAAAAGGCATGTCTTTTCTCATAAAAATAAGACATCCTCCTCTCATTTGTAAATCAAGATAATGGAATTAAATAAGACGTTTTTTCTCTTTCTTCTTGTGTACATGAGCAAAGCTAGTGGTGTGCCCCTCTTTTCTTGGTGAATTCTAGGGTTTTTCAAGGTTGAAGTGGATGTTTGAGGCTATCTACTATCTTTCAAGGCTTGTCTAAGGTGAAAAGATTCTTAAGAGGATACTCTATTCTCTTTTCTTCATCAATTGTGGTAAGATCTCGGAGTTTCTTGTCTTGCACTATTAGAGGCATCCGAGGTAAGACTAACCTAGGGTTTTTATGCACAGTAGTATATTCTTGTAAATGGGACATCCCTCTTGGTGGGTCTCTCTTGTGAATGGGCCTTGACATCTTTTTTTGCTCTACTTTGGTCATTGCCAACACAACCTAGGGTTTCTTGGTTTTGCCCTAATTCATACAAACATTGGATTGCCAATTCTTAGGAGGAATGTTGATCCCAATTTCTTGGTGCCCGGAAGGAACAAGACCTAGGTCTTATTTCCTCATCTTAACCAAAATATTTTTATCAATTTCCTTGTACTAAATATTGGAAAAATACAAAAAAATAGAAAAATCCTTAAAAATCAAATATTTGGTGAAAAATAAGAAAATATTTATTTTTTCTGTTGAAATGATTTTAGTAATTTATTTCTGCAATTGTTACCGCTGTTGTAAATTTTTGAAGTGATTTTACCACAAGAAAATCCATGAAAAGTGAAAATTCATAAAAAGTGGTTTTAAAGCAAAAACACCCTAATTTAAGGTGACACCAGCCCTAGGGAGGGTGGTGTCACTCTCTTGAAGATATTGCAGATCTGGAACAAGTGTTTTGTAGGTCCACTTTTCCAGGAAGTTCAAACCCTAAGGTGTGCAAGAAGTTCCCAAGTCATTTCC
The DNA here is from genome assembly GCA_001517045.1 of Pseudotsuga menziesii. NCBI lineage: Eukaryota > Viridiplantae > Streptophyta > Pinopsida > Pinales > Pinaceae > Pseudotsuga > Pseudotsuga menziesii. The sequence continues at coordinate 943,770 of LPNX010812302.1, forward strand.
AAGTCATTCGGGGTGACTCTGTGGGGTTTAGAAGTGTCGGATTGTCCTGCAAGTAAGAGTTAATCGTGGAGTACCAAGCTCTAGGAGCTTGCTTCAGCCCATACAAGGATTTTTTTTAGCCTGCACACATGAGACTCTCTCCCATGAATCTCAAAGTCTCGAGTCTGCTCAACATACACCTCCTCCTGCATGATTCCATTAAGAAATGCGGTCTTCACATCCATTTGATGGATCTTTCAATCCATTTCCACAGCAATGGAAATCAATGCCCTGATTGCAATATAACGAGCAACCGGTGCAAAGGTCTCATCATGCTCAACCCTCTCAACCTGTGAAAACCCCCGCGCCACAAACCGAGCCTTGTACTTCTCCACACTACCATCAACAACATGGTTTAGCTTGTAAAGTCAACGAGAAGTCACCACTGACTTCCCCTTAGGCCTCGGAACTATCTCCCATACATCGTTCTTCATGATGGAATGGTACTCATCCATTATGGCATCTTGCCAAACATGATGCTAGGAGGCCTCCTCAAAAGTAGAAGGCTCTAAATCGCGTAGACTAGCCACTAATGCCATGCCCAATCTGTCTGGCATCTGAATAGTCCTCACTGGCTCCCTGGGTGTCCCAAACTCCTGTGCTTCCTTCAAGGTGTCCCGAAGCCACTTAGGCTTCTTCCCTGAAGGCTGCTCCCACATTGGTCTGTCCTCATCTGATGAACTACTAGAGGTAAAAGCCCCAGTAACCTGTGAACCAGAAGCTAGAGTACCAACAACTGGTGAACTTTGTGATCCTGAAGCTCTGTACGGTGAACCTGTAACCTGAGACCCAAATCCTGTCCCCGGAAGATCTTGCTAGATGAACCACTGAAACTGGTGAACCTGTTCCCATACTGTGTGGCCCAGTAACTCCGGAGACCTGTGAACCTGTCTGCTGCACTGACGGTACTTGTGAACTTGCTTGAGGTGCAGGAACCTGTTGCTCTCCCTGCTTTGACTCTCTAGACTTCCTGAAGACCCGCTCCTCCTCAAATTTCACTTCCCTCCTCACAACAACTTTCCTCTAAGAGGGAAGATAAATACGGAAGGCCTTCAAAGTCTCATCATAGCCCACAAAGATGCCCTTCTCTGCGGTGGGCTCCAACTTTGTTCTCTTCTCAGAAGGGACATGAGAGTAAGTCAAACAACCAAATATGCGAAAATGGCTAATCTCAGGCTTCTTGCCTGTGAAACTCTCCTCAGGTGTCATGTTCCCCACGGCACGATGGGGACTCCTGTTCTGAAGATAAACAACTGTATTGCATACCTCTGTCCAAAGGAAGAAAGCAAGCGACTGGTCATGTAACATAGCTCTAGCTGCTCCAACAATAAACATGTTCTTCCTTTCTGCCACTCCATTCTGCTCTGGAGTGTATGGAATTGTCAACTGCCTCCGAATGCCCTCTTGTTTGCAATATCCATCAATCTCCTTGGAGGTATACTCACCCCCATTATCCGTTCTGAGAGCCCATATCTTCCTTCCTGTCTGGTTTTCCACAAGAGCTTTGAACTCTTGGAACCTCTACAAGACCTCCTCAGATTTCTTGCTCTTCAGGAAGTAGATCCAGGACTTCCTGGAATGGTCATCAATGAATGTCACATAGTACTCATATCCTCTTAGAGAAACAAAAGACATGGGTCCACACAAATTAAAATGTATCAAGTCAAGAACCCTTGCTGACCTGCTATTACTGCTAGGAAAAACAGTCTTGGCGTACTTTCCCAAAGCACACCCCCTGCTAACATCACTTTGCTCTTTGCTAAACTCTGGAAAAACTGTAACCATATGTCTCAACAACCTCAACTGGATGATGCAAGTGAGCCATCCTCCTATTCCATTGCTCACAAAGCTTGCTGCCGCTGCTATGTGCCAAGGCATGCTGACGCTGAGATAAGAGCTTGTACAATTTCCCACATCTTACTCCAATGGCATATGAAGCAAATGGTTCTGCAGTCTTGGGAAAAACACACACATGTCCATCTAGGAAGGACACCCCAAGACCCCTATCCTCGATCATGGAAACTGAAACCAAGTTTTTCTTCAGCCCAGGTACATACAATACATCTCTCAAAACCATGGGACTCATGGACTCCCTCTGAAAGGTAATGGTCCCACGCCCAACTGCTCTGACAACAGAGTCATCTCCCAACACTACCTCCACATCAGTCTCTTCTTGTGAAATCTTAGAGAACATCTTTCGAGCACCTGTCATGTGGCTCGAAGCTCCACTATCAATATACCATGTGCTGGAAGTGGATGCACTGTAAGAATGGTCTGTCAACAAGGAATACTCCCTCTCTCAATCAACATCTGCATTGGTGATGATGGATGCTCTCTCTTTATCAACATGTCTAGTGCACAGATAAAACTCTCTCTGAAATCTAGCTGCTAAATCCTCAACCTCCGCCAAAGCTGCTGTTTGCTGTTTCTTCTTCTTCTTCTTGTTTGGACACTGCCTAGCGAAGTGCCCCATCTTCTTACAAGCAAAGCACTTCACAGTGCTCAAATCTTTCTTTTGCCCATCCTGCTACTTGGCCCCACCCTTCTCGGAGCCCTTCTTGAACTTCTTCTTCCCCTTTGTTGTCAAAGGCACATCCTACTCATCCTCCCTACTAGTAGAAGCACTGCCCTGCACAAAACCCCTCCAAGTCTCCTCCTGAACAAAATCATCACATATCCTGTCCCATGTAGGTAAGTTCTCCCTAGCTACCAAAACCTCCACAAACACAGCCCAAGGCTTTGAATCCCCATTCAAAGCTGTCCGCACTAGCTCTGCATTAGGAACAACCTCCCCCACTGTTGCAAGCTCATCTCTCACTTGAGAGATCCTAGTAAGGTAAGATATCACAACCTCTCTTTTGACCATCTTGACACTTTTCAACTTCTCCCTCAAAATCATCTTCTGATTTTCGTTTGAGCTTTGAAAGAAGCAGGTCAAAGCATCCCACATCTGAAATGCATGGGTTTTACTTGATATGCGAGGAATCACATGGTCTTTAACTGCATCTAGGATTATTCTTCTAGCTTTTATCTCCTTCTTGTTGAAGGCGGAAAGTGCTACTGCATTGGTGGTAGGGGGAACAACAATAGGAACTGCTGTAGTGTTATGAACCATCTCATCCCACAACTCATTCTCCTCCAATATCAACACTATCCTATCTTTCCATGGGACAAAATTCCCATCCCCATCAAGCCTACCCTCCATCCTAAGTTCAGTAGCCATTATCTCTGCTAAGTTCAAGTTTCAACAAAATGCTGCTCACTGTCAAAAGAATATTTCTGAGTTCTGGAAATTATTTTCTGTCTTAAAAAAGGTTAATTTTCTGCCCAACCTTGCTCTGATACCATGAAAGTTTTTCTCAGTTGTCAACCACTGGTTTAAATGTAAAAATTTTCTCTGTTTAATGTGCAACCCAGATTTAATAAAGGCTGGAAATTGCACAATATTTCAGACTGATAAAATAACTGCTGAAACTCACATTTACTGACAGAAAATAAAATAATAAATGCACACCATAAATTTCAGACTCAAAGATTTTTGGCAAACTTGCCCAGGAAAAACCCACAAGGGGAAACCCTGTTAGGAGAGAGATTTTTATTTTCAGGAAAATATTACAGCAAAACTCAGAAAATTTTTCTCAACCAGACCAACTTATCTCAACCAGATGAAAATTTTCTGCCTCATTTTCTGTGCCAAACAGGAAAAACCAAACTCAGAAATTTTCTGTTTTCTGCCTCAATTTTTGTGCCATTGTACAGACCTCGAAATCCGTGCCCACATTTTTTTCTCAAAAATTGTGCCCAGAAATCTGCCTCAAAAATCATGCCCGTTGTACTGAAAACCGTATCGTACAGACTGTATGGACCAGCAATAAATGCTGCTGTCCTCTCCTCAATTTTCGTGCCCTCTCTTGTTGCTGTCCTTTCCTCGAAATGCGTGCCAAGAAAAAAACTTGCTGCTGCTGGTGTTTTCTCCTCTTTCTCAGAAAAATGGCTCTGCTCTCTCTTAGCTCTCCTTCACTCTCTTTCTCAAAAAGTGAGTTATTTTGTCTTTCCTTTCCTTTTTTGTGAAAACACTAGGGTTCTTCTAATCTAACGGTGGAGATTAGATAAGATGAGTGGATGAGATTAAATGGTCATTATATCTCATATAAAAATTAATTCCCTCACCTCACTTAAATTTTCCAAAAAGTGACTTTATTTTCTAAAGTCAAATTAAATGCTCATCTCTAGTCATTTAATGCAAGGGTCACTTTATTTCCTCCTTTTAAGTGACTAAGGCTAAAGTCACCTAGGGGAACACTTTCCTAGGTACAAAAATCAACATATATCGCCTGTGAAAACAGGCCGCTTGTGGTGATTGACATATTGAGGCTAATTGTAATGCTTTGGGAGTTTAAACACCTACTATGATACGGTTAATTTCAATTGTAATATTTTGTATAAATAGTAAATACCACTTTACAATGCTGACATATTTGAGCAAAATGCAGTAAGTATTTTCTCCCACACTATAATATAAACCAAGGGAGTTTCTAGAAAGTATGACTTGGGGTATTTTAAAATTTCCAAGAAAATTAGAAATTTATTTCAATTTTGTCAACTGTAGTTTTTCCTACTTTTAGTTATCTAGCAGTGTTTTGCACTAATGCTACGAGGAAAGTGGCTCAGATGCTGTATTGTACTGGTTTATGTCATCTATATTCAGACTCTAAACATAAAATGTGGAGCAATCAGGTTGTGTTATTTTGGCAGGACAGTGGTATGTATGGCAGAATTTCTCTGATTTCATTTGGCCATTTGAAAGCATAGTATTTATAGTAGTTCTATATGTCCAAAGACCTTGTATTAATGATCATGTGCCGTTAGCTATTGCATGGATGTAAAATGGGATGATATTATGTGGAACTACTCACCTAACAGACTGCTACTGAAATATAATTTGACTCAGAACTGTTCTATAAGTGAGTTTATTTTGTAGAACAATTAGTGGATGTAACAAGTCCCCAGATGTACAATTCTCACAGCTGAGTCACTTGCACACACAACGGAGGGGTTCAGGTCGCAGCTAGATGTGGGTAGCTTGGGCCTGATTTTAGACCTTTGTAACTTTGGGCAGCTCAAACTTGCTGTGGGAACATTTTGAAGCTGTTGTGCAAAGCATCTAACTATTTTCCTTGTTCTGCAGGCCAAATCAGCTACATGTCATGCACGTTCTAGTCAAATGGAGGCAGACTTAAATACAGAAACTATTACATCTTTACAGCATGATTCGCCTGACATGACGACGGCTTTCTTTTCGCCTGGAATGCTCAGTGAAAATATTGTTGTGGGTGGCAATGTTAAGGAACGTGAGTTGAAAATTGAAGCAACAAACTTGGTTTCATGCCCTGTTTGTGGAAAGAGCATAAAAGGAATGGACACAATCATAAATGAACATCTTGGTATAGTATTCATTGTCCACTCTTGTTTACATGATTTTACAAATTCAATGCACTGTCTCATCTAGTTTGTGTGGCTTTATGAGGGTTTACCATTGTCTTCTTATTGAATCAAAAATAGCTTACTTATGCTGGAAAATAAAAGAATTAGTGACTATCCTCAGATTAAAAAATATCCTTTTCAGGGTCTTCCATCCTGTAAACTTCTTGTGTTATTTCTGATCCTCAAACTTGGTTTACTTATGCTTCCTCACTTTATGACATCACCTCGGATCATGGCATGTCGTAAACTTGTGTTATTGTTTACGACATCACCTTGGAGCATGACATGTGTACCCTTGAAGTGGAGCGCTTCACTTGTGTTGGCCTACATGTGATTATTGTAGGTTTCTTGTAAGCACATTGGCCCACATTGTATTGTTGGCCTCTCTTGCCTCTCATTCATAATCTCTGTGTTCATTCTTATTTCACTCTGTGTAGAGATGCGACCTAGAGGAGCACACTAGTCATCTTCTCTCTTTAGTTCTTCATTTGTACTTGATCTCTCTCTCTCTCTCTCTTGGAATTGCTAGGGTTTTATGATCTTCTTGGAGCATCTTGAAGTGTAGGGTTAGGGAAATCCTTGGAGGTTTGAGATTACGGTTTTGAGATGAAACCTTAGGTGTACTTGGTGAAGAAGAATATGAGAAAAGGATGCCTTTCATTGGATGATTTGTTTGAGTGATTCATGCATGCTGGAGCTCCTTGGTTGAGCTAGGGTATTCATTGCTAGAGGATTGTACTAGCCTTGTGATAAGGCAATGGTATGTACACCAACTTCATCTTAAACATATTAGTGAAGTTTCCAGCAGTATAATACTTATGTAAATTGCAGATTTGATTTTAAGCCATCTATGTTCTTCATGAATTGTTATTTTCATTTATATTCTTCCTGAAATGGTATTTACATTTATATTCTTCCTGAATTGTTATTTACATTTATATGTCTTGTTGATTTGGTATAAGTAAAGGGCCATTTTGTTGAGTGATTTGACATCATAATTGAAGAAGCTAAAGGCTGTCTTACTGCTGTAAAAGTGAGTTTTCAGATCTGGTTTATGCATGATAAGATTGCAGTAGAGGGCTGAAACTTATCAAGTCACTTTGGTTTCTTTTCTTCTCAAATTGCCTAGAATATAGGGTTGTTAAGAGTTGAAATATTGTTCACTTTCTGCTGCTGTTTTGTTCTATATTTCATAACAGGCCTAAGGCTGAAGATTCACAGGGTTAAGATCCGGGAAACCTTTAGTCAAAGGGGTGAAAATTCTGTTTGCACTAAAGTCTAAGATAGCAGGAATTTCTACAATCCTCACAACCACTCGAGCTACACCCAGCTGATATAACTGTCAAGTTATATCTGTTTTCAGGAGTTTTGATATATTTGAAGTTTGCAAAGTGTTCATCACTTTATTTGTTAAAGGAGTGTATTTATCTGTGTGGCTGTCACTTTGTTTTTATGCCTGGGTTGAATTTTGAACTCACCTTAAATGTATGTATGTGATGCATCCTCTCTCCACACACCTCCATGCACCCTAATTTCAGAAATGGAATCCCTGTACTTGCACCCACACACCCTGGCTACCCAGTTTTCAATATACTAGTCGATCATTGCTTATCCCCAGACTCGTACTTTTAGGCACATATCATGCTAACCTATATATTTTCTCTAATGTTGAGATGTGTTGTGTTTTGCAGAAGTGGGAGACCATTCTGTGACATTATGTAACGTAGTTTTTAATGTTCATAAAGAATACATGCAAAATAGACTCCACTGTTTAGCTAGGTTCTATTTTAGAATTGTGTATGACATATCATTTTATCATTCTTCTCAATTTAATCATTGGTTATCCCATTTTTATTGGACCTGCAGTGGATTATATGTTTTCCATGCATGATGCATCTTCTCTGTGCTTTCCTTTTCCTTTTCATTTCCTGAATCTAATTCTGTATTTTATATTTCCTTTGCATCTATTGTTAGAGACAATATATTGTCTGATCTGACTTATCTGCATGTTCTGTGGATTCCTTTCTTTTTCCTTTTGGAGATATCTGCCTTACAAGAAGGTCCAAACGAAAACTTACCCAACGCACACTACTTCAGTTTGGTGTTGGATCAAGTACCAAAACTAAGGACAAGGGGGACACTGTAACACTCTTGAAAAAGGATATCATACAACAGGATATGAACAAGAAACTTATAGCTGGTACTGAGGCTACTATACTGCTGCTTCCTCCTTCAAAGAATGGTATGAGCAGTATTGGCAGCATGACAGATATTTTGAATGGGAATAGTAGAAACACTGGTCCAGAAGTTCAAATTCAACAGACGAGCAGATCTTTAAAAACATTGCCGAGGGCTATTTTAGAAATGGCAAGTACAGAAAATTGTGATGTTGAGAAATATATCAGCGAAAACCCTACTGGATTGTTACCTTCCCTCAGTAAAGGGGACATACAGTATAAGGTCATTCTATCAAATAATGAAATAGAAGTAAACACCCTTGCAGATTCTAGGGAAGTTAAAATTGCTGGAGAGAATGACAAAACCTTGTGTGCACATAGAAGCACTCGTCAATCTTGTGCAGAGTACTGCAATAGGGGCAGGCTTGTTGATCACAGTGGATTAGATAGCACGATAACTACTCTAAATGAAAAAGAGAAAGCTTGCGCCACAAAAAATGATTCAACTAGCATCAGTTCTTCCTCATCAAAGAAGACAAACATGGTGTCTGCTTCCTTGGTGGTCATTCAAAACAATGCATCCGAGGATATTAATGTGGATAGCATCAAGAATAATTTATTATTGGGAATCTTAGATACACATATTGTTGGGCGCAAATTCAATCATGAAGTCAAGGTGGAGCAAGGAGCTAGTATTTCAGTTGTGAGAGATTCAGAGAACCCAAAGGATAAAAATGCGATCAAGGTTCTTTGCTTCTATTTTTCTCTAAGGATTTGTATGAACAATGGACAAGCAAACTCTTCTATAATTGAGTGAAATTTTTACTATTTTTGTGCTGTGTTCTGACTAGGTAACTTATGTGGGTTCTGAAAATGGGCCGGCACTTGGTCATCTTCCTCGAGAATTGGCTTGCTATTTGTCTCCTCTTCTTGATAGTGGCAGCTTGCAGATTGAGGTATACCAGATTAGGAAGAAATGCTACATTTTATGGAAGCAATTTCACTGTTTCTCTTGATGAGCTTTCTTGTAATTCATGATCAAAACGTAGTATGCTTTAATTTTTTCTGAAAAGGGAGGCATGGTCTGTATATGAACTCATGAAGTGAAATCAATATTTTGTCTGACATAAGGAATGGCTTCTGTTAAGACGACAATGTGATACTGATATATCATACTCAACATCTCTCGTAGATGATATGGAACTATCTAGTATCTCAGTGCAGCACCATTATGCTCTCTGTTTTATAGTCATTATTTGCTTATGCATTATGTATTGGAGATACACCAGGCAGTATACCTATAGCCTTTTCTCCCAGTGTCAATGTGCATTGTGTTGGTATACAATTTTACTGCACTTGTGTAATGGAGGATGACGTTTTGCAGGGTATCATTACCTCTGTCCCCGAGAAGGATTTTGCTTTAGTTCCTATAAAGCTATTTTGTCAGAAAACACAGATCAATGATCAAGAAAACTTTGGCAAAGAAAACTTTATTGAGTCTTTCTGGCTGAAAGCTGTACATGCAGTTAAACTGTTGAATAGTTTTCCTTTGGATACACCCAAATATCAGAGAAACTTCAAAATTGTTATTCAAACAGTGTTGGAACATCATTCTCACTTGTTCACCAGTGAAGAGAAGACCTTTTTAGGTATAATTCATTTTCTCAAATACTACTTATGATTGGTCTGTTAATCATTTTAAAATGCTTTAAAGGTTGATGACTTCATTTTTATTTTTCTCAGAATCTTTCCAGTCCTTGTCAGCTGATAGCCAAAGGCTTTTTATTCGTCTCTATCAAAGGAAAGGTACTCCCTCACCTCAGTTTTCACTTATTAGGTATAAATTATTCTGTGTCTTAGATTGTTTCTCTGTCAGATTTGTAAATTTTTCTTAATACTCAGAAAATACTCTGACTTCAACTTTGTCTCAAGTCTCAATAAATCAGATGTTTAATGCCCAACTCAATCCTGCTTCCCAGAGAACATATATAAGCCAAAACAATTATTTATAACTAGAAACACATGAAGTCATTTACTCTTTTTCAAATCAGCAATAACACACATAAATTAACACAGATATTTTTGGTCAATATGACCCTGGATCTCAGGAAAACCAGTGAGAGAGTAGAAGTTCATTATTATCTTTCCGAAGAAATACATAAATATTTTAAATAGTATTCACACAGACTTATCTTGGCATCCTCCTTTTCCTCCAACCAGTTAGGTGCTTCATCCATCGTAGGATCCTTAGTCTCCACCCTCCATTTACTGGTACTGTCAATCTCATCCAATGAAATAACATTTGCATTCGGTACTTTTTTAATCTACTTCACCTACAACTTTAGATTGTGGTAGACGTAAACCATGTCATTAAAGCACTTGGTATATAACCTATATGAGGGCCATAGTTAGAGTTTGATGATAAATTCAAAGTTGTAATAGATTAAAGTTTAAAATTAAAATTAATAATATTATAAACAATTTAAATTTAGATTTTGATTCTTGAACATTTCTAACCTTTTGCGCTTCTTGGAGTGTATCTTTTCAAAGATACTCTGGTTGTGCTCATGCCTTGAAGAGCTGCAAGTTTGATTTAGCACCCTAATGGCAAGTTTTTGCAGCTCTGGGACTCTGCCACCAGTGTGTCCACCACACATCTATCTATAATGAATACAAGGAAAGGAAAGGCATTGAATTAAATTTCTCCCAAGTAACAAATAGATAGAAAGAAAAGAGTAAACACTAAAGACATTGAAATTTGAAAGTTTTAAACAAATTGTACTTGAAGGTTGAACTTTGAAGCTGACTTGGCATCCTCGTGGTTCTATATTGGACAACCATGTCATAGCAAAAAATGCCAGTCGCTAGCCTATAGATCTCCTTCTATTTGGAAATATTTGAACATTTAGAGGGAGTTAACACCATCCTCTGAACACAATAGAGAAAGCCATCCATGATCTCAACATCAAACTAGAATCCACAGGCATAAGTGAATGTGGGGTTGAGGTAGAGCCTTGCTGCATGAATGAGACGATGGAGGGTATTATTCCAGAGTTCATCAATGACACCCCATAGCTTAGCTCGTTTGGTGAATCCCTCCTCTCCCTTGTCCTCATAGAACTGATGGATAGCTTCCTTAGCCCTATCCATGGCCTCATACAAGTAGCCCGTTGCGGGCTTGTCATTGTCAACCAAACGAAGAAGCTTTACTAAAGGTTCACTGATCGCACATTCCTCTTGCACTCTCGCGTAAAAACTTTGATAAAATTGCACAGTTGGGTTATGGCTTACCCATTTAGGTCTGGTGCTATAGACACAAGAAGCCTACTCACTGGAAAGACACATCTTCTAATACTCCATCATAATCCTATGGAAAGACTAAAGAGATATATTTATATAAATTTTGTATCACTCCGAGTTGAATCAATGACTTCCTTGACCCAAGGAAATTTTCCCATGTCCTCTAGCATCAAATCATTGCAAATGGGTGGCACAAGGAGTCTAATACAAACATTAATATCTTTTCCACAAGAAACCTCTCAACAACAACATAATTAACGACATTGCCCATAATGACTTGGACAACATACTTCGAGCCTGTCTCTTGGTTAAATTTATCTAACAAATCACATAACATTTGTGCATCTTTAGACTTTAACATATGCAGATGCATCAACATATTTGATAAACATTGTTCCTCAGAGACAATTAACCAGGAAATCTAGAATGGATCTTCCCTTCCCATCTGTCCACCCATATGGCATAACACTACATCTTGTGATCTCCCACAATTCTTTGAGCTCATCTAATCTCCAGTTACAATCAGGCTTTTCCCCAAGAGTTTCCCTCTCAAAGCATTATAGGAAGGTCCTCTATACCTTGGGCCAACAATAGAAACAACTTCAAACATGGAATGGTAGAAGGGGTTGTTCTTGGCATTGTTATAAGGTACATCACCCCATAGTATGTTGAATTTTTAGCATTAGCATGAATACTTTTAAAATTTGCAAACTAACATAAACAAATGACAAGTGCAGTAAACAACATCAATACATCAATACACTGAACACAAGAGTTTTTCACTGGGGAAACCTTTAAAGGAAAAAAACCCCAAAAGCATTAGTAATTCATCTCGTAAATGAGATGACTGAGATTTTCCAAAATTCCACAAACCCTAACTGGATTTGTACCACAATTATACAGAAGATCAATTTTTTCCACAAAAATGCCAAATTGGATTTTTACCAAAATTAGGGCTTGTTGCCCTAATCTGCCCAGAAATTGCAGGTTGCCCAAATTCTGATTTTTTTGTCTGCCCAGATTTGTTTTGGCTTGCCCGTATTGCTGCCCCGATTTCTGTTAATGTGCTTGGATTTCTAATTGACTTGCCCGGAGGTCTGTTTGACTTGCTCTGACCTGCCCAAACAGTTTTGCCTTTTGCTTGGAAGATTCTTCCCTCTGCCCGGACCTGCATGGAGGGCTTGTCTGCCTGCCCGAACTCCTGTTGGGCAGTTTTACTGCTGCCCAAAACTCCTACCCGTTTAGCTAGCTGCTCTGTGGCTTCTGCTGGCTGCCGAAAGCTTTTTACGGGCTGTCTGTTAGCAGCCTGAGGGTCTGCTGTAGCAGACCGAGGGTATGCTGTAGACCCGGATGCCCTCACGGGTAGGCTGCAAGCAGCCCAAGGGTCTGCTGTAGCAGCTCGAGGGTTTTCTATGGCAACCAGAGGCCAATCCAGGACTACCCGGAGCCCGTAAGGGCTGCTGTGGGTGGCCGTAGCCCCTTAGCAGGCTGCTTGAGCCCTGCTAGGGTTTTTTGTGGGTGGCCGTAGCCCCTTAGCAGGCTGCCTGAGCCCTACTAGGGTTTTTTGTGGGTGGCCGTGGGAAGCACAAGGTAGCCCAAGCCTTGCTAGGGCCTGCCCGAGCTGTGGAGAGGGTTCTCGTGAAGAAGGGCACCTTGCCCGAGTTGTGGAGAGGTTGCCGTGAAGAAGGGCACCTTGCTCGAGTTGTGGAGAGGCTGCCCGGAGGTTCTGCCGAGAGGAAGATGGCTGCCTGGAGACAAACTCTAGCTGCCCATAAATATCTTGCTGTTGTTTGTGGAAGAGAGAGTTGTGAGGATAAAACCCTAACCCTTCCTTAGATGGTCGTGAGATGAGAAGAGCAAAGACCCTGGCTGTAGGGTAATACTGAAAAAACAAGTGGATGCCCTAGCTAGACTCATCCATGCTAGAGCATAACCACAAATACAATCTTCTCTTCAAAAAAACCTGTGAAATCTTTAGAGGAGCAGCTTCACCTGTGAGAGCAAGAATATGTAATAATGAAATGGATTGATCTTTTTTAAATCCTTTGAGTCACCTGTAAGTGGACCAAAATTAGAAAGATCAAAATATTATTATTTTATTCTTTTCTAATTTTGACTTTTGCCTTTAGTGGTACTAAAGGTCTTTTTGCACTTTCACTTTTACACCTTAGTGGTACTAAGGGTCCTTATGTATTTTTGACTTTTGCTTTAGCCTTCTTAAAGTGCCCTGTGGTCAATACAAGTGGTCAAGGTGGTCTTTCATCACCACTCAAAGTACATCATCATAAACAGAGAGAATTACTAATGCTTTTATGTCACACTCTGTGTGATGCCAAGATTGGGTACTAAGGTGTCTTAACCAAGGGTAGCTAAGCTTTGGAGAAGATCACGAAGCCCATTGATCAAGGGTCAGAGTGTCACACATGCCTAGACCCGGTCTAGGACTTATAGTGCCTTCCTGGTAACAAACTAGGTGCCTCAACCATAGGCTGCATAATTTGACACTAGGTCAAATACTTGGTAATGGACCAAGTGCCTCCATTCTCCCGAAGAATGGCCCTCAGCCCCAGGCTGAGTCCCTAGTCATGGACTATGTAAATTCCTGGTAACTGACCAGGTGCCTTCATTCAAAAGAATGGCCACTCAGCTCTTGGTTGAGTCCCCCAGTGCTAGACTGGTTCTACATCCTGGTCCCGGACTAGATGTCACCATTCAACAGAATGGTCACTCAACTCAAGGTTGAGTCCCTCAGTGCTAGAATGGTTCCACATCCTGGTCTCGGACCAGATGTCACCATTCAACAGAATGGTCACTCAACTCAAGGTTGAGTCCCTCAGTGCTAGAATGGTTCCACATCCTGGTCTCGGACTAGATGTCACCATTCAACAGAATGGTCACTCAACTCAAGGTTGAGTCCCTTGTTGAATGGTCACTCAACTCAAGGTTGAGTCCTTCAGTGTTGGACTGGTTCCACATTCTGGTCTTGAACCGGATGTCACCATTCAACAGAATGGTCACTCAACTCAAGGTTGAGTCCCCCTGTGCTGGACTGGTTCCATATCGTGGTCCCGGACCAGATATCCCCATTCAATAGAATGGTCACTCAACTCTAGGTTGAGTCCACACCTTGGTCTTGGACCAGGTGTCTCCATTCTCCCAAGAGAATGGTTCTCAATGCTGCTCAGAAAAATCAACATAGTAAACATTTGGCCACAAGCTTGTCGGCCTCCTCCTTCTCCCTTGTTTTAATTAATGATTGAATAGAAGGTTTTCCCCTAGGTGTTGACCTCTGCGCAAAGAAAGGTGAGGATGGCAATGACATTGTGGAAGTTGTGGGCCGTGTGGATGAGGAGGAAGAATGCATTTCACCCACCCTCAAGGCCCCTATGGCTCCCGTGCTTTTTGGTTGTGTTCTAGATGCAAATTCAACTCTCAATTCCTCCTTCTCATCCCTCTTCCTAGCCATATCAAGAAGGGATTCGTTTGCAATACAGATCACTTTTGGGGTAATTGCAGGACAAGACTCCACTCCATGCCTGATAATTTTGGCAAGGTGGTATTTCAAGTGATTGATTCCACCATAAATCTCCTTGCCACATAGTTTACAATCCAACCTTTGTCTATTACGAGGGTCAATTGGTTCACCATACACCCACATCTAGTGGCTTTGGCATTGTGTTGAGTTGAAACTTGATATTAGACATGTGGCACAAAAAAAAATACGAAAATAAAGACAAAAGAATGCTTGAACCTTTGAAAATAATGCTTGAAAATGAGATGAATGATCAAATCTTCCATTGAAAGACAACAAAAAAAGATATGTATAAATAATGGCCATTGAAAACCCTACACAATTTCAAGCATAAAATTTAATACTTACTCAGAAAAATGGAAAAGATGGATTTTAGTGAATCCCCACTCCACAATTGCTCCGCTAGTGGCAATGAGAAGCCCGGAATTCCCCTTGTTCTATTGATGGAAATGGTCACAAACCTTCTTAGAGCTCAATCCCTTTCCTCAACTATGCACAATGGCCCCCAAAAACCCAAGCCACGGTTTTATTTTTCAATTTGGGCGCTATTTTTACGAGCAGGCCGATATATTCCATCTACTTGCAATATTTTCCCAATATATCACATGTCAATGAATATATTCAATGTGTTGTAAATATCGTGATAAATTCTTGGCGATATATTGGCTGAGGTAAAATATCACAATATATCCGATATATCGGCGATACATGTTGATGTAACTATGATCCTGATTATCCAGGGAACATGTGTAGACCCTCTCCTAACATTTGAGGCTGTCTGCAAATACCATTGAATGTGGAAAGTGTTTTTTACCATGGTTTGGTCAAATGAAACTTCATTGATTTTGTTGTCCTGCATTGTCTTTAGCATAAAGAGTTTTTCTGGACTATCCATATAAGACATTATCTTGTTCACCTGGCAAGTAGCAACTTAACTGCTTTATCAAGTGATCTAATACTTATTGTCTTTGCCAGAAGATATAATCCTTCATTATTCATAACAATTGTTAATCTCATTGTTTATTTCTGACTGGTTAATTTCAACAACGGTTATAAATATCCTGTACAGATACAAGTTCAGAGTCTCTAATATTCCATGTATATTATGGATGATGAAAAGTGCTATTGGTTTCCAGATCACATACATGGAATTTTCTCTTTGCCTCTCTTAGTTGGGCACCTCTCTCTTTTTTCTCTACTTTTTACGTCTGCCTGTACTTTGGGACTTACATTGTTAGATCAAACCGAAAGAGCTAAAATGGAATTAGCAGTTACATTTATGATTCTTTCCCTTCTATCACTGGCCATTCATGAACACTTGTTTGCTAATTGAATTATATGTTTCAGGACCATGGTTCCGGATGTCAAATCTTTCTTACACTGATATCGCAGATTTGAAATCAGCATGTCAGGAGCTGCTAGGTAATGCTTGTAACTGGCCTATTCAGCTGTGCTTTTTAACTAGGAATGGATTAAAATTTTTAGCAATGGAATCTCAACATGGCAAATGATGGCACAATAATTTTCTGGAGACAATTCTTGCCTACTTATTTTACACTTGCAACTTTATTTCACTTTTAG
Source organism: Pseudotsuga menziesii (assembly GCA_001517045.1). Classification (NCBI taxonomy): domain Eukaryota; kingdom Viridiplantae; phylum Streptophyta; class Pinopsida; order Pinales; family Pinaceae; genus Pseudotsuga; species Pseudotsuga menziesii. The sequence goes on from LPNX010812302.1 coordinate 959,883, forward strand.
AATTTTCTGATTTCATTTATATATCCGAACAGTGGCCGGCTATATAAATTCTTCAGAATCCCAAACAGAAGGAACTGGAGCTGTCATGAAAGAGATATTAGAAGTCCTTCTTGTGCCTGAACTTAGACAATTAGTCAGTGTGGCAGGCTTGAAGGTAACGTAGCGTTTACAATTAGAGGGTTATTGGAGCTTTTCAGTTTTTGCTAATTTTTTGATGTTATGTCTGACTCGCCCAAACATATTCAATGTTTCCAAAATTCAAAGCCCTGAGAAATAGATACATTCATCCAATTTAGACATAACTGCAATGTCTAAATGAGCCTATTTACTATTTAGGTACAATATACTCTCATTCTTTGTGTTCTTCCAAATAAAATCACACTTTGTTCTTTTTATAATTACATAGTTTGATTTTGTTCTCGGCAGAAATAAGCCTTCTGCAAATTTTGTTTGCAAAGGCAATTAATTTTATCTATGTTTCCTTGTACATGGAACCAATACATGATGATAAAATAATTCTCTAGCTTTTTTGAATGCATGTACTAAATTTTATCTTTTTGATGCTTATTTCAAATTTGCAATGATTATAGAGAAAATATGCCTTTTAATTCTTGATTTCCATTTCATGTAGGAGAAGAGACAGGTAGGTTCAGCTAAAAGGGAAGAACTTCTAGAATGGTTGCTTTCTGCTGCTTCCCAGAAAAAGGAGAAGGCCCTCTTGGGTGCTTCAGGTGAAACTCGGTACAGTGGGATCCTTTACTTTAAGGGTTCATTATTATTTATTCTTTTCCTTTTAAGGCTTAGTTTGATTCATTTATCAAGTTTTGTTTTCTTTCCTGCAGTGTTCCATCATTGTTTACCCTCTTTTCAAATGTAGCTGGATGCTGCGTGCAGATTTCCCATTTAGCAGGAGTTCTACTTTGGCGGGTCCAGGTGATTAAGCTAATTCTCAATTTTTTTTTAGTGACTGTCCTTGATATATCATATATGTCATTTTTAATAAGATGCAAATGTTTCCTTTCAGAGATTGTTTTTCCTGACTGGANTCTACTTTGGCGGGGCCAGGGGGTTAAGCTAATTCTCAATTTTTTTTTAGTGACTGTCCTTGATATATCATATATGTCATTTTTAATAAGATGCAAATGTTTCCTTTCAGAGATTGTTTTTCCTGACTGGANAGGGGATTAAGCTAATTCTCAATTTTTTTTTAGTGACTGTCCTTGATATATCATATATGTCATTTTTAATAAGATGCAAATGTTTCCTTTCAGAGATTGTTTTTCCTGACTGGAGAACAAGACCTGTCTACTTTTCTACTGGTTGATATGGGGTTGAAAAAGTATCCAGACTATAGTTGTCACCGAACTCAATGCATCTTTTCAAGTCGTGCTGATCTCCTTTTGTATGAAGAGGTATATTTGTTCTGTTTTTTGACGAGTATATGCTCTTTCCTAGATTAAGGTTGGATATCTGAGAAACATGCACAAGTGCTTTCTGTGCTGGTTATCGTGCCAAGTAAAAAGATCTTACCATGATAAAAGCAGGAGTGACATATTTTAGAAGCCCATGTTTACAGAACGGCTTTTGGAATATCATTTTTAACCAACATTTACACAGTAGACATGGTGCCTCCTAACAACTTATAATATTTATTATTTACGTTCATCCATGTCAAACTGGTGGCCAGTGTGGCTTTCTGTGTCAATGTTGATCATTGCTTTCCACGGGAGTATCTGGAAATGTAATTCATGGACATACTATGATAAAAAGAAGAGATATCTGTACTCACAAAGTCACAATAATCCAGATCTCATGTTTTTTGGTTTGTTGATGTCTTATTACTGCTTTAATGAATTGCAAACCAGTACCATCAGTTGTGTCCCATTGTAAACAGAATCTGTAGTTTTCCTTTTAGAAATTTATGTCTTTTTGCAAATGTTTTTACCTATTGTAGAAAGACCTTTGTTGAATTTCATATTATTTGAAGAATCTAAATGAACCCCAACAAACTGTAGGTAAGTTTGTGACTTTGCTTAGGGTCAGAAGTATGGCAGTTGTACTGAAAATGAATTGAATTATCTATAGTTAAACATTTCCATATCATTCTGATTTGCTAAATGATTGGGAGGTTATTTCTACAGGCCTTAGAGATAGCTCAAATAGTGGATATGGCACTTGATGCTAATGACATGTCCAAGGTGGCAAAATCTATCGAAATATCTAGTGCTTACTTGACCAATCTGCAAAAGAACAAGAAGTTGCAATCTGATTTTCTGGAACCTCATTCCATGTTCCTTTCCCGCTTCTCAGCTGCATGGGTTTATACTAAGATTCTTACTTTAGGCGTTTCGGTCCTCGAGCGTGAACGCAGGTATAGATTTTTTTGTGACCCATTGAATGAAAGTGGGTGCTATTTTTGACTCTCCTGTTGTTTATGTGATGAGCTTCATGTGAATATGCTTTTCATGTTTTATAGCCTCGTTACTTGTTTTCTGACAGGTATGAGGAAGCCATTGAATTATTGAAATGCCTTTTAAGTAGGAGCTATTGTCCTGGACAGCGAGGCTATTGGACTCTCAGGTTGTCAATAGATTTGGAGCATATGGGTCACCTGGAGGAAAGTCTGCTAGTGGCAGAAAAGGGCATTGATGATGCTTGGGTTCGTGCCGGTGATCGAATGGCACTTCAAAGGCGCGCTCTAAGATTAGGCAAGCCACCTAGACGATGGAAGAAACCAGCATTTGCAAAGGCTGTTGGCAGGTCAATCAAAGAGGTATCTCTCAAGTACTTTGCAGTAGAATCACCTTGGAGATTTCTTATCACTTTCAAATCGAGACGCAACTTGAAGGAGAATTATGATATGAATGTTTCCTTGGATTACGTTCTTAACATTTTTTGGATGGAGCATTAGAAGCTCTATTCTTAGCTTTGCATCAAATATAGCTATATAACCTTTTGTTATAGAAGCAAGTCTGATCATCAATATTCAAGTGGGAAAATCCAAGTACTTGTAATACAACTTTGTAGTGAAACAATGTAAACACTGAACCATTCCTTTGTAACTGCTTAATGCGAGGGAATATACCTAGATTTCTGCCTACCTACATAGTTCCCTAATTTTTTGGAATGTCCAAGCAACTATTGGATCTCTTTATCAATCTTCCAAATCTCTTCCATTATTCGGGATCTCCATTTTTTAATCTGTTGAGGTTCACATGGGATCTTGGGAGAAGTTGGTCAGTTTCATCTGAAATACTTGTAGTGAACTGAACTCTGTTATTAGTGATCATTATCTATTGTCAGCTGATAATGTATATTAAGACAGCCAAAAGGGCATTACTTGCTAATTATTTTAAGGTGTCGAGTTTAAAGGAATGCTTACCATTTTCTACTATGCACCCACTGTGGGGATTTAGTTTAAACAGGTGTTTGTCAACCAGTTCTGTGCTGACACTGTGTATGGTTAAAATTGAACACCTTGTTATAAAGGCATGGTTCATTCATGAGAGTTTTGATAACCACAACATCAATTGGATTTTAGCCTCCATTATGTTTTTTCTCCTTAACAGTTTAGTCAGAACACATTCTACTTCAATGTGATTTTTTTTAGACTTCGGAGAGTTCAATCTATTCATATCTTTTTCATTATTATATTTTCAGAAAAATGTAAGTGGGTCAAGTGGGTTTATCTTAGACAATGGAGCAAAAGTTAGGAAGAATTACTATATTGACAACAAAATCAATAGTATAAAACTTTAAGAATACAAATAAATAAAGGAGTTTCCCTTGTACCCTCTTAACTACGTGTTTTACAAGAAGGATGCTCTCATGAACAAGATGGATCAATTTCATCCAGTGTTGCCAGAGCATGGACAAAAGCAATCCTTCCTGAAAAAGATCCAGGAGCTTTCCACACACTTGTATATTTTAATATATATTATAATGCATACATATTCAAAATGTGCAAAATGCCAAATTAGTTGTGGGAGTCTGAAAATGATAGCAGATCCAGGACTAGATCTGCCCAGACCCGAGGATCCAAATCTTTCTTAGGTGCACTTTCCCTTTTTTAATTTGACGTAAGCCTTTCAAGGATGAAAACCAGAATTGATTTTACCTTTCCACCTTTTTATAAAACATTTTCATAATTTAATTTCAAACATTTCATATAGAATGACGTCCTCATAAAAATTACAGGCATTCTTGTCTTCTCACACGATTTTATTATTCCAGGCATGATCTTTCTCCACGGCTTTGGAGAACGGGTTCTCTCTCTCAGGTTTCTGTGGAGGATTTCCTTTTACATCCTCACGGATCCACCAGATCATGCAACGAATCGTCTTCTACGGCCTGCACAAATTCATGCAGATTTGCCTTCACACGGATCTCTTCAGGGCAACGATTTTCTTCAAGGCTTCTGTTTCCAACAACTATTCATGCTCTCTGAATGACGGCTCAATGAGGATCTTTGCTCATCATGCAAATGACGACCTCAATATTCATGAGATTAGGGTTTCTTCTATATGCTGAAATTGTAGCTTCACATTTAACCACGACACCAACAGATCTACAAATTCATCCCGTTCTACATCAGATCTACAGAGACACTTGCCATAACTTTTGCCTCTGTCTATATTTTACCCTAAACACACCATGAACTTGTATAAAGATCCCTCAATCTTTCACACAGATAAGTACTTTCCCCATGGTTTACACCAAGTTACATAAAGCCTTGAAAGATTTCAACAGAACTTGGAACCCTAGCGGTTCTACCCAAATTCAACCAATAACTGGAATCTCAGAAACTAAAATTCTACCCAGTCATTAAACCCAGAACTGGAATCACACGATCATGATTCTACCTAGTCTCTTACTTGTCAGGTCTTGCATGCACAAACGTAGCCATACAAAGCTACCACCATTCATCAACCTTGTTCAGTCACATTTCACACATAGAATATAAGAAAACAATCAAAATGATGAATCTGCTTTTCCCTTCAGAGAAATAAAACTGTACATACAATTACAGAAACCCTCATATGCTATGTCTATGGCCTGATACAACATTTAATGGCCATTTTCTCTGCACTCCTCCCTCTCTGAGTTCTGCCCGTAGGTTTACAATCGATCATTACAGGGGACGCGGGGGGTGCGGGAGCGGGGAAACGCACAGTGGGGACGTGTGGAGACCACCCCCAAATTTTAGCGAAATTCAGGGGGGGCGAGGGGGCGGGGGGGCGTCGAAGTCTTAATAAAAAATAATATTATAAATTATTAAATCCCAACAATAAAAGTTCAATGATTCATCTCATGTAAACTACTAAAGCGGGGGGGGCGTCTGGGAGCCCCCCAGTTTCAGGAGGGGGCGTCTAGAAGCCCCCCAGTTTCAGGAGGGGGCGTGGGGGCGTGGGGACAGGGGGGCGTCTGGGAGCCCCCCTTCACCGGAGCGCGCTGCAAAACAGGGGACGCGCCCCCTTGTGCGTTTCCGGGAGTTTCCTAATTTTGGGGACGCTGGGAAACGTTTCCCCAGAAGCCCCCGAGCCCTCGGGGCGCAGGGAGCGAGGGGGGCGCGTCCCCGACCCTGGGGGGCGAGTCCCCGTGTAACACTGGAAAATTGTGACCCTCACATTAAATGTCATTTAATGAGACTTTATAAACATAAAGTCACTTTTTAATAAATTTAAGTGGGTGAGTAATTTTATTTATGTGAATTAAATAAAAGGGATTTTTACTCTCACTGAATCTCATCCATTGGATTGGATCTTTTTCCACCGTTGGATTAGATGCCCACTTAGGGTTTAGACAAAAAGCTTGAGGGAGGCAAAAGAGACTTCACTTTTCATTTTTTCAGGAGAAGGAAGAAGAGCTGAGAGAGGAGGACGAGCTGGGGTTTTGGCACATTTCCCAAGAAAATTTATGCACAGAAATCGAGGAGTACAGGCGCATTAATGCTAGCACAGAAATCGAGAGGAGAGTACGGCCTGCATTAAATACTGTACGGCTGCATTTATTTGCACAGAAATCGAGGAGGATTTGACTTGCATTTAATTGCTGTACGGTCTTGCACATAAAACGAGGTGTATGGCTGCATTTATTTGCTGTACGGTTAGGCACAGAACTCGAGGTGTACGGCTGCATTAAAGGCTGTACGGTCTGCATTTATTTTGCACAGAAATCGAGGGTGTACGACTGCTGTTTTTGCTGGGCACGAGTTTCCAGATTTTGAGATAAAATCTGTGGTGGAGATAAGTTGTATTTTCACTGTATTTCTGTCCTGATTTTTGCTGAAGGAAATAATAAATCTCTCTCTCTCTCTCTGACTAGTTTTCCCCGTGGGGGTTTTTCCAGGGCTTATTTGGCCAAAAATCTCTGAGTTAAAATTTATGGTGTGACTGTCCAAATGTGTTTTTCAGCCTGTTAGTATTTTACTCTGTGTTTAAAATTGTTCAGTATAATTTCTTAAGTAACTTACAGCCAATGCAAAACCGGCTGTAAGTGAAAACCACGAAATGTTCATTTAAACCAGCAAGCAGTAAAACTCAGGTTTTCTACATGGTATCAGAGCTTGGGGGCAGAAAACAATGATTTTTGTAGACACACAGAATTTTCAGAACTCAGAAATTTTTATTATTTTACTTCTGTCAGTGAACAGTACTTTGTTGGGTTGGTGAAGAGATGGCTACAGGACTTAGATTGGAGGATAGGCTGGATGGGACAGGGGATTTTGTGCCGTGGAAGGCCAGAATTTTGTTGTTACTAGAAGAGAATGAGTTATGGCCGGATATAGTGAGGAACACTACAGCAAATCCGATTACCATTCCTGCATCTACGGATGCAGCAGCCCTATCAGCCTTCAATAAGAAGGACTGCAAAGCTAGAAGGATTATTCTTGATGCGGTTAAAGACCACATTATCCCTCATATTTCAGGCAAGGACAAGGCACATGAGATGTGGACAGCCTTAACCAGTTTGTATGAGAGTTCTAATGAGAACAGGAAAATGGTTCTCAGAGAAAAACTCAAGAGTATAAAGATGAATGGGGTTGAGGGAGTCAGAGCTTACCTTACTAGGATTTCTGCAGTTCGGGATGAACTTGCAGCGGTTGGGGAGAAGGTTGCCCCTACAGAGCTTGTTCGCACCGCAGTGAATGGGGCTTCAAAGTCCTAGGGTGCTTTTGTACAAGCTATAGTGGGCAGAGAGAACCTACTTGACTGGGAGAGGCTTTGGGATGACTTTGTGCAGGAGGAGACCAGGAGAGGTCTTGTACAGGGTAGTACTTCTCAGAGAG
>LPNX010812311.1:14052-174044 GCA_001517045.1 Pseudotsuga menziesii
CAATACAATAGTAGCAGCACCTCAATCCCAGTTCTAACTAGCTTGGAAGAGGAGGCTATGCCTGGATATATACAATTTGCAGGCCATCTAGCCCAGGGGGGCACAATTACTCATGGAATCAAGTNCTAGGCTCGCTTGATAGAAACCACTAAGTACAACTTAGGTGGTAACAGATCCTACTTTTGTATATAATCCTTCTCCTAATATACCTACACACTCTAGGTACAATCCTTCACATGATATACCTACACACTCGAGGTATGATCCCTCATTCACAGGTCACCGGTATTGGATGCCGGGAAACGAGACTCATCATGAACTTGCGAGCACTAGTTATTTTAGTTATGGCATGTCTAGTATCCCTGCACATGATCCGGCACACCATGCCGAGTCAGAATTTGAACCTAGCACTATGCCTGGGGGCATTCCCATTCCTTTCCATGCGGAGAGATTTTGGAGCACGAGTCACATTGCACCCTCCATCCCGACGGTGGAGGCTACATCACATGTTATTCCTAGACCTGGTGTTAGTAGTCTTACCAGAACCAAGATGAGTGACTATAGGGAATACCACTTACATCACTTCACATATCCCTTCGTCCTCTATCCCTAGTTCGTTGAATGTTATTCCTCTCCCTCATTCACATGGTCCTTCGGGCCATAATTTTTCTACTAGTCATGTTCGTACTGCTGCTACTCGTGTAGTTGTGTCTCAGAGTCAGGTACCTCCTGTTGTCTCGGGAGGTCATATTCCTACTTATGGAGTTTCTCATGAGACATCTCATGGGACATCTTATGGAGCTTCTCATGGACAATATTATGGACCGTAGTATGTATAGAGTTATTCACCTTATGGGTATGGGTATCAAAAACCTTCTTACTCCCTGAATTATGGCTTTGTAGCTCCAAATAGTCAAGGTACACCACATTATGGTGCTTCCATGCCACCCTACATGGGTCAAATGGGAGGAGGGCACTATGGCCATGGCCATGGTGGTGATGGTAATGAGTCTTATGTGAACCAAAATTATCAGGGAGTGTGGCATCGACCTGCTCAACCTAGGCTCCCTTTCCTCACAACGTTAAATTTGCCTGAGTTGTCAATACTAACGAATGATTCGGTATCTTATGACCCATCTTGGTCGGCTGTCCCTACCAAGCTTCCCTCGGACATTCCCAAATTTGAGGGAAAAGCAGGAGAACATCCTAGTGAACATGTTACTACATTTCACCTTTGGTGCTCTTATAATTCCTTACATGAAGATTCGATCTGTTTAAGGCTATTTCAATGCACCCTCTCCGGGCCTGTAGCGAAATGGTACATAGAGTTACCTAGGGGGGCATTTGTTTTGTTCGATGACCTAGCTATGAATTTTGTCAACCACTTCCAGCTACCAGTGCATTACAACGTTGGTGCAAAAATCTTGTCGACATTTTGGCAAGACAAAGCCATGCATATCTCGGACCATATCCAAGAGTGGCGTAGACGGAAGAGATTGATTAAAGCCTTCATACTGCCGGATTTTTTCCTCGAATGGTTCCTTAAATCATTACTACCTTATATAGCAAAGGATGTCTCTACATCTGGAGTTCAGAAAAAGGAACAAGCGATTTTTAGGGCGTAGGAATTGGATTTGATTTATGCTCAATCTGGTTTGTTATATGAGATTATTCCTAACGCTCCGTGTTCTAGTTTCGACCCTAAGGTCAAACCTAGACCACATGCCGATGGAATTGTTGGTTGTATGAGTACCAAACCTGTGGATTCAGTTGTGAAATAGGTGAGTCAATTGTTTATCAACCAATATTTCTTGGGACAAGCCACAGCGAGTGTGCTTTCCGTGCAATCATCGGACCAGAAGGGTAACCAACAACCTGAAAGAAATAAGAAGAAGGGTAAAAACAATTGTAAGGGTGGGAATAGGAATGAAAATGCCAATTCTAATGAAAAAAATGCCCGCAATGCTGGGGGGGACAAGAATTCTAAACGTAAGGTTAAGTTTCCTTGCAAATTGTGTAAGGATGACCACCTCACTCACTTGTGCCCTTGTATAGAAGAAGCCTCGAGGTTCATAGCACAAGGCCCAACTATGCTGACCAACCCTTTACCCCATAATCAAAACATGAACTCGAGGACCCGTGATCAGTCTGGTGGAGATCAAGATACACTGGAAGTTAGTAGTGGTCATGGTTGCATCAATATGGTGTGTGCTACTAAGGTTGTGACTCGTGCGAAGGACTATAGTTCGTCACAACCAGACCTTGGAAAGGAACCTGCTCCACCTGGAAGTCCTTTGCATATTGAAAACCTTGTGGATAAACCTGAAGTTTCACCTTGCATTCATAAGGGGGTCCTTAAGCATTCGGGGCACAATCCTAATGCCCGAGCCACCCAATATTATTCAGTTGTTGAGGATTTGGGCCACACTCCTTGTGTGATGTCTACACTTGAAGTACTTCAGAGTTGTCCTTCGCAAAGGAAGGATTTTCTTTCTTCTCTTGGTGTTAATGATGATAACTCTTCCTCCATCATCAAATTTGAAACCACAGGACTACAACCTCACTTTCCTTACTACGTGTCTCTCTTGATTCATGTATAATGTCTTAACATGGCCATTAAACGCACTATGATTGATGAAGGCGCTGCTGCTTTCGTGATGTCTTTGGCGTGTTGGAAGGGTTTGGGTTCCCGCGAGTTGTCTAAATCTGCTACCATGTTGACTGCTTTTGATGGTAGATCATTCTGGCTGCATGCCATTCTTCCTTCTCTTAAGGTCCGTTTGGGAGGGAAGACCGTTGCGATCGAGGTAGAGGTGGTTGATGCGCCCCTTGATTACAATATGTTACTGGGTAGGAATTGGATGTATAGTATGCAAGCCGTAGCTTCTTCTCTATTCCGAGTTGTATGTTTTCCATTTAATGGGAATATAGTTACGATTGATCAAACGTCATTCAAGAATCCTTGTGTTATCACATCTTCGGGATCTTCTATCCCGATTGTCGAGCACTCTCAGCCAACAACTAGGAGTGTGGGTGTGCACATGTGTCCATCCCTTATGGGAAGCTTTAGTTGTCCTGCATCTATTCTTATGATCGGGTCTAGTTCTAGTGGGGCTTCGTCTTCATTGAGATCAGTTTCTTTTCGCACTACCCATATGGAAGATCCTTGGATTCTTCCTACACCGATTCCTTCGTGTAAGCCTATCAGAATGGACGTGCCGTTTCCTGCAGCAATGATAGCATATCAAGCGAATATTGAATGTGTTGCAGAGCCTAGTCCTTCCTCTTCACAGATAGATGAGGAGGACCCATATGTGCTGCTTGCATGGGTAGTTGAGTCTTCTCACGCACATGATTTCCTTGATAGTGTTTTTCCATCAGATGAAGCTATTATTGAGGCCATGTATGGGGTTGAGCCACCTTGGGAAGAGTTGCATCATAGATATTATTTTCTTCTCGAGCTTGACCATTTGGAGTGTGAAGACTTTAGGGAGATTCTTTGTGAGAGAGTTGGTAGTCTCGTGGTTCCATTAAGATCTCCTGGTCCGATGGATGATGGAAACATGGAAAATACATCTCCTACCATCCCTATCAATATCTCTCGCGATCTTGGTAAGATTGAGAATGTCTATATTGGGGCAGAATGTTCCCATGTTGAGATTCAAGAGTATACCGAGCTGTTCAAAGAATTTTGTGATGTCTTTGCTTGGTCATATGAGGAAATGCCAGGTATCAACCCTCGCATTGTTGAACATGAAATTAAAACTTACCCCAATACTAAGCCTGTTCGACAACGCTTGCATGCGGTGAATCCTAGAAAAGCACCCGCGATTAAGGATGAGATAGAAAATTTGTTGAATGCCAATTTTATCTATCCCGTTCCCTTGACGGAGTGGGTTTCAAACCCCATTCCAGTTGATAAGAAACAGGGAATGATCCGTGTATGCACTGATTTCCGTGATTTGAATCGTGCCTGCCCTAAGGATAATTTTCCCACACCATTTATTGATCAAATTTTGGATGAATGTGCGGTAAGCGAGGTATTTTCCTTTATGGACAACTTTTCTAGATACAATCAGATATAGATCAAACCCAAGGACCAACATAAGACTGCATTTATTTGTCCTTGGGGTACGTTTGCATATCGAAAGATGCCTTTCGGCCTTAAAAATTCTAGAGCCACATTTTAGCTGGATATGACCTTGATCTTCCATGATCTCAAATCAATTATTGAAGTCTTTTTGGATGACCTTGCTACTCATTCTCGTATGAGAATGTGTCATTCCTATCATTTGAGATTAGTGTTTGAAAGATGCCGCCATTACTTGGTTAGTTTAAACCCTCATAAGTGCATCTTTTGCATGAAGTCTAGTCGCTTGTTAGGGTTGATTTTCTCCAAGGAGGGTATAAGATTCAACCCCTTAAAGGTTGAGGCAATACTTCAATTGTCTCCCTCGAGAAACATTAGACATCTTCAATGTTTGCAAGGCATGGAAAATTTCTTACGGAGATTTGTCGTTAACTTTGCCAATTTGACTAGAGGCTTTATGCATATTTTGAAGGACACTACCTTTTGCTAGGATGAGCGAGCCGAGGAGTCCTTTGATGCACTTAAGTGAGCCTTAAAATCAGCCCCGATGATTAGTCCACCCGACTATAGCTGTGACTTTTTACTTTATGTGGCCACGCCTATGGAGATGATTGGTATGGTTTTGGTTCAGGAGGATGAGGAGCTCCAGGAGCATGTCATATATTATTTGAGCCAAAACCTTATAGATGGGGAGATACATTATTCCCATGTGGAGAAACTTGCCTTAGCTACCATTCATGCGGTTCAAAGGTTGAGACACTATATTCTCCTTCACCAGACCTTGGTGGTAGCCCATGTCAATCCATTTCAGTTCATTCTCACTAGAAGGATGATCGGGGGAAAGTATAATAAGTGGATTGTCATCCTGCAAGAATTCGATCTCGAGTTTGTTTTGGCAAAATAAAAAAAATCGCTGATTTTTGCAGAGCTTATATCTGATTTCCCAAGCGAGGAGGAGGAGGAAGTTTGTGAAGATACGTTTGTCGATGAGCACATTTTCCTGATCTCAAATTTGGATCCATGGTATGGGGATATCATCATATATTTACAAACATTGAAGGTCCCTACTCACCTTTCACAGGATGAACAACAACGGTTACGTCACATATCCAAGAATTACCTCATAGTGGATAACACATTATACCGCCATGGGGTAGATTCCATTTTACGTTGTTGTTTAACTCATGAGGAGGATGAGCTTGTGTTGAATGATTTCCATGGAGGGGTGTGCGGTGGTCATTTATCTGGGATTTCTACAGCCCAAAAAATCTTGAGAGCAGGTTATTTCTGGTCATCGAACTTTAAATATTGTGTCAATGCAGTCAAGAAGTGCCACCCTTGCCAGGTGTTTGCATGCAATATGTGCTCACATCCTGCCCCGTTACATCCAATTATCACCGCCGGTCCCTTCACTAAGTGGGGGCTTGATTTCATGGATTGCAACCCAGCTTCAGCTGGGGGGCATCATCATATTATTGTGGCCATTGACTATTTCACAAAATGGGCTGAGGCTATGCCCACGGTTAAATCTGATGGTGAGACAACTGCACATTTTGTATTCAATGAGATCATTACTCGGTTCAGTATTCCGAAGGAGCTTGTCACTAACCATGGTAGGCACTTTCAGAATCGGATGATGGAAGAGTTGGCCTCAAAATTAGGGTATAAGCAGGAGCATTCCTCTTCTTATTACCCTCATGTGAATGGACAGGTTGAAGCAGTGAACAAATCACTTAAGTCCATTCTCCAATAAACCATCGCACAAAGCAAGACCAATTGGCATATTATGTTATATCCTACTTTGTGATATTATAGGAACACAGTTAAGACTACCACTGGTTTTTCTCTATATCAGCTTGTACATGGAGTGGAGTCTATCTTACCGGTTGAATGCGAAATCTCTTCATTGAAGCTAGCCATAGAGCTCTTACCAGACACTTCCCCATTGGAGGAATGTTTGGTCCACTTAGAGCAGCTTGATGAGCAGCGACGAGATGCCTTGGTGGCTATAGAAGTGAATAAGCATCACGTTAAGTTCTAGTATGATAAATCTGTCTGTTTGAGGAGGTTTAGTGAAGGATATTTGGTCCTTTTGTGGGATCAAGCTAAAGAACCCTTGGGAGTAGGAAATTTTAACCCCATGTGGCATGGTCCTTATGTTGTCAAACATGTGTTAGAGAAGAGCGCATATGAGCTAGTAGATTATGAGGGGGCGGCCTTGGCGGAGCCTGGGCTCTATCTTAAAAATTACTATACATGACCCTCACCCAAGGCTGACTATTGTATATTATTGTACAATATTTTGCATAGTTAGGTTTTTCTTATGGTGATCGTGTTTGTGATTAGCTTTCATTTCTTATGGAAGATGTCAATGGAGTCTTCCACCTTCATAGGATTTGCTGATGGTGCTAGCCGTCACACTCCACACTCAACCTTTGCTGCTTGGGTGATTTATACTCCTAGGGGTCAGGTATTGTCTTTAGGAGGTGTATGTTTATAGCCCTCTTCAAACAATGTTGCTGAGTATAGTGCTGTTATCGAGCTTCTACGGGATGTCATTTCACATGGTTTTCTCTCTCTTGAGGTACGTCTTGATTCACAGTTAGTAGTGTCATAGCTTAATGGCTTGTGTCATGTTAGGGATCCAACATTATTACGAATATTCTTACATATGAGATTGTTAGAATGGCAATTTTACAACATAACATACATACATGTTCCAAGAATTTATAATCAAGTTGTTGACTCATATGCTAACTATGTGTTAGATTGGAATTTGTTTCATAGACAATAAGCTCATCACAAACATATATTTTTACACATGTAAATAAATAAAATCGATCATCATAAAAGTCTTTCATTAAACATCCAAAATGTGATAATACATAAGTGTCATAATACAAAAATGGGGCTTCCGAGCCACCAAAATATAATACACAGTAGTACAAAAATGTATCACTCCCAGGTATCTAATCCTGGGGAGAAGGAGGGGGTTTTGATCATGGAAAGTCACCATGGCTCTAGCTAGTCATCGGACTAACTACACCCATGCTCATAGTACACCCACTACCTAACGCTATATGGCCTTAGGCAAGTTCTCGACTTACACCAAGGGTACCCTATGTGTCAGCCGCACAAAGTTTGTGTGGATGCTTTGGAGCATCCACACCCATGATGTCATCTCCTCGTCCCCTCCATCTATGATGAGGGAAACTGTCAGGCCACCGTGGTCCTACATCTGCATACATATGACAGGATGTCACTATGTGTTGTCATGCAAAAACATGTCTTTTGAGTCTATATATTAAAAAACACAAAAAATTTAATAATTTAAAAAACTTAAAAAGAGGGCTGGGATTCATTACCAATGTCACCGTATGCTGACCCTAGTGGTAGAGGCATGTTGGGATCTCCCCGAAAATCTATCCCCACATAGGGGTAACTATCGATGGCAACTATCTGCCACCACAACCATGGAAAGAAGTCAGCTGGATAGGGGCTGGACACCCTACCTCCACCCAATCTGTGCATTGCATATGCCCAATGTCATTGGGTTGGATCTCAAACCCCATGAAGAGGAACACCAACTCTGGGGCTGAGTCCCGTAACACACTTAAAGAAGAACATGCTCAAGATACTGCTGAAACCGAAGTTTCGTACCCTGCCCATCTTGCAATCACTGAGTTGTTTCTTCATGTTACTCAATAGCAAATTACTCCAACTGTAAACTATGGGTCTCATGCACTCCACTGCATAGAAAATCAAAGGCCATGAGACCTGGTGGAGTGAGGCTAGCCTTGCTATCCTCCTGAGTGTCAGTAGAATGGCCTTCAAGCCTAGTACCTGTATGGAGTTAGTTGGGATCTGACTCCCAACCTTCTCCATGTCTGAATAATGGTATACCGCGATATACTCATCTATGGTGAGGCCACCTCCAGGCCCTCGAGAGCATAGGTTCACCACTTTCCCCCCATTGGGACAATCCTGTAATGAAGTATATGTCCTCCAACTCGATAGTGAGGGACATCCTATTGATCTGGAAATACTTTGAGTTAGGATCCCAGTAGTCTACTAGCATCTGCAATAGTCTTGGTTTGTCCCTTAAGCCACCAAGGCACCAAAACTTGTAGAGCCCACATGCACGAAGAGCTTGTTGCGCCATTAGATCGCCCCGTACTACTTCTTCTACAACCCCATGCTCTCGTTCCCTCCATTCTAGAACCATCCTGCACATTTAATTTAATTTTTGGTCATTACATGTCTTGGAAAAACTTAAACGCAGCCGCATTCGTGACTGTTTGCAAAACAGTCGCGTACATACGCAACTTTGAGCCATTTTCCAGTGTATAGCCATTTTCCCTATACGCGGGAAAATCCTCGATTTCTGTGTGGGCCGAGGTGCATATATTAGATTGGACTAGAAATCAATTTTGACCATGGAAATTTGAAAAATTTACATGCAAATGAAAAAGCAAGGCATGGGAAGTTACCTGGAAAAAACGGTGTTGGATTCTGCCGGCTGAAACTCCTGGAATTCGTGTTTGAAGTTCTGAGCTCAATTGGGTAAAAATTTCAAATGATATATAATGTTTTGAATTTTTTACTATTTATAGAAATTTTTCAAATTTTTGAAAATTTTTACCCCCTTTCTATCGTTTTGGACCGTTTTTGACCCTTTTGGACTGTTTTTGACTAATATGATGATGTAGGAGACCGTTTTGAGCGCTGTTTCAACCATTGTTTTGACCTGTTCATGTCAATTTCAGGTATGATGTTTAAACTGGCATCTAGGTTAGATTCCACCTCTGTTTGCATTTTGCATGACCTTATGACCACTTCATTATAACCTTAGGTATGAACCCATTCTATCCTGTCATGGAACCTTCTAGTTGTTTTAGAAGTGACATGATGTGAATGGTAGAGTTTGACCTTACATGGGTGCCCTAGTTAGCTCCTTGTTTGCATTTGGTGCCCATGCCGGCACTTTTTCCTTTAGGGTGTGGGAGTTCGTTGTATAGTATTGCCATGACATTTCGCAAGAGCCTCATACTCCTCTTGATCTTTTGCTGACCTATTTCCCCAGGACTCCCTTACGTCAAGTTGTAATTGCATTATCATGAGCTTTCCCTACCTCATTGAGCCTTATGCCAACTTCTCTGACTTTGAGTATCAGCCATATAGCCTGAGCTTGTCTCATGTCTAGCCACGCATAGTCATTTTATATATCCTTTGCAGCTTGATTCCCGATCTTTACCGAGAGGGGAATTTCCCTTGAGTGTCGCTATCCTACACATGTGTCCTTGCATTGAGCATAGGTATGTTCCGTTGCTTGGAACTAGTTTGTTTACCCATTTGACACTTGTCTCCTCCTAGTCTGTAACTTTAAAGTGATTTTATTCTTTTTCAATATTTTCAAAATATTTGAAAAAGTCAAAAAAAAAAAACCAAAAAGTCGGATAAGAAAAGATGTTATCTTTGGCAGCAGTCGATTCATGTCGCCTTCGAACAGAGCACTGTATATCACATCTGTTGGTTGGGTAATAGTTTGACTTTAGGAGCTGTACTCGTTTCTCTGAGTTTATCTCCATTGACTGGTTAATCTTCTAGTCCCTATGGAGCCTCTGTCGATGCCTCCTATGTCACAGAGATGTCCAAGTTTTGTATATCAAGTCTATGCTTCCTACATTCAGTCACCATTCACCTTTATGCTCTTGTTCGAAGGAAGTTGAAACCTGAGTTGACATTCCTCAGTTATCTTGACTTTGCATATCGTCCATTCCCGGTACAGTTACTGGTTCATGCACATTATGATCGAGTCCTTCCACATTATATAGATTTGCTGAGTACCTCATGTTGGATGATGGGGGATGCCTTAATGCCCTCCTTCCAACCGATTTCATCCCATCGACTTCAAACCATTTATTCTGGGATAGGAATCTAGAGTCATTTTTGAGTGCCTTGAGACTTGCAGTCATCAGTGGAAGGTTCTCTTTCCATTGATAGTTTTTTGGGAATACATCAATGTCCCCTGATCGATGGATCCTCTCAAGTGTTCAACCTCAACACATTTATTCACACTTGTTAGTTTGCACTCTAGTACCTTGATTCCCATTTTTATTAGTGGTGGGTGATCTCGCGTCTGTTAACAGTATACATCAATGACTGGTAATCAGATGACGGGCTACTATGTTCGACCTCGATATCTCTATTCACATAGTAGGACATGTACTCGTAGCAGTTTATGTAGAAGACCTTCCAGATCGGTGGCATCTCTTATATGCTACCTCCTTGATCGTGCCAGTGTTCATGAGAGTTTAGCTCTCGTGACTTGATTCCAGTATATGCCAGATATTTCCAGCCTTCATGGAGATCATGATCCTTTGTATATCTTCATCATGGATATTGTGAGCTATTTATATTGTACGTGGCGATGACCACATATGTCATATTTTGTATCATGCCTATTCATGGCCATTGTACTATTATGTATTTGGGACTGCTATGTCTACTTGCAGTTATGTGCAAAGTTTGATAATTGTATTGTATTCATTGGATGGCTGGTTCTTCCATTGGGTTCTTCATCACTTCACTTCTGGGATGGACTTATAATGTATTTCGGCCATCGTATGACCCCTCTGACCTCACACATTAGGGGCATCTATTATAGCTGATTTTACCACACATGGTGAATCACACTTTTATGGCCTTCCCTGTCCCTTTGTAGACTCCTTAGACCTCATGGACCATTTTTGTACGTTTGATGTTTCCAAGATCATCCCTAAAAACATGCAATAATTTCCATTCGCGACTTGATTTTGCATCCCTTTGTCCCTTGGAGCACTTTGTGTTCTTCCCAAGCTTTCCTTTTGCTTGTGAGCTTGCTATCAAGAGATGGATGATTGAAGTGGTGGAGGCCCAAGTGGGGGACTTAGTTTCTTCGATTTGCAGACGTGCCGATAGAGGTTTTCACTATTGTAATCTCTGTTTTATATCAATAGAAATATCTTTTCCTATCCAATAATGTGTATTTAAATGAGTATTTGATCCATGGATGCTTTTAAATGCTTATATGTTATTGATTATATATGCTAGAGTAGGTCTAACACAATTATATATAACATGCTTGTCTTGTTTGCTGAGTGTTGAGTTAGCAATTTGTCAATACAAGATGGAGTGGAAAAGCTCAACGAGGATCTACATAAATCATCCGAAATAAGGTACGAATCGAGATCCTTTAGTGTTAGATATTTGGTTTCTCTTGCATATAGGAAAGGATTGATTTCTGGAGTCAAGCTGTTTGTTGTGGTACCCCAAGCCATAGGAATTTATCTCCATAACAACCACATTACGCACCTATGATGGCCACCCCACAAAATCTCAGGGCATCCTTCCACACGTCCCCATATCATTAACCGGTAAAAAAATTATGATTGACATAGAGGTTTTCAACGCTCAATTGGATTATAACATTCTCCTAGGGTGGACTTGCATGTACGCCATGAGAGGCATGGCATCCACTGTGTTCTACCTTATGATGTTCCCCCATGACTAGAATATTGTGATGGTGGACCAGCTAACTTACGATGATCCATAGGGACCGACCGCACCATCCAATGTTGTCCCTAGTGTCAATATTTATTTAGACAAAGCAGCCACCCCTTCATTGTTGGTTGTAGGCCCCAGGTTGTTCACTGACACCTCCATGATGAATTCTTTCCCTTTGGTACCTCCTGCACTAGAACCAAGCACCACTTCATATTTGTACATTCTCTCATCCAACACCGTTGCACCCAAACCGCAACCACATCTGCAACCCCAACCACAACTGTAGCCCCAACCCCATCTGCAGCCGCAACATCCAATGTAATTACTTGGGAATTACTGGGGCTCTCTCCCAGTCCATTCAATTCCCTTCCTCTTCCCACCATCTGACATCGTAAGGAAGCAAGTTATGGCTACTTTAAACCTACCTAACCTTACACTGGGAATCTCTGTGTGGTACCTTGAACCACTTTCCTAGCCCTCGATGCCCCAGGTAGTGTTGACTCCCATCCAAGCCATTCTAGTTGAGTCACACCCTCCTCCTGGCCCACAAAAACCACCTTCCACACACGCATCAGCCCCGCCTCATCCAAATAGGGCTAGGGTCAAAAATTCCAAAGCAGCAACCAAACCTTGGCAGACTCCTCCATGTGCCATGTGTAGACACCGTTCGCACCATTGGGTTTTGTTTTTCTCCCTCTGTCTTTCGGTGAGACCATTTTCTCAAGTTTAATACTTGATTTTCTGGACCATTTCCCAAAAGTCACATTGAGTTGCGTGCCTTTGGCATATAATCGTCTCCGGACTTGTACTTATCACCCTCTCATTTGAATGCTCAATTTGTATTGGCATGTTTAAGAGCCATTTGCTCCATCCATACTACATGTTTGGCCACCTTTGACCACCTTTCACCATCGCACCATAGGGAACCATTAGTGCCCCTCGCTTGGTTGTGTCAAAACCCCAAATTTTCAAAAAAATTTAAACTTTTTAAATTGCGTAAATTCATACTTAATGAAATAATTAAGTATTGATTAGTTAATGCTATTAAAATAGATTTTTATATAGATTCAGAATTCTTAGCTGAGTTTTCTTGTCAGTCTTCTGATTATTTTCTATTTGCAACAGTAAGGGGATATGCTATGTTAGACTGGGCTTACTTAGCTGCTAAGCTAACGCACACAGTTTTTCTTCTCTTACAGATATCCAGGTAAAGTTTTGGAATTGCTGCTTAACAGATCCTTTTAAAGTAAATGAATCATATGCTGTTACCAAAATCATTCAGTAAAGAATTATAGATATAACGCATGTTAAACAGACTATACAGCTTCCTACAGGTAAAGCTTTCCCTGTTTTACTTTCGATAAGAAGAAAATTCAAGGAAATATAGTTTAGAGACACTAGAGAAAATAGATCGCTATTTTCATTTACATTAGTATCATTAAAATATCTTATGGATTACTAAATCTATTAGATTTCACTGTTGTGTACTCGTACTATTAATTTTCTAAATCATAGCTTAGATCTTGATTGTCATACTTGATTCTATTTTATTTAACTAACTACTGTTTACCATAATATGCCCAGTGTGCAAAGTGTTTGATTTCAGAACACAAAGATAAAGATTATAAATAGTAAAGTCCACAGATGCTTTACCTTTATCATCTATGACTTCTCCTGTTAGAAAAAGGTACCAGCAAAAATCGCATAAGTACCTGTCCAATTATCACCTGCTAATCCTTATAATTCTTGGCATAAGACAATGGTTATATTTATGCTATTCAACATACGGTCTTTCTCCAAAAGGAATTTAGTTCTTATAACTCCTATCAAAGCTTTGGTTTTACATTAGTCAAGCCTTATTAACTATAAGCCCAAACAATTTTAATAGTTTATAAAGAACAAGTCTTTTAAATAATGAAAAGAATATACAGTGTTAAATAAAATCCTTCATTTATCCTGTAACTCTCTCTCTAAGTCATATCATAAGGGGACAATATTCATCAAAAGAATAAATAGACTAAAATGCTTAAATGGTGGTCTTAAGTAAGAGATAGTAAGGCATCGAAACTTATGAAATAAGTTAACCTAGCTTCTCAATCCATATTCTCATAATTCTTTAACATATGGTTTTAATGATTAATAATATGTAAAGGTATACCCTTCATTGAGATCAAAATGCATGGTTTGAATGATAATTACCCAACTAGGGTATCGATACCATTATTATAAAAACAGTTTATGGTCTCCAAAACAAAGTTCTATATGATGAAGGCTAACACTATACTTATAATGTAAAACATGTTACAACATTATGAATATACTCTAATATTAATTAGGGTTATCGTAGTCTCGTCATAGTTATTTGCTTACATTGCTATATATATATTTTTTTGTTTAGTACTAACATAAAATATATGAATTATGTTGCAGGTGAGGTCGAAGTTACGACCACAAGAAAGTCTTGATGCTATGATTTTTTTGTTGGCCTCCAAATGATTTGAGACATAGCAAATTCGACCCACTCATTAGAAAATATTTGAACGCTGTCGTGGCTTCCTCCTCACCACGCACTGGTCATTTAAATGGTTGACTTACCCCTCTTTCGTGCCTTTGTTTCTCCCTCGCCTTCGGGCTCGAGCTCTGCAAACCCTGGTGGATTGTTGCGGTCGGTTTTATGCTGTTTTGAGTTAGCGTACCCTTCACTGGCTTCCCTTACAGTTCTGCGAAGGTATAGATAGTTGATTGATATCAGCGTTGAGTTGATTGTTGGTTTAAGAGTTTCTTGATGAATTCTGGTGACTATTCTGTCACGGCATGCCACGATACCTTTCAAAACTTACCAGCTGCATCTCCTTTGGAGAAAACTCTCGGTTTCCTGTCAGTCATTCTTGCAGGAGGAAAAATAGGGTTTAAATACTTCAGTACTGGGTCATTTGTTGCCTTTTAGTAGCAGCTCAACTTTAGCAAATGTAGGTAAATTAATTTATAATTTGTACCCAATATTTTGAAAAGCAACGAGTTAATTCGATAAGGTATTGTTGAAGGTTCTTTTTAACTTTTTGACTGTCTTTTAAAATGGCAGAATTGATCTCCTTTGATGCAGAGAAGAATGTTCACCACCTCGGCTTCACGCTTCACGGTAAGCCCTATTCCAACCATGGCATTCTCCTTGCTGGTTGTGAAGAATGGGTGCACTTCTGTAGTTCTTGGTTTTCTATTAGCGTTCGGCTGTAGGTTATTTAATTAGTCTTCTCTTTGACAGGGTTACTCCCTGCAATGATTTTAAGAAAAGGTTTTTTTTTTGGCCGAGGTTACCTGTCTTTCAACAGCGTTAAGGGTTAAGGGTTTTCTTTTTAGTTTTTCTTTGTTTTTGAAGGGTAAAACCCTGACTCTTGTGAGAGTCTTTTGGCTACGGCCGCGGTTGTAATGTGTTGTTTTATTTGTGCTATTTTTTTTTTTATACGCTTTTACGAGTTTAGAGTCTTCTGTTAATACTGTGTTAAAATAATTTTAAAGGCCGAGAGCCATACGTTTACTGTAATAGCATTTTGCAGGCCGTGAGCCTTGTACTTACAGCTATGGGTTTTTAATGAACAGAGTATTTTCATTCTTATGTTACTGTTTAACATGGATAGGGTTTTTATCCTCGGTTTTTAAAAAAAAGACCTGGTTCTTCTTCTTGCAATGTTTAATGTTATGATGGAAAAAAAAAGAATAAAAGAAAACTACTGTGTTTATTAATGACCCAGCTATAAGTGTTATTAGTTTGTTTTTTTTTTTAAATTACAGGTTTGTGAGAAGGGACCTTTGTTTCGCCAGTTATTTGATTAAGCTTAAAGATGTTTAAGCTTGATTATCGAGCATTGAGTATAACATTTTACTTCTGTTTATACCATACGACTGTAGTGAATTTTTAACCATTTTTATTTATTATTAAAATCTTTCAATTTATACTAATCGTCTTTAACAATGTTTAATTTAATTTATAAAATAACATATTAAACGATTAGTTTATAATTATTATATTATTATTATTCTCTCTGCTTAACGTGTTAGATTTCTGTAATTGTTTTATTACACTATTTGTATAAGGTCTTATTACATTGTAGGTACTGTAATGTACCACTATAATATAATACGGAATTTTAATATTATAACATATTATTACTCTTTAATATTCTTTGATTATGGGTGTAATATGATTTACTCATATTTTGAATTCTAGTGTTTGAATGTTTATGTGTAATACTAAACTAGGAATTTAAGAAATCTTATCTAATATTAATATAGATACTTGTATAAAGAAAAATAGCAGCTATTTACCAGATTTGAATGTAAGAATAACAGATAGGAAAAGAAATATACTTAAACTAGCAAAAAAAATAAGAGTATATAGTATCTTAGAAAGAGAACATGTGTATTTTCTTCTGTTAGTAATATTTCAATTTAACTCCATAACAATACGTTCTTTTCCAAATAGAAGAACAGTTAAAGCTTAACTGCGAATTACTTGTACTAACTTTCATATTCTTTTACTACTATTTTTTTTTTTTTTAAACAATTAAAAACAAGTTACTCACAGGACTAAAACATTTTTTTTAAACTGTAAGAAAATAGCTGATGAGTTATACAGAGATTCATTTATGTAGGCTGCAAGTAGAATAGGGCTCAGTTCAGAAGTTTACTACTTCTCAACACTGGAAAACTGTGCTAGAGTACTATCTGATGATATCAGATGTGGAAAAACACAGTGATACTAACAGGTCTTACTGCTAACATTTCAAGATACTAAACAATTTTTCAGACACATAAATAATTATAACATTCATCCATTTATACATAGAAAAACATAAAGATGAGAATGAAAAACCTGTTTAATGCTGTGGACAACAACAGCAGTGGGAGGCTGTTCCTCCCTACCAAATTCCTGGAGAGCACTCAAACAACGACTTCTCAGGACCCCCGAGCTTGCTTAGGTCTCCCTGGATTGGAACTAGGTGCAGCAAAACAGATACAGTCTTCAACTCAGTATCCACTCAGAACTATCAGTCAGTTCTTTTCAGCTCAAATAGCTGTAAACAGAATCAAGTTACTGCAAACATTCACTCAAACACTTCCTTACTGTCTTTTCCCCTTTTTCCTCAAATGAAATTCCTGAATATCATTCAGCTGAATGAATTCTTTCTGGAATAATGACTGAGCAGCCAGAGCTCTCTTCATTGAGTACTTTTAAAGATTGCCTATGTCTTAATTGGGATAACTGTCATTTAATGAGCCACCTGCTCACATTCCACTTTCTTGGGGAATCATGACCCCAAATATAGGTAAGTTGCCACCTGCAACTTAGGAAGTGCTTGAGGATGCTGTCACTTGTCCTTTGCCTCTCCACCTAGTTCCAACAACCAGTTTGACCAGTAACCTCTTTTAACAGCTCTCCCATGCTGTTGTCTCGATAATTTATTTATTATTAATAAAATATTCTCAATTACACTCCAGAACTGTTGACTCTGCTGAGTCATCAATCCCTACTTAGGATTAAGTTTAACATAATGTCTCAAAAAATAAAATAAAACAAATTACATAATTTTACAAAATTGGGGTATGTGACAGGTTGTTAACCCAAAAATCCCCCACTAAGCTCTAAATGGCCTACACCAGCCAAGGACACCATGTCACGACCCTCATATCCCTCCATTAGACCCCCACACCCTCAAAATAGCCTAAGGATGAAGAAAAAGGGATAAAAACCCCAAAAAGGAGCCCAAAATAGCCTCCTAGGAGCTAAAGACCTAAAAAAGGGGCTAAAACCCTAAAAGGGGATAAAGTTAGGGAGAAAGGGGCTAAAAGCTCCAAAAAGGGGCTAAAGCCCTAACCAAGGGCTTAAAACCCTAAAACCCCTTGGAAAAGCTATAAAAGGAGGGTGGGGGGGTCACTCTCAAAATACTTCTCCCTTGCATATTGTTATGTTGCTCGTGGATGCTTTGAGACCTTTGCCTCTCAAACCACTCACACTCCCTCTCCTCCATCTCCATCTCCATTCAGCCATTGCTCCCCATTCAAGAGAGAGAGGTGCTTCCACAAGATTGGGCATGGTGGCCCATTTCCACTAGAGAAGGTATACCATGTTTTATTTTTTTCTTCTCAGTTGTTTAGTTTTCTTTGATTTCTAACCCTTGTTTCCATTTGCAGGTTTTGTTTTTTAACATTGTTTTGTAGATATTGTAGGTTATTGTAGCTTAGGATTTATTTGCAGGTCTTTGGAGGTGGAACCGTAACCCATGTTTGCAGAGGGGTTCTTCTTTCTGTTCTTAGCTTAGCATTAGTTTAGTTTACTAGTATTTACATTCTGTTTTATTTTCTACATTTCCCATCCACATAGGAACCTACCCTTCTGTCCTATAGATAGAAGGGAGCCATTCCTGCCCTTGTAGCAGGGAGAAATCCTTGCTACAGAAATGGCCGCCATACCAGGTCTATCCCACAAAATGCCTGGGTTATTTACATTTCTAGTTATTTCTGATCCTCCTCAAGGCCAATCCAAGCCCATTTGACCACAGTACCAGTTACTGTTGGCCATTCTGTGGTTTGCAAATCACTCAACTATGCAAAAATGACCAAACCAAATTTCTGAAAATCCACCTGTGTTTGGGCTCATTTTCTACCCAAATTGTTGAGCCATTTGCGAATTTTTTCATTGCTAGAAGTAAAAGGGCATGTTCTCGAAGTGGGTTTTCAACCGTTTGAGGTAATTCCTCGCGGTTTGATCAGAATCCACTTTTCAAAAACAAGACTTTTATAGGTGCAAGACCCATTTTTGGGCTTCATTGTTTACTTTCATAGGGACTGTTAGTGCAGCCCAGCCGCTTTTGTCCACCACACTAGTTTAATTTCAATTTATGTTTTCATTTTCAGAAATTTATTTCATGAACAGTGTGTAAATGTCAAGTAAATGATTATGGCTTAATAAAATGAACCTAGTCTAACTAAAATCAACTTTAAAACATACTGTCTTGCTTCCCCTTCCTTCTCTACCCAGTCATCACCCTCCGGGGTATTTTTGGATAGGATGAAGGGCAAGCTCATATAGATCTAGGCACTCCACTATATTGTTCCAAACCACTAAAATTGGATGACCTGGAAGTTAGAGGGGGTAGAGAAGGAGGGATTCTCACGGTGCTAAGCGTCCTCCCTATTGACCAACCTAGCATCTAGGAGGTGATTTGAGGATCTACGGATGGGCTTAGTCCCATTGTGTTGAGATACCAACACCTTCTCTTGGTTGAAGAGGAATATTAGTGTGAGGTAAACATCTAGTTAGGCCAGCAAACATTAAGGGTTAATCATTGTATTTGTTAACAATTTCTGATTATTTATGCTTGCATACACAACCGCAATGACATGAACTCTACCATGATGAATTCATAAACCATTTGCAGCAACCAAATACCAGAAAAAAAAACACACAAATACACCATACCAACTAATTAACCCAATTCAGTTCATGACCCTGAGTGAGCCTTAAAATTTACTAATTTACACTAAGTACAAACAACTCTGCAGTCTTTGAGGACATAAGTCTCTGACTGCTTCAACTGTGGGAAGTACTTGGGCTCTACCCAAAAACTCATTGTGAGGAGTACCACAGGAACCCCAAAGTAGTTGGCCGCTGAGAGGAATTGCCAAGCGAAATGGGAAATGACCCCTTCCGATTGAGTAGAAACACCTATGAGGAACAAGCCAAGCGCTATATTCTGGAAGTCTTGGTGGCCGAGTGATCACCTATAACCAATAGGAAGCCACTGAAACTGGGGTCCAAATATCATTGCCACCAAGTTTCAGACATAAAATATAACACAATTGATCCTCCATGTTCTTCCTCACGCCTAAGAGGCGAACCACCACCATTTGGAATACTCAGTCGACACTGTCGAAGCCATTCTCAGCAATCTCCCACACCATCAGAGGTCCACACAGCCTCTGATTCTAATTCAGATCCATATCAGTTTGACCTAGACCTCCATACTGCACCATCAAGCCCCATGGCTAGTGCAAATCCGGATCCATTTTTCGTCATACCCATAGCAAGTGGACCCATGTCCACATCATAACCTGGCAAGTGGCCCAAGCATAGTCATGCATACTGTCATTAGTCAGTTGCCACCACCTATAGTGACCATCCAAGCTGGCCCACTTGTAGCACACGGGAGCAGTGGCCCTTCCACACACACTGCCCCTCCTACCTCACAGGGGGGCGGCAGACCATCCACTTACATTGCCCCTACTGTCATACATGGGGGAAATGTCCCTGCCACTCATATTATCCCACCCACAACACTTGGGGGCATTGGCCCATCCACAATGGTGCCACCGCAAGCACCCCCAGCTGTGCAGATACATTATTCACCTACAAACCCCACCCCCATCGTATCCCCATCCCACATCAATTTGGGGTCAAATATAACCTTCATGGCTCATATTAACTTGCGTGATTTGGTTAGATTAACAAACAACCCCATCTGCCACCAAGCTTTTTGGCCACCCATGCCAACTAAGCTGCCATCAGACATCCCCAAGTTTGAAGGCAAAGTAGGGGAATGTCCCCAAAACCACATAATGACATTCCATCTATGGTGCTCATCCAACAACATCGTAGACAACTCCATCAGGCTGAGGCTATTCCAACGCACCCTTATAGGTGCCGCGGCTAAATGGTACATTGAGCTGCCACAAGCCAAGTACCCAGACTTCAACTCCCTAGCCTTCATGTTACTATAGTATTTCCAACTCCCCGTTAGATGCGATGAAGGAGTGGAGATCCTATTTTCATGTCGCCAAAGCACTGCCACTCATATAAATGACCATATCCATGAGTGGCGGCGATGTCGCAGTCTATGCAAAATCCAACTTGATGATAGGATATTCTTGGATTGGTTCCTTAAGACCTTGCTCCTGCGCATAGCAAAGGACGTCACATCCGAACGTCACCAATCTGAAGAAGAGTCCATACTGAAGGCCCAACAATTTGACCTTATCTATACTCAGCCTGAATACATGTATACCGTTATTCCATATGCTCCCCGTCTGAGTACATCATACCGCGATGCACCGGGGGCATCCCACGCTGCAGACGGCATCATAGGATCGGTCTCCCAACAGCCGCAGCCTCGACTGACACCACCTATCATTACACCACAAACAAGCAACACTGCTAATGTTGCTTACAAAAACCAAGCTCCTGAATATGCTAGAATGATGTCCTAGTCTGGAGCAACAACTTCCTATGCACAACCTGCGCCACCGCAGCATGCTTAGGCCATGCCTTGGCCAACACAGTAGTATGTGGGGAAAATTCCCACATTTGTGGCACCACCACCCCCACAAATCTACTATGCACCATCAGTGCAACTAGCTCAAGCTCCTGCCCCCGCTCCACCCGCTCCGTTGGGACATGTGCTCACAAAACAAAACCATCCCAACCATCCTGCCCTCAACAATCAACAAGAGAAAGCTAGAAACAACTGGCCTCACAACCAAGTAAATAACCAACCACAGGGAGGCGACCAACAACTGAACCCTCCCAACAATTCCGTGGCTAACCGGCCAGCCCAAAACCCCCCACAACAGAATGCACCAAGACACAATGCCCCGTTCCGCAGAAACCAACCATGCACACTCTACGATGTTTATGGGCATTACAAGTTCGAGTGTCCCCTCATGGATCGCACTAAGCAGGCCATTCAAAATGAGGCCCAATAGGCCACCAATGTTGCCAATCAAGCACCACAAGGACCTCCCCCCATGGTGCTTCAAAAGCCACTACTAGTCCAAGGATTGGTGGCAACCGCTCCCTTTCCCTAGGCCAATCCCAATGCTTCAGGGGCACCGCCCATGGCTGAAATAGGTGTTCACTACCTGCTCACCATGACCACTTAAGAAGTAAACTTACAAACTAGATGGAATCAGTATGGTACCACCACCAATCCTATTGACTCATCAGCAACATCCATGTCTAAGACAGTCAACCTACCTCTTTAGTTACCCTCGTTCCTGTGCCCCCCCATATGCAGGATTGCCAATAATGCCATAGCTAGAGCTACAGTTAGCTATAGCATTGTGGATGATTTGGCCCAAATGCCAACCCCCATGTCCGCTCTTGAGGTACTTAAAACATGCCCAATGCAATGAAAAGCCTTGCTAGCCTCCCTAGGGGCAGTAGACCCCTTCGACTCCAAGTTGATCACATTTGAAATAGAGAATGGGGAACCACACATGCCCTCCACTATCGCCTTCCAAATCCCAGTTTCCATCTAGAATTTGGTTGTGCATGGGTGCATAGTGGATGAGGGGGCATCCATGTGCATTATGTCTACCTTGGTTTGGCAGAAAATTGGATCACCAATTCTACAACCATCCTCCACAACTCTGCAGGATTATGATGGACATCCCACTAAAGCCCAAGGAATCCTCTCCCATGTCCCCATCACGTCAGTTGGGAAGACAGTGCTGATCAACATAGAAGTCATCAACGCTCAACTAGACTACAACCTCCTCCTCGGAAGGAGTTACATGTATGCCATGAGAGCTGTCGCATCAACTATATTTCGTCTCATGATGTTCCCCCACGAAGGGAAGATTGTGATGGTTAACCAGCTCACTTATCATGATCCACAAGGGTTAACAGCACCTGCCAACGTTATCCCTACCATCACCACCATTGAGCCGCAAGGGACAAACACACATGCCAATGTCATCCCTACAATTAACACCACAGTTGAAAACACACCAACCTCCCCATTATTGAATGTGGGCCCTGGGTTATTTACTAATCCCACCATGAAAGCTCCTTTCCTGTTAGTGTCGCCACCACCGAAAAAAAACAAAACTGCGGACTTGTGCATGGTCTCATCTAGCACCGCTGCAGCCAAACAACAACCACAGCCGCATCCCCAACCATAAACACAACATCGTCCACAGCCACAACACCAACAGCAGCCACAACAACACTCATAGCAACAGCATTTCGCGCTACCGCAACTACAACCACATCCCCACATGTAACTAACAGGGAGTTATGTGGGCTCGTTCCCAGTCCATACGATTCCATTCCTCTTCCTCCCACCTGGTGTCATGAGCAAACTGGTCATGGCTACCTTAAGCCTACCCAACTTTATGTTGGGCATCCTGGTGTGGTACCTTGATCCACTAGCTCAACCACCAATGCCCCAGGTGGTCTTAACCCCAGTGCAGCCCATCGTGGTTGAGTCTCACCCTCCACTCGGTCCCCACAAGCCAACTGTTGCACCTGCACTTGCACCACCCTAACCCAAAAGGGCTAGGGGAAAGAACACCAGAGCCACCGCAGAGCCATGACAAGTCCCGCCTTGTGCCGTCTACGAGCAACAGGGCCATCCAACTTAGAATTGCCCTGGAATCCCAGTGATCCGTGCGCATTTGGATGCCATGGACATGAACGAAAACATCCCCATGGTTGAAATCCCAACTGGGCCAGTAGTCAGGAACAAGGCATTGAGAACAAACCATGTTTGTGCCCTTTGCATATTGTATGGACATTACTCACACTATTGCCAAGACATGCCCGAATTTCAAATAGCTCTAGCTGACCTCCATCACCATTCCCTTGAGTCTAAAATCACCTTGATTGAAGAAGTTCACCCACCACCTCCTTCTTCAGAAACCATGTCTATTTACATGATGTCCAGTTCAACTGACCTGCTTGTCTCCACCATCACTGACGGTCCATCAGACCTGTCTCTTCCGTTGTTTTCGCAGCCACAGCCGCAACCTTAGTTACCAGCGAAACAATGGGGTTCATTCCCGATCAACATGATCATTTTTATTTTTCTTTTCCTTTTCTTTTTCCTACCATCCAGGATCGTGAGTAAGTCTACCTTGGCAACCCTCCATCTATAGGATTTCACACTAGGAGATCCTCTGTCGTACCTTGAACCACCTACTGTACCTTTGAGGCCCCAGGATGTGTTGACTCATGTCTAGCCAATTGAGATGATGTTGCACCTACCTCCATGTCCATCAAAGACTCCTCTTGTCTCCAGGAGTGCCCCTCTTCCTCCAACAGAGATTGGGGGTAAGGCCACAAAAACAACAACCAATACCATTTACATGATCTCTAGCACCAGTTGCCCTTCCGTCTCATTGCTTGTGGAAAATCCACCTAATCTATCCTGGCACCACTTACGCGATGATGTAGAGATCTATAAGACCACCTATGGTTTTACCCCATTCCCTTTAAACCATAGTGTGGAATCGATTCTTCCCATAAAAGACTAGATTCCGTCACCCCACCGTGCTAATGACCTTCGTCTCTGCAAGGGGGCATACACCCTTATTGACTCTGATGGAAAAATCTTGGAGAACCCCCGCAACGGGCTCTACCTTAAGGGATTTTATGCTTAACATCACCAATGAGTCGCTTCATTTTCTTTTCTTGTTTTTTAACGTTTTTCACCACAAATCAGGGGCAGCACCATTAGCTGCTACTCCAAAGTCACCCAAAATCAGTTCGAAACACCCCTCACACCTCCGAGCTCCAATTTATATCTCTTTATGAGACCATTGTCTCATGTTTAATAAATCAATTTCGGGACCATTTCCAACAAGTCACCTCGATTTACGAGCCATGACATGACGATGCAAGTGTCTATAAACTTGTACTTGTATCACACTTCCCGATTGCTACTCATGCGAGTTCTTGGGCCACCGCCAGTTAAGAAATGTAATTTTAGCTTTTATTTTGTATTTTTAACACATAGATTGTCTTTTCTTTTTACCGCACCTTACGCGGACCTTTGGACCACTGTCCACAAAATGATTTCTTTTATTGCACGTATTTGGCATATAAGTTCCCCTGGACTTGGACTCACATCGCATGTAGTCAATTTTGTCCACCGCAACACACACACACGCTCTCCTGACCTCTATCTGAGAACCACCCCGGTTTGCATGCCTCTACCGTACCGACTCGAGAGCCTCTGTCGCGATCTATCCCATGCATGTATTGGTATTTTTTAGAGCCTTCTGCTTTGTCCATACTATGCGGATGACCTTTGGACCTTTGTCCACCATCCCGACATGAGGCACCGCTCGTGCCACCGTAATCGGTTGACCACACTAGATTTGCATTTAAGCTCTTTTTCGACTCCTTAAAACAATGAAAATATAGCCGAGCGCAGCTGTTTCCTTTCCCGCTCACTAAAGTATAGCAAAAGGGCATCTACATCGTTGCGTTTACCTCCTTTTGCGGACCATGTAGACCATCAATTGAAAAGGACCTCCTTGGCACACTCAAGCCAAGACCGTTCCCCTCTGCATACTTTTATGCTTTCTCAAGCAGAGGAGCTGCACTTTATGAAAAAGCTCACCACTGGTTGTCATTAAGCGCTTTTCTAGCCATCTCATCAAGAAAAGATCGCTGAGCAACCTTTGTTTCGTCCATGCTCGTAAAATTATTTGAATGACCATCCAGTTAGTACATGTTTAACCTTTTCCAGCCTGATTGGACTACCAACAGTAAAGAAGTCCCTCATCCCCTATAGGATGGGCGAGCTCTCCTATGTATACTTTTATCCTTTTTCGAGCATAGGAGACTAGCAACGAAAAAGATCCCTCACTGGAATATTCTTCATGCTTTCAGACTCTCTAAAAGTGAAAGCACCATCAAGCATTTACCTTCTCGGGCTCGGCAAAAATCCACAAGATCGTACCATAACGGTGTCCCTAGACACCTCCCCACAGCAAACAATTTGGCAGCATTCCCTTGTTGGGTCTCCTTTGTTCAGAGTACTCTGCAATGTGTCTTCCTTGGATCCCACCAATATCAAAAGAGTCTACCTCCTCCAAGTATTTCCCATCTGTAGCGACATCCTCGGTATTACAGCTATGATCCCATTCCCATGAGTCCGTTTCATTTGCTGCCTGGTCCACCCTGCCATCATAATCTAAACAAAGGAATTTTGAGTCTCCCACACTCCCCCTTCCCCTATCCAGTTATTTCCCTTCCCTTCCCCCCCCCCACAAATTCAGTGAGTCATTCGGCATATTGTTTCACACCTTTCGATTATCTCCCTCACGCTCTTGGTCAAGGAAACATCTTTGCCTTGACTAGGGGTAGGTATCCATCTATCGATTGCAACACACATATTCTAGAGGATAGACCTAGAGTTCCCTGTATCTTGGTTTCATTTACCTCATTTATGAGTTGCTTGGACCACTTGAGAGGAGTCCTTAGTGCCTCTCGGGATAGTTGTTTCTCATGGGCTCGACTTCAACTACATCATTGCACAGTTGAGATTCATACAGGGTTTTTTCCGTACAATATTTGGTCGAAGACCCTAGATGTCACCTGACTCTAACACATTGGTGAGTCCACTCGAGGGACCTAAATAGGTTATGTCCCTAGTGATTTCTGGGTTGCGTTGAAGACAGTGTTCAGAAGCCCCATCAGTGCTTCGATATACCTTTATGATTGATCCAGCATACTTGTACCACAAAGACTCTAACTCTCAATCATCAAGTCCACACAGCTATGTACCGTTCCAGATCTAGCAGATGGTTAGTCATGAAGATATAACATTCCATGAGAATGCCATGGGTCCAACGTACCAAATCAGCATTGTATTTAGCCTCACATGGAGGAAACCACCATTGTAGCATCAGTTGTATATGATCGGCTCTTGTATTTTAGAGCATAGATCAAATTATTCTTTTGAGATCATCATGAGCATGGGAATGCCCACCTCATCCATATACATGTCACACACTACTTGTATCTCATCCATTGATGGGAAGAATATTAATACAAAAACCAAAAGCCACCATGCCCCAGCCTCGGAAACACCACCTCTACGCAGCAAATCCTATGATGTCCATCGGCCATACGTTGAGCTCCTACCCTCACACATCAAAATTTGTTAACCCAAAAATCCCCCACTAAGCTCTCAATGGCCTACACCACCCAAGTACACCATCTCACGACCCTCATATCCCTCCATTAGACCCCAACACCCTCAAAATAGCCTAAGGATGAAGAAAAAGGGATAAAAACCCCAAAAAGGGGCCCAAAATAGCCTCCTAGGAGCTAAAGCCCTAAAAAAGGGGATAAAACCCTAAACGGGGATAAAGTTAGGGCGAAAGAAGCTAAAGCCCTGACTAAGGGATTAAAACACTAAAAATCCTTGGAAAAGCTATAAAAGGAGGGTGGGGGGGTCACTCTCAAAACACTTCTCCCTTGCATATTGTTATGCTGCCCATGGATGCTTTGATACCTTTTCCTCTCAAACCACCCATACTCCCTCTCCTCCATCTCCATCTCCATTTAGCCATTGCTCCCCATCCAAGAGAGAGAGGTGCTTCCACAAGCTTGGGCACGGTGGCCCATTTCCACTAGAGAAGGTATACCATGTTTTATTTTTTGCTTCTTAGTTGTTTAGCTTGCTTTGATTTCTAACCCTTGTTTCCATTTGCAGGTTTTGTTTTTTAACATTGTTTTGTAGGTATTGCTGGTTATTGTAGCTTAGGATTTGTTTGCAGGTCTTTGGAGGCGGAACCCTAACCCGTTTTTGTAGAGGGGTTCTTCTTTCTATTCTTAGCTTAGCATTATTTTAGTTTACTGTTATTTACATTCTGTTTTATTTTTTGCATTTTCCATCCACGTAGGAACCTACCCTTCTCTCCTATAGACAAAAGGGAGCCATTCCTGCCCCTGTAGCAGGGAGAAATACTTGCTACAGAAATGGCGACCATACCAGTTCGATCCCATAGGATCCTAGGGTTATTTACATTTATAGTTATTGCTGAGCCTCCTCAAGGCCAATCCAAGCCCATTTGGTGACAATACCAGTTACTGTTGGCCATTATGTGGTTTGCAAATCACTCAACTATGCAAAAATGACCGAACCGAATTTATGAAAATTCACCTGTGTTAAGGCTCGTTTTCTACCCAAACTGTTGAGTCATTTGCGAATTTCCCCCCTACAAGGGGAAAAAGGGCCCGTTTTCGAAGTGGGTTTTCAACCATTTGAGGTAATTCCTCACAGTTTGATCAGAATCCACTTCGCAAAAACATGACTTTCACAGGTGCGAGACCCATTTTTGGGCTTCACTGTTTGCTTTCATAGGGACTATTAGTGCGGCCCAGCCGCCTCTGTCCACCACACCAGTTTAATTTCAATTTATGTTTTCATTTTCAACAATTTATTTCATGAACAATGTGTAAATGTCAAGTAAATGATTATGTCTTAATAAAATGAACCTAGTCTAACTAAAATCAACTTAAAAACATATTTTCTTGCTTCCCCTTCCTCCTCTACCCAGTCATCACCCTATGGGGTATTCTAGGATACAATGAAGGGCAAGCTCATATAGATCTAGGAACTCCACTATATTGTTCAAACCACTAAAACTGGATTATCTGGAAGGTAGAGCGGGTAGAGAAGGAGGGCTTATCACGACGCTAAGCGTCCTCTTTGTTGACCAACCTAGCATCCGGGAGGTGACCTGAGGATCTACAGATGGGATTAGTCCCATTGTGTTGAGATCCCAACACCTTCTCTTGGTTGAAGAGGAATATTAGTGTGAGGTAGACATCTAGTTAGGCCAACAAACATTCAGGGTTAATCACTGTATTTGTTAACAATTTCTAAATATTTATGCTTGCATACACAACCACAATGAAATGAAATCTACCATGATGAATTCATAAACCATTTGCAGCAACAAAATACCAGAAAAACAAACACACAAATACACCATACCAACTAATTAACCCAACTCAGTTCGTTGAGTGAGCCTTAAAATTTACTAATTTACACTAAGTACAAACAACTCTGCATTCTTTGAGCACATAAGTCCCTGACTGCTTCAACTGTGGGAAGTACTTGGGCTCTGCCCAGAAACTCATTGTGAGGAGTACCATAGGAACCCCGAAGTATATGGCCGCTGAGAGGAATTTCCAAGCGAAACGGGCAGCGACCCCTTCCGATTGAGTAGAAACACCTGTGAGGAACAAGCCAAACGCTATCTTCTGGTAGTCTTGGTGGCCAAGTGACCACCTATAGCCAATAGGAAGCCACTAAAACTAGTGTCCAAATATCATTCCCACCAAGTTTCAGACATAAAATCTAACACAATTGATCCTCCACGTTCTTCCTCGGGCCTAAGAGACAAACCACCACCATTTGGAACACTCAGTCGACACTGTTGAAGTCTTTCTCAATGATATTTGACACCATCATAGGGCCACACAGCCTCTGATTCTGATTCAGATCCATATCAGTCTGAACCAGACCTCCATACTGCACCATCAAGCCCCATGGCTAGTGCAAATCCGAATCCATTTTCTGGCATACCTATAGCAAGTGGACCCATGTCGACATCACAACCTGGAAAGTGGCCCAAGCACAGTCATGCAGACTGTCATTAGTCAGTTGCCACCACCTATAGTGACCAGCCAAGCTGGCCCACTTGCAACATACGGGGGCAGTGGCCCTTCCACACACACTGCCCCTCCTACCACAGAAGGGGGCAGCGAACTGTCCACTTACATTGCCCCTACTATTATACATGGGAGAAATGTCCCCACCACTCATATTATCCCACCCAAAACACTTTGGGGCATTAACCCATCCGCAATGGTGCCACCACAAGCACCCCCATCTGTTCAGATGCATTATGCACCTGCAAACCCCACCCCCATCGTAGCCCCATCCCACATCAACTTGGGGTCAAATTTTCTCTTCATGGCTCATCTTAACTTGCGTGATTTGGCTAGATTAACAAACGACCCCATCTGCCACCCATGCTAGCTAAGCTGCCATCAGGCATCCCCAAGTTTGAAGGAAAAGTAGGGGAATGCCCCCAAAACCACATAATGACATTCCATCTATGGTGCTCAGCCAACAACATCGTAGACGACTCCATCAGGACGAGTCTATTCCAACACACCCTTATAGGTGCTACAACTAAATGGTACATTGAACTGCCACAAGCAGAGTACCCGGACTTCAACTCCCTAGCCTTCATGTTCCTATAGTATTTTCAACTCCCCATCAGATATGACGAAGGAGTGGAGATCCTATTATCCTGTCGCCAAAGCACCGCCACTCATATAACTAACCATATCCATGAGTGGCCGCGATGTCGCAGTCTATGCAAAATCCAACTTGATGACAGGATCTTCTTGGAGTGGTTCCTTAAGACCTTTCTCCCACTCATAGCAAAGGACGTCACATCTGAACGTCCCCAATCTGAAGAAGAGGCCATACTAAAGGCCCAAAAATTTGTCCTTATCTATGCTCAGTCTGGATACCTGTATACCATTATTCAAGACGCTCTCCGTCTGAGTACCTCATACCGCGATGCACTAGGGGCATCCCACGCTGCGGACGTCATCATAGGATCGGTCTCCCAACAGCCACAGCCTCAATTGACACCACCTGCTGTTACACCACAACCAAGCAACACTATTAATGTTGCTTACCAAAACCAAGCTTCAGACTATGCTAGAATGATGTCTCGGTCTGGAGCAACAACCTCCTATGCACAACCTGTGCCACCGCAGCAGGCTCAGGCCATGGCTTGGCCAACATAGTAGTATGTGGGGAAAATTCCCACATTTGTGGCACCACCACCCCCATAAATCTACTATGCACTACCAGTGCAACCAGTTCAAGCCCCCTCCCCTGCTCCACCTGCTCCATTGGGACAAGTGTTCGCACAACAAAACCATCCCAACTAGCCTTCCCCCAACAATCAACAAGGGCAAGCTAGAAACAACCAACCTCGCAACCAAGGAAATAACCAACTGCAGGGAGGCGGTCAACAACCGAACCCTCCCAACAATGTCGTGGCTAACTGGCTATCTCAAAACCCCCCATGACAAAATGCACCAAGACGCAACACCACATTGCGCACAAACCAACCATGCACACTCTGTGATGTTTATGGGAATTACACGTTCGAGTGTCCCCTCATGGCTCACGCTAAGCAGGCCATTCAAAATGAGGCCCAACAGGCAGCCAATGCTGCCAATCAAACCCAAACCAACCAAGCACCACAAGGACCTCCCCCCATGGTGCTTCAAAACCCACTACCGATCCAAGGATTGGTGGAAACCGCTCCCTTTCCCCAGGTCAATCCCAACGCTCCGAGGGCACCGCCCATGGCCGAAACAGGTGTTCACCACCTGCTAGCCATGACCACTGAAGAGGTCAACTTACAAAATAGACGAAATCAGTACGGTACCACCACCAAACCTACTGACTCATCAGCAACATCCATGTCTAAGACAGTCAACCTACCTCTTTAGTTACCCCCTTACCTGTGCCCCCCCATATGCAGGATTGCCAATAACCCCACATCTAGAGCTGCAGTTAGCTATAGAATTGTGGATGATTTGGCCCAAACACCAACTGCCATGTCCGCTCTTGAGGTACTTAAAACATGCCCAATGCAACAGAAAGCCTTACTAGCCACCCTGGGGGTAGTAGACCCCTCCGACTCCAATTTGATCACATTTGAAACAGAGAATGGGTAACCATGCATGTCCTCCACTATCGCCTTCCAAATCTCGGTGTCCATCTAGAATTTGGTTGTGCACCGATGCATAGTGGATGAGGGGGAATCCACGTGCATTATGTCTACCTTGGTTTAGCAGAAGCTTGGATCACCAATTCTACAACCATCCTCCAAAACTCTGCGGGATTATGATGGACATCCCACTAAAGCCAAGGGAATCCTCCCCCATGTCCCCATCACATTAGTCGGGAAGACAGTCCTGATCGACATAGAAGTCATCAACACTCAATTGGACTACAACCTCCTCCTCAGAAGGAGTTACATGTATGCCATGAGAGTTTTCGCATCAACTATCTTCCATCTCATGATGTTCCCCCATGAAGGGAAGATTATGACAGTTGACCAGCTCACTTATCATGATCCACAAGGGGTAACAGCACCTGCCAATGTTATCCCTACCATCACCACCATTGAGCCGCAAGGGACGAACGCACACGCCAATGTCATCCCTACAATTAACACCACGGTTGAAATCACACCATCCTCCCCATTATTGAATGTGGGCCCTAGGTTGTTTACCGATCCCACCACGACAGCTCCTTTCCCGTTAGTGTCACCATCGCTGACAAAAAACAAAACTACGGACTTGTGCATGGTCTCATCTAGCACTGCTGCACCGAAACAACAACCACAGCTACAGCCCCAACCATAAACACAACATCGTCCGCAGCTGCAACACCAACAGTAGCTGCAACATCACTCACAATAGCAGCATTACGCGCAGCTGCAACTACAACCACATCCCCACATGTAACCAACCGAGAGTTATGTGGGCTCGTTTCCTGTCCATACAATTTCCTTCCTCTTCCCCCCACCTAGTGTCATGAGCAAACCGGTCATGGCTACCTTAAGCCTACCCAACTTTACGTTGGGCATCCCGGTGTGGTACCTTGATCCACCAGCTCAACCACCAATGCCCTAGGTGGTATTAACTCTAATGCAACCCATCGGGGTTGAGTCTCACCCTCCACCCGGTTCGCACAAGCCAACCGCTGCACCTGCACCTATACCGCCCCAACCCAAAAGGGCTAGGGGAAAGAACACCAAAGACATCATAGAGCTGCGACAAGTCCCACCTTGTGCTGTCTGTGAGAAACAGGGCCATCCAACTCAGAATTGCCCTGAAATCCCAGTGATCCATGCACATCTGGATGCCATGGACATAAACAAAAACATCTCTATGGTTGAACTCCCAACCGCGCCAGTAGTCGGGAACAAGGCATTGAGAACAAACCATGCTTGCGCCCTTTACAGATTGTATGGACATTAATCTCACCATTGCCAAGACCTGCCCAAATTTCGAATAGCTCTAGCTGACCTCCATCACCATTCCCTTGAGTCTGAAATCACCTTGATTGAAGAAGTTCACCCACCACCTCCTTCTTCAGACACCATGTCCATTTACATGATGTCCAGTTCAACTGACCCACTTGTCTCTACCATCACCGATGGTCCATCAGACCTATCTCTTCTGTTGTTTTTGCAGCCATAGCCACAACCTCTGTTGCAACCTCAGTTGTAACCTCAACCTCAGTTACCAGGGAAACAATGGGGTTCATTCCCGATCAACATGATCCTTTTTTTTATTTTCCTTTTCTTTTTCCTACCATCTAGGATCATGAGTAAGTCTACCTTGGAAACCCTCCATCTACAGGATTTCACACTAGGAGATCCTTTGTCGTACCTTGAACCACCTACCATGCCTCTGGGGCCCCAGGGTGTGTTGACTCATGTCCAGCCAATTGAGATGATATTGCACCTACCTCCTTGTCCATCAAAGACTCATCTTGTCTCCAGGCCTGCCCCTCTTCCTCCAACAGAGACTGGGGAAAAGGCCATAAAAAAAACAACCAATACCATTTACATGATCTCTAGCACCAGTTTCCTTTCTGTCTCATTGCTTGTGGAAAATCCACCTGATCTATCCTGGCACCACTTACGTGATGATAGAGAGATCTATAATACCACCTCTGGTTTTACCCCATTCCCTTTAAACCATAGTGTGGAATCGGTTCTTCCCATAAAAGACCAGATTCCATCACCCCGCCGTGGCAATGACCTTCATCTCAGCAAGGGGGCATACACCCTTATTGACTCTGATCGAAAAATCTTGGAGAACCCCTGCAATGGGATCTACCTTAAGAGATTTTATGCTTAACATCACCAATGAATCTCTTCATTTTCTTTTCTTGTTTTTCAATGTTTTTCACCACAAATCAGGGGCAGCACCATTAGTTGCTACTCCAAAGTCACCTGAAATCAATTCGAGACACCCCTTACACCTCCGAGCTCAAATTTATATCTCTTTATGAGACCATCATCTCCTGTTTAATAAATCAATTTTGAGACCATTTCCCACAAGTCACCTCGATTTACAAGCCTCAACATGATGATGCAAGTGTCTACGAACCTGTACTTGTATCACACTTCCTCATCGCTACTCATGCAAGTTCTTGGGCCACCGCCCATTAAGGAATGTAATTTTAGCTTTTATTTTGTATTTTTAACACATAGATTGTCTTTTCTTTTTACCGCACCTTATGCGGACCTTTAGACCACTATCCAAAAAAAAAATTCTTTTCTTGCATGTATTTGGCATATAAGTGCCCCCGGACTTGCACTCACATCGCATGTAGTCAAGTTCATCCACCGCAACACACACACACGCTCTCCTAACCTATGTCCGAGAGCCACCTTAGTTTGCGTGCCTCTGCTGTACCGACTTGCGAGCCTCTGCTGTGATCTATCCCATGCATGTATTGGTATGTTTGAGAGCCTTTTGCTCCATCCATACTGTGTGGATGACCTTTGGACCTCTGTCCATCGTCCCGACATGAGGCACTGCTCATGCCACCGCAATCGGTTGACCACACTAGAGTTGCGTTTAAGCTCTTTTCTGACTCCTTAAAACAATGAAAAGATAGCCAAGTGCAGCTGCTTCCTTTCCCGCTCACTAAAGTATAGGAAAGGGTATCTACATTGTCACATTTACCTCCTTTTGTAGACCATGTAGACCATCAATTGAAAAGGACCTCCTTGGCACACTCAAGCCAAGACCATTCCCCTCTGCATACTTTTATGCTTTCTCGGGAAGAGGGGCTGGACTTGATGAAAAATCTCACCACCAGTTGTCGTTAAGCGATTTTCCAGCCATCTCATCAAGAAAAGATCGTTGAGAAAACTTGGTTTCATTCATGCTCGTAAAATTATTTGAATGACTATCCAGTCAGTACAGGTTTAACCTTTTGCGGCTTGATTGGACTACCAACGGTAAAGAAGTCCCTCATCCCCTACAGGATGGGTGAGCTCTCCTATGTATACTTATATCCTTTTTCGTGCACAAGAGACTACCAAAGAAAAAGAGCCCCCACTGGAGTCTTCTTTGTGCTTTCAGACTCTCTAAAAGCAAAAGCACCATCGAGCATTTACCTTCTCGGGCTCACCAAAAATCCATAATATCGTACCATAACGGTGTCCCTAGACACCTCCCCACAGCAAATAGTTTGGCATCATTACCACGTTGGGTCACCTTTGTTTAGAGTACTCTACAATGTGTCTCCCTTGGATCCCACCAATATCAAAAGAGTCTACCTCCTCCAAGTATTTCCCATCTGCAGCGACATCCCCGGTATTACAACTATGATCCCATTCGAATGAGTCAGTTTCATTTGCTACCTAGTCTGCCCTGCCATCATACTCTAAACAAAGGAAGTTTGAGTCTCCCACACTCCCCCTGCCCCTATCCAGTTCTTTCCCTTCCCTCCCCCCCCCAATTAAGTGAGTCAGTCCACAGATTGCTTCACACCTTTCAATTATCTCCCTTACACTTCTGGTCAAGGAAACATCATTTCCTTGACTAGGGGTAAGTCTCCCTCTGTCGATGCCAACACACATATTCCAGAGGATAGACCCAAAGGTCCCTGTATCTTGGTTTCATTGACCTCAATGATGAGTTCCTTGGACCACTTGAGAGGAGTCCTTAGTGCCTCTTGGGATGGTTGTTTCTCACGGGCTCGACTTCAACTACATCATCGCACCGTTGAGATTCATACAGGGTTTTGTCCGTACAATATTTGGTTGAAGACCCTGGATGTCACCTAACTCTAGCACATTGGTCAGTACACTTGAGGGACCTAAACAGATTATGTCTCTTGTGATTTTTGGGTTGCGTTGGAGACAGTGTTCAGAAGGCCCATCAGTGCTTCGATATACCTTTATGATTGATGCAGCATACTTGTACCACAGAGACTCTGATTCTCAATCAGCAAGTCCACACAGCTATGTACCATTCTAGATCCAGTAGACAGTCAGTCATGAAGATATAGCATTCCATGAGAATTCTATGGGTCTAATGTACCAGATCAACATTGTATT
The DNA here is from genome assembly GCA_001517045.1 of Pseudotsuga menziesii. Lineage (NCBI taxonomy): Eukaryota > Viridiplantae > Streptophyta > Pinopsida > Pinales > Pinaceae > Pseudotsuga > Pseudotsuga menziesii. The sequence continues at coordinate 49,673 of LPNX010812311.1, forward strand.
TAGCCTCACATGGAGGCAACCACCATTGTAACATCAGTTGCATATGATCGGCTCTTGTATTTTAGAGCATAGACCAAATTATTCTTTTGACATCATCACGAGCATGGGAATGCCCACCTCATCCATATACATGTCAGACATTATTTGTATCTCACCGATTGATGGTAACCATATTAATACAAAAACCAAAAGCCACCATGCCCCAGCCCCGGAAGCACCACCTCTACGTAGCAAATCCTATGATGTCCATCTGCCATATGTTAAGCTCCTGCCCTCACACATCAGGGGGCAATGTATTAATCCAAAAATCCCCCAGTAAGCTCTCAATGGCCTACACCACCCAAGGACACCATCTCACGACCCTCATATCCCTCCATTAGACCCCCACACCCTCAAAATAGCCTAAGGATGAAGAAAAATGGCTAAAAACCCCAAAAAGGAGCCCAAAATAGCCTCCTAGGAGTTAAAGCCCTCAAAAAGGGGCTAAAGTTAGGGTAGAAGGGGCTAAAATCCAAAAAAAGGCGCTAAAGCCCTGACCAAGGGCTTAAAACCCTAAAACCCCTTGGAAAAGCTATAAAAGGATGGTGGGGGGGTCATTCTCAAAACACTTCTCCCTTTCATATTGTTATGCTGCTCGTGGATGCTTTGAGACCTTTTCCTCTCAAACCACCCACACTCCCTCTCCTCCATCTCCATCTCCATTGAGCCATTGCTCCCCATCCAAGAGAGAGAGGTGCTTCCACTAGAGAAGGTATAGCGTTTTTTATTTTTTGCTTCTTAGTTGTTTAGTTTGCTTTGATTTCTAAACCTTGTTTCCATTTGCAGTTTTTGTTTTTTAACATTGTTTTGCAGGTATTGTAGGTTATTGTAGCTTAGGATTTGTTTGCAGATATTTGGAGGCGGAACCCTAACCCGTGTTTGCAGAGGGGTTCATCTTCTTCTTTCTATTCTTAGCTTAGCATTAGTTTAGTTTATTGTTATTTACGATCTGTTTTATTTTCTGCATTTCCCATCCATGCAGGAACCTACCCTTCTGTCCTATAGATAGAAGGGAGCCATTTCTGCCCCTGTAGTAGGGAGAAATCCTTGCTACATTAGTTTCCCATAATGAAGTTTCTGTTAAGCTCTTTTCTGACTCCTAAACGTATGAAAAGATCACCAAACACACTTGATCCTTTCCCACTCATTAAACTATTAGAAAGGGCATCTACCTAGTCTTGTTTATCTCCTTTTACTGACAGTATAGACTACCATATGAAAAGGACTCCCTCGACACATTCAATCTAGGAATGTTTCCCTCTGCATCCTTTTATGCTTTCTCGGGCATTGGGACCGAACTATACGAAAAATCTCATCATGTGTTGTGTTTAAGCTCTTTTTTATCCTTCTCATCAAGAAAAGACCACTGAGAAACTTGGTTTCATTCATGCTCGTAAAAGTATTTGAATGAACATCCAGTCAATACAAGTTTAACCGTTTCCGTCCTAATTGGACTACCAACAGTAAAGAATCCTTCCATCCCCTAAAAAGGTTGGGTGAGATTTCCTATGAACACTTTTATCCTTTTTCGGGAACATGAGACTCTCAATGAAAAAGAGACCCCATTGGAGTCTTCTTCATGCTTTCAGACTCTCTAAAATTGAAAGCACCATCGAGCATTTACTTTCTCCGTCTTGCTACAAATCCACGAGATCGTCCCATAACAATGTCTTTAGGCGCCACCCCATATGTTATAGTTCAGCAACATTCCCTCATTGGGTCACCTTTTTTCAAAGTATTCTGCAATGAGTCTTCCTTGGATCCCATAAATATCAAAATTATCAAGTTACCTACCCCCCCCCAAAGTATTTCGCATCTGTAGTTACATTCCCGGTATAGAAGTTATGATTCCTCTCCCATCAGTTTGTTTCATTTGTTGTCATTGCAAATGTTGTCATACTCTAAAAAAGGAAGTTTGAGCCCCCCATACTCCTCCTGTCCCTGTTCCCCCATTCAGTGTGTTAGTCCTCGGATTGCCTCACATATTTGGTTATTCCGCTTGCGCTTCTGGTCAAGGAGACATCATTTCCTTAATCAGTTGCAGGTCTACCTCTATCGACGACAAAACATCTATTCCAGAGGATAGAACTAGAGGTCCCTGCATACTAGTTTCATTAACCTCATAGATGAGTTCCTTATACCACTTGAGACGAGTGCTTAGTGCCTCTCAGGATGGTTGTGTCTCACATGCTCAACTTTAGCTACATCATCGCACCATTGAGATTCGTACAGGGTATTGGTCTGTCTAGTATTTGGTCAAAGACCCGGGTTGTCACATGACTCTAGCACATTAATGAGTCTATTAACGGAACCAGACAGGTTCATGTCCCTTGTGATTTCTGGGTTGCAATTGGAAACAGTGTTCAGAGGCCCCAGAGTAGTGCTTCTGTATAGATTCATGATTGATACAACATATTGTACCACAGAGACTCTAACTCTCCATCAGTGAGTCCTTACACTTATGTAAATTTCCAGATCTGACATGTCATTAGTCATGAATATATTGCATTCTATGAGAATTCCATGGGTCTAATGTATCAGTTCTTCAGATCAACATTATATTGAGCCTCTCATTGAGCCTGCCATTATGTAATAACAATTTTATATGATCGACTCTTGCATTTTGAAGCCTTGATCACATTTTTTTTGACATTGTTACGAGCATGGGTATGCCTACCTCGTCCATATACATGTCACATATTCTTTGTATCTCACCCATTGATGGGAACCAACATTAATACAAAACCAAAATCCACCATGTCTCAAGCAAGGAAGCACCGCTTCTTCACAGGTCTCTGCATGATCCCCAAGGTCCAATGATGTTCGTTGGCCATACGATGAGATCCTACCCTCACACATTAAGGGGAAATCTGTTAACGCAAAACATTGCTCATATAGCCTACACCACACACAGACATCCATTTCCTAACCCATTTTACCTCGACACCCATGTTTAACCTATATTTTTCTCTCAAAAGCTCAAAAATAATCCAAAAGGGCTTAAAAAACCCACAAAAGAGCCAAAATAGCTGACAAGGGAGCTAAAGACCCCAAAAAAGGCCTAAAAACCCTAAAAGGGATTAAAAACCCCAAAATGAGCTAAGAAACAAGTGAAAAGGGCTTAAAACCCTAAGTAGGGCCCAAAATGTTATACCAAAATCCTGTCACCATCATGTGATAAGACATCTGACATACCTACTTGCCCTGAATCCCAGCTTCTGGAGTGGAAACTAAATGGTTTTTCATCAATCTATCATACAAATTCCCAGCACCGCGCATGCCCCTTTATCCAGGAGCGGTACCCCTGCTTGCACTGCCTTTCATAGGTTGTCCACAAGCGGTGCCACCGCCCATTTCCCTTGGTCCATAGGTGGTTATTACCAGAACCGCTATGTCATAGAAGGAGAAGTGCGGTACCCTAGGTAAAAAGGGAAAAAGAGAAGTTTCTCGAGGTTTCTAGATGATAAGCCTCGTGTACTGCCTTATCCCTACTGTTGTGGGTTGGTTGAGCTCAAGATCCATCATGCTAGGATCTTAGAGGCCACCTCACCCACTAATTTCTCAACCATCTCTATCCATTAAATCCCTATGAATATGAGCTCATAGCCATGGTTGAGGGGAGGACATTGAAGGTATTGTTATGCTGTTGGATTGATTCTTGGCCAAACATCATTTGCAGAGAGCATAGAGAGCTAGAGTCGGAGCTTTTGGGGATGAAGAGCTTGTTTCATGGAGATGCATGTCAAGACTAAGGCTTGTTTGTAAACTTCTTCATATTTCTAATGCAAGTTGATTTGTGTCCCACATATGATGTTGTTGTTGTGATTTTGCAAATATATGTTGCTAGATTCTTTATTCACTAGCATAGATTAGTAGATCATATTCTGGTTGCTTTGATTCATTTTGTGTTGAGCTTTTTTGCAGGTACACATGTGAACTGTCAAAGCCTTGTATTCTAGATATCTACAGCATCTAGGGAGATTATTCAACCTCTGTCCTCTATTTGTTCTAGATATAAACCATTCAGACCAGTGGCATACCTTGCTATTCGCGGGAGGTGAAATATTCCAGCCAAGAAATCTAGCAATTTCGTGGGAAAAGTCCTATCAGTTGTTCTGATCTTCCTTAGTCTGCAACTCTTGTCTGAATCCAGGCTCTATTTTCTTCAACTCTCTTTAGTCAGATCTACTTTTTGACTTGCATTATTCGGGTTTGAAATTTTCAGATCTGTTCAAATCTGAGTCATTTCGGTCTTTTATGCTCTGTTTCCATACTCAATTCAACAGTATTTGCCTTGATCTAGTCTTTTTCTGACTTGATTTCTCGTTCTCCTATTGTTCTAGGTGATTTCAGGGAGCTGCACATGTTCTGTTGGAAAGGAGCGATGCCACCGCCTGTGTCCAGTTAGCATCCCGCAGTGCCACCTCCTGAATCCAATGAGCAAGGAGCGGTTCTACCTCAAAACTGCCTGTCAGCAACTTCATTTGCGCGGTTCCAAGTAGGCCCTGTTCCAGGACTCTGTATTTTGATTTTTTGTGTGTTTTTGGCTTACTTTTTTTATGAAAATGAAGTGTGTTTTTGAAAAAAAATGCTCCCTCACTTTTTGAGGGGCCATGAATTGTGTATTCAGCAGTCGCTTTGATTGTTGTATTCTTTCTGCATTCAAAGAGAGTTTATGTTTCTTGCATTAGATTTTGCATTATTTTCTTTGCTTGAAACCTCTTGCTCTTTTCTGTAGATATTATTCATTGGAATTGGAAATATACATTTCATTTTCATGTGTAGGCTTTGGTTTGTTTTGGACTTGGAATGCATGAGTGATCCATGTTGTTTTGAGTCTTTCTTTGCTTGGGTGATTCTTGTTTCCTTTTGCATGGTGATTTTTTCAGTGCTTCGTAGGAAAGATTGGTTCTTCATTTCCTTATCTGTTTCAAAGAGAATTTTTAGTTTTCTCTCTCTTTTGCTTTATTCACAAGTTTGTTGAAAGATTTTCTTCTTGTTTTGTGCATGATTGTTCGAGATTCTAGATCTTACTTTCATTATGAAGAAATATTTGTTTTTATATTTGTGTGCATTAGAGTTAGATTTGTTTGGAAACATTAGTGAAATCATCTTTCCATTGGGTTTTTATGCGTCTTTTTCAAGCATGAAAAGATAGGAAACATTTTTTATTTATGTTAGATGTTCTCTAGATCTCTTTTTTATTTGCTTTGAAGATTGTTTGGGGTGCATTGATTTTAACTTTTTGTTTGAAAAGATAGAATTGCATTTGCATTTGGGTGTGCATTTTTTGGAAGAAAAGTAAATCTCTCTCCCTCTCTTAGGTAGAATTTCATTGAAGATGAAAACTTTCATTATCATATAGATCAGTGTGCATCTTCTTTAATTTCAAGTTTTCACTCCATGGTTCCACCTAAACTCACAAGATAAAATTAACGGTAGTACTAGGTTAAAACATTTAGCAATTTGAGTGATAAGTTAGAGACGTGTTCGGGCGTCATTAAGCATAGGATCTATCATTACTTGTCCGCATTACATCCCAAGACTCACGCGGTTCTTCTACGTACCGTCAATATATTGAACGGCCTTTCACGTACCCTTGAGGTATATCGAAAGGTACTTCACATACTCGATTGTATATCGGAAGGCCCCTTGTCTATGGTTATGCATTAGAAAGCACTACTACCGATTTGAGATCCCCTGTACCTTGCATATATTAGGAGACCCTTTTAGGAATCCTCAAACCACTTGAGTTATCCTTTTGGCTTGTCCTGTGAGATTCCTGACTCTTATCCACTCCTTTCGCATGTGTGCTTGTTGCTTTTAGTTTGAGTAGTACTTGCTTGTGCATGGTAGTAAGGGGGTTATTAGAGAGTTTAGAGATGGCATCCTCATCTGGGACTACCACTCAAGAGGTCCCTTTCCAAGGTGTACCTTTTGTATTCCCTCCAATTGAAGGTATTGGTCCTCCATTTATTGCCACTCTAAGTGTACCTTTTGTATTCCCTCCAAGTGAAGGTATTGGTCCTCCATTTATTGCCACTCTAAATCTTCCTGGATTAACTATAATATTACCAGTCTGGATTTTTAATCTGGTAATTCCTGTTACACCTAATGTCTCAAATGTTACCTCTCCTCCAATAGAGGATCGACCTCAACCTAATCCTGCTCATTCTTTGCCGGTTGTGGCTTCATCTCTTTCTTCTTCTTCGCTTGACCAAAGATCCGTGGTTGGTAGTCGTGTGGATAATAAGAAGAAGAAAGGGAAGAGTAAGAAGAAGAAGGATAAGAAAGAGAAAAAGAAGCAACTATCTTCTCTTGATGGTGCTCATTCCAAGAGAACATTCAGAAAACCCAAGTTCCCTTGTAAGATTTGCAAGGGGGACCACCTTCTTAAGGAGTGTCCTGGTCTCTCCTGTGTACAAGAAGAGTGGTATAAAAGGTCCAAACTGTCTGTGTCATCAACCTCTAATCATCATGTTGACAATACTCCCTCAACCAGTGACCCATTGGTAAAAGGTTGTAAGGGTAATGTCTGGTATCCTTGTTTGATATGCAAGGCTATGCACCGTACTTTTCTTTGTCCAATCATGCATGAAGCTTCGCATTGGTTGGAAAATATTACTGATCATCAACAGGTGATTCCAATAAGTGATAGTAATTTATCCCTTGATTCTCCACTGGTTGAACAAGTGGTCAATTCGGATTTATCTGTGGTTGATCCCACTCTTCCATTGGAGAGTGAAGTTAAAGTGGTCGAGTCGGTGTCATTTCCACCTGATCCCACTCTTTCATCAGAGAGTGTTAAGACTAAAGTAGTCTCTTTGACCAAATCTTCGTCTTGTTCTTCTCTTCCAGTAGAGAATGAACTAAAACCTACTGAAGTTGTTATGCTTCGTTCTAATTGTTCTTGACAAGAGGAAATTTTGTCTGTTTCGACAGAACCCTCTCCGAGTAGTGAGGTTATTTCCTTTGACTGGAGTAACCTAGCAGAGTCTCATCTTCATTTGAGTGTTCCTTTCCAGATAGTTGTGAATGTTGCTGCTAGGTAGATACTTCGCACTATTGTTGACGAAAGGGCTTCTGTTAGTATTCTATCCTCAACTACTTGCCAAGATTTAGGTTCTCCTTAGCTTGTGCCAGCCACCGATCAGATACTGGCTTTTAATTGAAGGCCTACTGCACCTTTAGGGATCCTTCCTCTTTTTCCTATTACATTAGGAGGGAAAAATATTTGTATTGATTTTATGGTGGTCCAAGGTCCTTTAGATTTTAATATGATCCTTGGACGTGATTATGTTTACGCCATGAAAGTCATAGTGTCCACACTCTTTCAAGTTATGCATTTTTCCCATGATGGGAAGATTGTGACCATTGATCAGCTTTATTTTTTTACACCTGACCATCGCATTACTCCTAGTAATCAGACTTCCCTGAATGTGCCGCATGTTCTTGTGGTTCCTTCCCCTTCTTCTAGTTAACTTCTTCCCATCATAGGTAAAATGGGGGGCATGGCTCTAGTCTCTGGACTTCATACTGGAGTTAAGTCGTTAGATTTTTATGAAATGAGGGAAACCTACCAACCTCTAGATATCATGTTTGGTAGGATCAAGTTTTAGAGCATAGTTTACTTTTGGTTTCAAGCTTGTTAAAAAATAAAACCACTCCTTAAGCATAGTTTACTCTTTTGGTTTCAAGCTTGCATAAAAATGAAACCATGTTTTGAGCAAAGTTCCCATTCTGTGTCAATCTCGTTAAAAAATGAAATAGCACGTAACAATCATGTCAATTTTCCCTGAGAAAAGTTCTTATTCTATGTCAAGCTCGTTAAAAAATGAAATGGATCTCCTCAAGAATAGTTTATCTTTTGGTTTCAAGCTTGCATAAAAATGAAATCATTCTTAAGCATAGTTCATTTTCTATTTAGAGCTCGTTAAAAAATGAAGTAGGTTTCCTTAAGCATAGTTTACCTTTTGGTTTCAAGCTTGCATAAAAATGAAACCATGTTCCAAGCAAAGCTACCTTCTATTTCAAGCTTGTGTAAAAATGAAACAGATCCCCTTCCCTTGATTTGATTCTTCCCTTTAGTGTTAGAACTTGAACCTTCTTTTCACCTGCCCGATTCTCGTTCTTCTTACCCCCTTGGTGAAATGAATCTTGGGGGCATGTTGAGCCGATATCAACCATGCTAGGGGTAAGCTTCGCTAGCAATCATGCTGGGGGCAAGATTCCAACCTCTGTATATCATGTTAATGGGATTTTTCAAGCATAGTTTACCCATTGGTTTCAAGCTTGCATAAAAATGAAACCAATCCTTGAGCATTCTTTTAACTGATATTCGAGCTCATTAAAAATAGCAAGATGATGTTGAGCTTATTTTTTATTTTTCGTGCTCTGGTTAAAACATGAGATTTGGTTTGAGCTTAGTTTATTACTTTTTCGTGCTCTGGATTCAAACATGAAAAAGGTTAATGGAGTCCTCTTTAAACTCTTTTTAGGCTCCCTAAATACGAAAAGATTTTCGAGTGATCTTGTCTTCTACATGTTCGTTAAAGTATTTGAAGAGTTGTTCGTCTGACGGTAGGTTATCTCTTTCTCGTTTCGGATAGGACTATTTACGAGAAAGGAACACTCTAGCCAATCATGTCTGGAAGAGTTCTCTAAGGTATGATTTTACACTTTTTCGGGCCTTAGAGACTAAATCATACGAAAAAGGACCCCCATGGAGTTTTCTTCTATATTCGTTCAGACTCTCTAAACATGAACGATACCGAGTTTTATTTCAGTGGACTCATTAAATTAAACATTGAGAGGCCCATTTGGGAATGATCCCCTCCTCTCTCAAGTTTGTAAAACATATGAGACTGGACTTGTCTTCTAACAAGCTATATCGAGTGTTTGTTACCCTCTTTGAACTCGTAAAACCGAAAAAGAGGCACTCATCAATCATGATGGGGGAAATGGGAAGGGAATCATCTTGCAAATAATGGCAGTTGTTTGTTGTTACCTTTGAACATGGAACTTGTCTACACAATCATGTCAGTCAATTGGGTATTTAGCTGATCTCTATGAATATCCACTTTCATGAGTCATGTAAATCCTTTGAGTCTTTCAAAAGAATGCATTGTCCACTGTTGCATTGTGTGTCTATCCTGTTCAGTCATGCTGCCAAGTATTTTTGTCGTGCCGCCCAATGTTCAAAGGAGATCTGAAGAAGTTTTACATTTGTATTCTACACAGTCTTTGTGTCAGCATCTTTGAGTTAGTCATATGGTTAATACATTCACATCATTCTAGAACTATGTTCCGAGTTTTGTGTTGTCGATGTGGGACTCATCATGGCCGTCCTTCGACGAGACTATTTCCGTCGACATCATCTCATCATCCAGGAAATAGTCTTAGAAACAATATTTAGTACCTTGAGATCTATATGCCTTAATGACAGATTCTCTCACTATCGACATAGGTTCACATCATTGACCTTTGATTGATAGAATCGACTAGGTGTTCGACATCAAGACATCTATTCGCGCTCAGTAGATTGTACTAGGGTACCTTGGGAATCATTGACATTAATGGTGATCTCCCTCGCACTTGTTAACAGTTCACATCATTGGCCGGTAATCAAGTGGTTTCTACCATGTTCAACTTCATATCATTGTAATCACATGGATAGAATCGTACTTTGTGGAAGATGAGACGAATACCATAGGAATCTGTTTAAAAGAGTTCATTGCTTTTTCCCCAGGTTGCGATGGAGTTTTGTATATCCAGCATGGATCCACATTTGTATGGTCGTGGCTATGCTCAAATTTGTGTCTGTATGACATAGATCTATGTTGTATGTCTAGTAGCTATATCCAAGTTTGAGTCCTCTTTCACATGGATCTATGTTGTATTCTAGTAGCCATGCTTGTTTATTCCACTGATGGATCTGCCTTGTATTGGTTTGCAGCTATGAGTTTGGTTACTTGTGTCTATGAGTCAACATACTGATGTACTATAGATGCCTACTTGACTGCATACTTTGATCGAGCTGACATTTTCATCTCTTGGCGATGACTTGTTCTCAAAGCTCTCATTTATTGTATCACTCTAAGACTCATGCTTTGGGGGGCATCCTGTTATACCAAAATCCTGTCACCATCATGTGATAAGACATTTGACATACCTACTTGCCCTGAATCCCAGCTTTTGGAGTGGAAACTAAATGGTTTTTTATCAGTCTGTCAGACAAATTCCCATCACCGTGCATGCCCTGTTATCTAGGAGTGCTACCCCTGCTTGCACCACCTTTCATCGGTTGTCCACAAGTGGTGCCACCGCACTTTAACATTGGTCCATAGGCGGTTATTACCAGAACCACTCTGTCATAGAAGGAGAAGCACAGTACCTTGGGTAAAAAGGGAAAAATAGAAGTTTCTCGAGGCTTCTAGATTATAAGCCTCGAGATATCCTTTATCCCTATTGTTGTGGGTTGGTTGAGCTCGAGATCCCTCATCCTAGGATCTTAGAGGCCACCTCACCCACTAATTTCTCAACCATATCTATCCATTAAATCCCTATAAATGTGAGCTCATATCCATGGTTGAGGGGAGAACATGGAAGGTATTGTTATGCTGTTGGATTGATTCTTGGCCCAAGATAATTTAGAGAGAGCACAGAGAGCTAGAGTCAGAGCTTTTGGGGATGGAGAGCTGGTTTCATGGAGATGCATGTCAACACTAAGGATTGGTTGTAAACTTCTTCATATTTCTAATGCAAGTTGATTTCTGTCCCACATATGATGTTGTTGTTGTGATTTCACATATATATGTTGCTAGATTCCTTAGTCACTAGCATATATTAGTAGATCATATTCTGGTTGCTTTGATTCGTTTTGTGTTGAGTGTTTTTCCAGGTACACGTGTGAACTATCAAAGCCTTGTATTTCAAATATCTACAGTGTCTAGGGAGATTCTTCAACCTCTGTCCTCTATTTGTTCTGGATATGAACCATTCAGATCAGTGGAACACCTTGCTGTCCGTAGGAGGTGAAATATTCCAGCCAACAAAAAACCCTAACTAGGGGCTAAAAAACCTAAAAGTTGAGAAAAAAACTATAAATAGAGGCATGGATGTCCCCATCACACATGACTCTTCCTTCCTGTCATTATTATACCCCCATGAGTACCTTCAGAGACCATCACTCTCAAGCTACTCACCCCAACCACTCCATTTCCTCCATTTGCTCATTCCCTTGTGTGTTGAGTCAACATCCACACTATCCGGGCCTATGGATAGGCATTTTTCTGAGTTTGGGCATGGTGTCCCCCTTTTAAACTAGATTGAAAGGTATATTGTTTCACCATTGTTTTTGTTTAAGTTTATAGATTGTATGCATGTATTTGTTTTATTTCTAACAGTTTGTTGGAGCTCGTGTTTCCCATTGCAAACTCTATCCTTCTGTCCCTTTAATGGAAGGAAGGTGCATTAGCACGTAGCTAGGGTTTTTACCCAACTACACAATAGTAAAAATGAATCCAGCATGACCCCAACAGATCTAGAGTTGGGGGATAAAAGAAAATGCTTAGAAAAGTCTAAGGAGAGTCATAAGAAAAGGAATCCCGACAAATCATCTGGAATTGTCAGTCTTACAAATGATGATTATAAATTAATTTTTGATCGCAAGGAAGAGGTCACAAACCAAAGCTGTAAGAATATGGATGAACACCACACATAATTGGAAAACAACATTACATATTTATTGCATACGCTTTGCACTGCAACAAAATAAGTTAGAGTAACGATCAGACAAACACCATAGTTGAATGTGTCATAGGACGAAGATGCCCCCTCTAAAGATAAACCTGTCGAGACATCGTCGACGACCCCAGAAGAAAATATTCAAGTAGTTGGTCAAGCAATTGACTTACGAACACTAGAGATCAATGTCTTGGTCAAGGATCTTGGCCACGTGACTTTTAATTTTTCTGCAGTGTGAATTTTTCAATTGCATGTTGTTCAACATGCTACATTAGAAGATATGAAAACAAGAGAGCATGTAATATTTGGGTAGCTGAAGTCATCAAAGAAAACCATTTTGTCACTGAAGAAAACAATCAAGGAAACAAAGAATAAATAAAAAATCTGGCAGGATGACAAAAAGTTTCTTAATGCAACTGTTACACTTACTTGTAGCATTTTTGCTGAGGAAGGGATCACACCTGAGATGTTCTTCGAAGCAAAATTTTTCAGACTGGGTGAACTAGCTAATAACCTTCCTAAATGAGTCATGGAGTTGGAATCAATGTTGATGCCAAGTATGCCTATGAAGGTACTGGAAGGGTGACAGAAGGAAACATCTGAGGCTGTCCAAAATATTGAGGAAGCGAAGGCACTTTGTGCCAAAGTAGTCGAACATATTTCTCAATTATGGGAATCCTTGATCGATGAAACAAAGCTAGAACATGTGACAGAGCAACTGCACACGGCTGAAGCAAACTTTAACTAGTTGAAGAATGAATTGTAGAGGCTACCAACAATGGAAAATATGGCCAAGGTAGAAGATATGAAGAGATTACAACAACACGTAGCTAGATTGTGAACACAACAAAAAAAAGAACAGACTATGTCATAGAGCTATAGGCACAAGCGAAAAAGGTTATAGGTATTATTTAACCTGTCCATGAGAAGGCGCAACAAGATTTGGGCTCGATGAGAATGACAACTTCGGAACTTATGAGTTCTAAACTTGTGTAACAACTAAAGGAATTACATGAATAGGTATGACAAGAAACAAAACAGGTTGTGAAAATATTTAAGATTTTCAGAGCAAGCTTGCACCGATTGAGATTTCATACTAATGTGACTTGAGACATGCCACAGGTGAGTGTTGGGGGACTTTTGGCCCTAGGAAAATATGAGGAAACATAACCAGAATAATGCTCAGAAAGATAAAGAATCTAGTTGCAAGATAAGTAAAGACCACGATGGAAGGATTCGCGACAAAAGATGAAGAAAGTAGGTCAAGATGAGGAGTTTGATGTATTTTTGGTAAACTTTTAGTTAGACTGATAGTTTACTTTCGATAAATAAAGCATGATTTTAATTTCGTCCGATAATGCCTAGTTTTAGATGTAATGGATGGGTTAAATTAGTAAGACAACCTGTTGTAAAGGAAAGTATCCTATGGCTAGGGTTTAAGAGGCCATCAACGTACTGGGGTTGAAAGAGAGATGCACAATGTTCAACAAGCATATATAAGCAATATCGGAGATGAGAAAGGTCCACACCTGAATAACTGAAGGTTGATCCAAGCTTTCTCTTCAATCCTCTTCTTGCTCCTCTCGCTCCAAGAGACCTGCAAAACAAGTTATACCTTCCTCAAACCATCATGACCACATATAAACAAATGATAATCAGAGAAATATGAAATAATAATCTGAATAACATCATAATATGATCATAAATAGAGATTCAATCACACATTGAACAATGATTTGGGAAGAAGAAGGACATCACATCTTTATTAATCTTGAAAACAAGTACAAGTATACCTTCTCTTCAAGTTTGGCACCTCACGAAACCTTGATCTGGTTCTGCTACTTCTCTTCTCCAAAGAACTCAGCCTCCAAGCTTTGCAAGACAAGGGGAAGACCTCCAGGGAAAAGGTGTGGGCAAAGAGAGTCCCGATTCCTCCAGCATAACAGTGCAAAAATCCCAGTCCCGTCTCATGGACCTCCCTACCTCTATTTATATGGGTGAAATAAGGTAGTTTTGAAGGTTGGAGAAGTTACAACAGTTAAGGAAGTTAAGTTGAATGACTTAACTAATCTCCAATTAACTCATGTTTTAATGTTTAAATGCTAAGAGGCACATTCGTGGGTTTTTCTTAAGGAAAATCGCGAATGGACAAAAGCGCATTTTTAGGGTATTTCTGGGCATTTTCAGACTTTGGTGTCTTCTGGAAAGTTTTAGCTAACTAAAATACCTTTCCAACGGTGTAGAAATGAGGTCAAATGGAGTTACATAAATCAAGATATGGGTCCTCAAAGATAGGTGTTTTTTCAGTGACTTTCATGAAGTGCCGACATGCGACGAAATCATGGGAAAGTGGTCACAGGCAGAGATGTGTCATTTTGGGCTATAACAGATGCCCCCTAATGTGTGAGGTTATAGGGGAAGACGATAGCCGAAATACATTATAAAGGAAACAACTGAGTATGGAGAGAGCAGAGAATCCAAGATCAAAAGGCTCTAATGAAGGTACCTGTAAGAGAGATAATTGTCAGAAAAACTGATCTATGGGACATACAAATCCATATACAAAACATCGCCATAAAGATACAGGTAGATCCAACATATGTATAACTGATGAAACTATCATGGTCACTCAATATGCAAAAAGGCGCCATATCAAATCTAAAGGAGTCATGGCCACAAATGAACAAGGTGGATCCATACTCAACAATCGATCATAGCCACAAAAAATACAAGGTGGATCTATGTCTCAGCAAAATGTCATATAAAGTATAAAAAGGTCTTGGGCAACTTGGGCAATAGAAAAAAATGACAATGCTACTGTCAGCCCCAAGGTCTTCAATCCAAACCGCCCAAAAAAGGTACGAATCCTAACCATGCGAAATAAAGGAGCTGAAGTCGAACATGGAGGAAACCGTTTGATTACCGGTCAATAATGAAAACCGTTAACAAACGCGAGGGAAACCGCCATTAATGAAAATGGTTCCCAAGGTACCTAGTACATTCTAACAAGTGTGATTACAAGGACATGAAGTCGAACACTTGAAGAATCCATTGAGTAGGAGACATTAAGGTACCCCCACTACCCAATAGCGAGGGAAATTGCCATTGAGGACAACAATTCCCAAGGTACTGTCATAAAACTCTAAATCTCGTCCCTAGAGCAAGATGTGTTGTAGTCGATAGGAAGAGATCCGTTGGAAGGAAGGCATTAAGGCATCCTTCATCATCCAACACGAGGTAAGTCAAAGACTAATTGGATCTGGAATTGGTACTGAATTTCACGAAAAGGACCGCTGAAGACATGATGTAATGAATGGATACCAGGGAATGGCTGACACAAAAGGTCAAGGCAACTACAGAATGGCCGACAAAGGTTTAATCCTTGAATAGTGAGCACAACACAAAAGTGACTTAGGAAGCTTTTGACACAAAATAGGACCAACGAAACAAATCTACAATGTAGGAGACATTGACAGATTCCCCATATAATTGGAAAAAAGACCAACTGGAGGAGTAAGAAAACTCTGAATCAGGATAAAGTCAAAAGACTAGGACCCAACGGTTAATAGACTCAAAACCGGTGCTTTGTTTAAGGAAACAAGACTTGCTACCATGATGTAAAAAGACATGGAAATAAACCTTCCCCTTCCCTTCTTTCTTGTAAAGGTTTAACGAGTCCAAGAAAGCAAACTCGGGACCATCTTCATTTTTGACAAGCTCGAAGAAAAGAAAGAAGAATGCTTGATAAAGCACTAATTCGTGGATTTTACGAGCCCGAACTAGTACATGATCGACGGTGTTTTCATAGTTTAGAGAGTCTGAAAACTCCAAAGAAGACTCCAGGGGGGTCCTTTTTCATACAATTTAGTCTCCTGAGGCCGAAAAAGTATAAAACAAACCAAAGAAGAACTCTCTTAAGTTCTGAAGAAGAAAAGGCACACCTTTTTTGTACTTAGTTAGGAAGGTCCGAAAAGGTTAAATTACAACCTACCCAACGCTCCTTCAAAAGCAGCATATAGCCTGAGTTTTACGAGTGTGAAGGAAGGCAAGATCACTCAGAAAGATCCATTTGATTACGAGAAATGGAGCTTACAACAATAAACTCGATGCTTTGTTATTTAGGGTTTAACGAGCATGACAAAGACATAAAGTACACTCAGAATCTTTTTCATGTTTTGGTCCAGAGCACGAAAAAGAGAAAACTAAGCTCATACCGGGGGTTCCTTTTCCGTAAGTTTAGTCCCTCATGTCCGGAAAAGAGATAAACCTATTCCTGAGAATACTCTTCTCAATTCAAAAAGAAAAGAGAGGGATCCTTTCTTGTATTATTCCACATGGTCCGAGAAAGAGATAACCTACCACCAATGTGGATGCCCATTCACATATTCTTAACGAGCCTGAATGGACAAGTTTACTTGGCAGTCAAGTCTATTTTAAGGAGTCATACTTGGGCCTAAAGAAACTCAAAATCTTTCCCGTGAAGTTTTAATGAGTCCGGAAAAGTCAACTCGCGGCCTCCTTACTGTTTTTAATGAGCTCGAAGGAGAACAGAAAGAATGCTTTAAATGCGAGGAGACAAGTGTCATAGATAGGAGAAACTAGTTCCAAGCACAATGAACAAACCTATGCATAATGCAAAGAAAGTGAGCAAGATAAGGACACTCGGGGAACGTCTCCTCGGGGTAAAAGGTGTCAAGTTGCAAAGGCAAAATGATACAAGGCTAAGCGGCGATGAGAACAAAGATGAGGACTTATACAACGAGCTAAAAGCGTGGAAGCCGGCATCAAGCTCATAAGCGCAAGCACGGCACATGCAAATGCAATTACAGCTTGAACAACAAGGTGAGACCAATAAACAGTTGTGAATCCAACTAAGAATCCTTTCTCCAAGAAACAACAACATCAGAATCAAGAAGAAAAGATCTGATGCGGGTCACTTTGGCAGAAACACATGTGACTTTTCTATCTTCTATAAAAGGGAAAGTCAAGGCAGAATCAACCGAAGAATATTCTATAGGACCAAGGCTCGAGGGTTTATAATCAATAAGATCAACCTCAGAAGAGAAGCGAAAATCAACAAGGGGGATAGAGTCTACAGGATCAAACTCAATATCACATGAGCTGAGAAATTCATAAGAAAAAATCAAACTCATTAGGATCACTGACTTGCTTTTCAAATGAAGAATCAAGAGACTCAACAAAAACCAACATAAAAAAAAGGGAAGGCTTACTAAGCAAATCAGGGTTAGACTTAATCACAACTGAAAAAGAAGGTCATGCTGTATCAAAGACTCCAGGAAGGCTTCATCCAAAAGGAGGAAATCATTCAAGATAGGACACATATCTGAACTTTCAAATGGATGGACAGAGTGGAGAGAAGGCTCTACAATCTGTATAGGATGACTCACCAGTTCAACTGCTGGGACCAAGTCCCGAGAAGGTAAGCATAAAAACAGAGGCTGCTTCTCAGTAGCAATTGAACACAAAGGACAAGAGGCCACATAGTTCACCTGTGGTGGGGTAGTGTCTACAGAAACAATGGGAACCAATAAAGGAAAGACTTGGTCTCTAGCTGGGTCAAGAGACGGATCAAGAAAATCCAACTGATCGATAGTGACAATTTCTTCGCCATGATTAAAATACATCACACGAAAGAATGTTGACACCACAGCTTGCATGGCATAGACATAATCATGTCCAAGGAGCATATTGAAGTCCAAGGGGTCTTCTATTACCATGAAGTCAACTAAGACAGTCTTCCCACCCAAAGTAACAGGTGTTTGAGCAAGAGTTCCCAAGGCTACACAAGTTCTTCTATCAAATGCCAGTAACTGATTAGCAGTTGACACAAGGCTGGGATATCCCATACCTCGCCAAGCACGAGTATACAAAATACTAACTGAGGCTCCTTCATCAACAATGCAACGAGCAATCGTATAAGGTTCAACTTTGACCTTTATCTGGAAAGGTGCATGGGAAGGAAGGCGCAGCTCAACTAGGCTATCCCAATCAAAGGAAGCAATCTGAGGGCTTGGTGGGGGTTGATCCGAATCAAGTTCAGTGCCCCCTTGTTCAGTAAGATCTGAACTGGTAGTGAAGAAAATGTGACTAGTAGACACTTCACTCTCCAAAGAAAGAGTGGGATTGATCGATACTGGGATCGATTCAAATGCTTGGTGAAATTCACTCTCCGAAGGGAGAGTAGGATTGACCAAAGATAACATTGGTTCAATCACATGAGGAGCACTCTCTGAAAGAATAGTGGGATCGACCAAATCTGAGATTTGTTCGACCACTTGATCAACCAAAGGTTGAGTAGGATGTTGAGAAACTATAAGGTGTTCAGAAGAATGAAATCCATGAGTCTTGGACCACACTCTTCGCACCTCTGTGATAGTAGGGCACAGATGAGTAAGATGATCTCCCTTGCATAGCACACAAGGGAACTTAAGATGATGCTTCGAACGACCAGTTTTCTCAACGGTATCAGCATGACTAGTAGTGGCTGACTGTTTGCTCTCAACATGACCTGCAGAGGATGAGAGTTTTCCCCCAACGTGAACAACAGAGGCTGGGTGACTGGGTCCAACCTCACTAAGAGAGGCTGGTTGTTGAGAGACTCCATAATGTTCAAAAACGGGATGACCATGAATCCAAACTCTTCGCACCTCTGCATTAGAAGGGCATTTATAAGTAAGGTGGTCTCCCTCACAAAGCTTACAAGGAAACTTGAGCTTGTGTTTTGAATGGGTAGACTTGTCAACAGTGTCAACATGACTCGCAGTGGTTGACTGGGCACCATCAACATGCACAGCAGAGGCTGAATGGTTAGGATCAACATGCTTTGCAGCAGTTGAGTGTGTGCCCCCAGCTTGAGCAACAGAGGCTAGGTGAACGGATCCAACATGAAAAACAGAGGTTGGATGGGGAGGTTCAATTTGAAAACCAGAGGTTGAACGAGTGCACTCAATGTGAACACCAGAGGCTGAGTGACCGGATCCGACATGAACAACAGAGGTTGGATGGGGAGGTTCAACTTGAACACCAGAGGTACGAGTGCACTCAACGTGAACACCATAGGATGAGTGACCGGATCTGACATGACCTGGAAAGGTTGGAAGGATCCCACCAGCGTGAACACCAGAGGCTGGATGGATGGATCCAACTTGAACAACAGAGGTTGGATGGGAAGGTTCAACTTGAAAACCAGCGGTTGAATGGATGCACTCAGCTTGAACACCAAAGGTTGAGTGACAGGATCTGACATGACCTGAAAAGGTTGGAAGGATCCCACCAGCTTGATCACCAGAGGCTGGATGGATAGCTCCAACATGAACAACAGAGGTTGGATAGGATGGTTCAACTTGAAAACCAGAGGTTGAACGGGTGCACTCAACGTGAACACTAGAGGTTGAGTGACTAGATCCAACATGACCTGCAGAGGTTGGATGGGTGCCCCCAGCTTGAGCAACAGAGGCTGGGTGGTGAGGTTCAACTTGACTTGCAGAGGTTGAACGGGTGCCCCCTTGCTTATGTGCTTTCTTCCTATTCCTCCTTCGTTTACTCCTTTTAGACTGCTGGTTACTAGTATCAGTACTTTCACCGCATGAGGTAGAAGGGGGAGGAGAACTAACTACAGGTGAAGGGGTAGCAATGTTTTGATGCCCTTGATATAAGGTGCTTACTTGAGCAGCATCAGGAGCATTCAGGATAGTTGGAGTGGAAAACAACCACACCGGTAGCCCTAGGGTGAATCCCGGAAGATTCAAGGTGGCCATCAAGGGAACACCAACATTCCCTGTGAGAGGAATAGGACAAGGAGCTCCCATCATGGGGATCTCTTGGTTGGTGTTCGAAGGGGTGCTATCCATAGTTCCAAAACAAGAGACAAAGTCTGAGTTGATGGTCAACCAAAATTACAAAGCAGACACCTAAAGGGCCACTAAGTACAGACAAACCACACAGCACTCACTAAAAAATTCCTAAAGCCCAAACAAACAAACAGGTATAAGATGTACTTTCCAGAAGAAAGCTGATAGACAGTTACTTGGCGTCCTTGAGGTGGTTCTCAGGCACAAGTGAAGGAATCACCCACCACCCTCCTGCACTTTCCACAAGGTTTACCTTCCAAGCCCGTCCAAGGTCAACCAGAAATAACCTTTCGGTTTACCTATGTATGAACCCTAGATGTCAAGAGACTAAAGGCTACCTTGGCAATACCAACAGTCTGGGAGGACAGTCGCAAGCCAGAATCGTACACATGGGCAGGGTAGCTGAGCCTGAAAATCTGTCTAGGACAGAATCCCCAGATGCGCAAAATCCCTGAGTTACGCTTTGACAAGGATTCGGAGGGTTATCTCCTCTGTCCAAGCCTCCACGCGGCCTCGTGCTTAACTCCCGTTTGAGAGGAGCTTCCCAGATATAGTGATAAACTCAAGGATTTACCTAGTGATAGGCCAACTATGTCTGAAATTTAACACTTGTGGGGAGTTGAAACTCCCTAACCCACAAGTCTAGCCTAAGCTAGTTGGTGTATGACCCTATAAAATAAAACTTACTAGTAAATTTTAAATTTATATCGTTTATTTTATGGGTTGTTTCTTACTCAGAGGGTAAATGGCATGAAACTGATGTGGTGTTTTGACTCAAAAAATGAAAACAACATGACTAAGCAAAGAGAAATGAAATGCAAAAAAGCAAATAGCTATTCTCTTTATATTTCTTTTTCAAATAGAAACTTGAAATCCAAAAAGAACAAAATCTTTTTATATTTTTCCAAAAACAACGATATGCTATGCAATCTAGACTAAAAACCTAATCTACATGCATATAAAGCAAACATATGTTTTTGTATTTTTCTTTGATAAATGCAAAAGAAAAAATCATCCTATCAACTAATGCAAGCAAATACTGAAAGAAAAGCAAATAGACAACTACTCCACACCCCAAAAACAAACCCTAGGTCTCCCTAAAGTTGAATATAAACCTCCGTTGAAAGGAAGGCTCACAAAGATAGACAAGCCAACAACTTTAGAATGAAGAGACTGAGCAATAAGACTGACATAAACAAAGGTCAACAAGTCCCAAGTATCAATCTAAACCTAAGAACAAAGGCTACTCAGTACCTTGTTTAACAAGGTCAAACCAAAGAAGGAGGTGGGAGGGGGGCAAGCAGCTAAACAAGTATAGGTTCTTTTTAATTTTCTTTTATAAATGCAAAAGAAAAACTACCTACAAAGCGAAGTATGCAGATAACAAGAAAAAAGAAAAATGATCTCTGCTATACAACCACCAACAAACTCTAGAATGCCCTAAAGTCAGTATAAAACCTACTTGGAAGGAAGGCTTGCAAAAGAGACAAGTCAACTACTTTGGCAAGGTGAAGTTAACCAACAAAAGAAGAAGGAAACCAACACCAAAAAACTTCTGAAATCAAACAAAGGCCACTTACAGAGACTGATCAGAAACATAGGCCAAAAATCAAACCAAGCAAAGGTGGCAGGGGGCAAGAGCAAAGAACAAATCCTGATGCTATAAAAAGGGGCTTACCACATAGATAAAGAACAACCAAGGCTTTTAAAAAAGTAGGAAGTGTGATCAGCAAAGGTCTTCAGACAAGCTACAACATTCATAAAGAACACCCACTCACAAACAGGGATCACCCGAAGAAAGGAACAAGCAAAAATTTAACTTAAAAAATCCTAACTTCTAGGTATATTCGCGACTGTCTATAAGTGCAACTCGCGAATGACTCGTGACTGTTCAGTGCCGCAACCCGCGAATGCAAGCTTGTATTCGCGACTGTTCAGAAGAGAAACTCACGAATGGGGAGAAAAATCCCAAAAAAGGTCAACAAATTGCCTTAAGGAGGCAGGGGAAGTTTGCTATCAGACTTATAAGGTGTTCCTAAGTGGCAAGAAGGACCTGAAACAATGCAAAAGCTGAAATAAATCAAGAGAAAAACCCCAAACAGACAAAGCTATCCCCAGCGGAGTCGCCAGTTCTGTTGTAAATGAAAGTATCCTATGGCTAGGGTTTAAGAGGCCATCAACGTACTGGGGTTGAAAGAGAGATGCACAATGTTCAGCAAGCATATATAAGCAATATCAGACATGATAAAGGTCCACACTTGAATAACTGAAGGTTGATCCAAGCTTTCTCTTCAATCCTCTTCTTTCTCCTCTCGCTCCAAGAGACCTGCAAAACAAGTTATACCTTCCTCAAACCATCATGACCACATATAAACAAATGATAATCAGATAAATATGAAATAATAATCTGAATAACATCATAATATGATCATAAACAGAGATTCAATCACACATTGAACACTGATTTGGGAAGAAGAAGGACATCACATCTTTATTAATCTTGAAAACAAGTACAAGTATACCTTCTCTTCAAGTTTGGCACCTCACGAAACCTTGATTTGGTTCTGCTGCTTCTCTTCTCCAAAGAACTCAGCCTCCAAGCTCTGCAACACAAGGGGAAGACCTCCAGGGCAAAGGTGTGGGCAAAGAGAGTCCCGATTCCTCCAGCATAACAGTGCAAAAATCCCAGTCCCGTCTCATGGACCTCCCTACCTCTATTTATATGGGTGAAATAAGGTAGTTTTGAAGGTTGGAGAAGTTACAGCAGTTAAGGAAGTTAAGTTAAATGACTTAACTAATCTCCAATTAACTCATGTTTTAATGTTTAAATGCTAAGAGGCACATTCGTGGGTTTTTCTTAAGGAAAATCGCGAATGGACAAAAACACATTTTTAGGGTATTTATGGGAATTTTCAGACTTTGGTGTCTTCTGGAAATTTTTAGCTAACTGAAATACCTTTCTAACGGTGCAGAAATGAGGTCAAACAGAGTTACAGAACTCAAGATATGGGTCCTCCAAGATAGGTGTTTTTTCAGTGACTTTCATGAAGTGCCGACATGCGACGAAATCATGGGAAAGTGGTCACAGGTAGAGATGTGTCATTTTGGGCTATAACAGTGTTGGGGGACTTTTGGCCCTAGGAAAATATGAGGAAACATAACCAGAATAATGCTCAGAAAGATAAAGAATCCAGTTGCAAGATAAGTAAAGACCACGATGGAAGGATTCGCGACAAAAGATGAAGAAAGTAGGTCAAGATGAGGAGTTTGATGTATTTTTGGTAAACTTTTAGTTAGACTGATAGTTTACTTTCGAGAAATAAAGCATGATTGTAATTTCGTCCGATAATGCCTAGTTTTAGATGTAATGGGATGGGTTAAATTAGTAAGACAAACTGTCAAATGACAACTGAGATTCAGTTGACGATTGATTTAAGAAGTGAAAAAAATTATAAATGGTCGATCCAAGCTGTGTGCAGACGATCAAGGAAGAAACAAGAGTTGCAAAAGCATAAAAGAATCGATCCAAGCTGTGTGCAGATCACATATTCATAGACAACGATTAAAGAATAAGAAGAAGATATACAGGAGAGGAGAGAGAGACCTAACCAAAGAGCATGAGATCAAAAGAATAGTCTGCAAGCTGAGTGCGTAGACCAAAGGTGCTAAACCATTTCTCATGCCAGGTGAAGAGCACCTTTGTGGTTTTTCCCAGATGGGGTTCCACATTAAACTTTGTGTCTATGTCTTTAATCTTTGTGTTTATTCTGAATGCATATCTATTGTGAATAAGATGATCTGAATGTGTCGAACAGATTTGTTGTGAATGAATTTATCTATATATGTCACACATCTAATGATACGATCATATGGAATAGTAGTTAATGTGTGTTAATGCTTTGTGTTACATATTGTTATACATGTTGACGGATCAATAGGATATGTTCTTGAATGAATGTATGAGATAAAATTTTATTCTCCGGTTTCAGTTGAGTGACTTGATAATTATGTAATAAGGAAATCCCCCTCATAACTGTAGAAACTTGGTTCTCGCATTTCCCATAAGATATATCGGGTGAGACTTCATCTGCGTCGCAGGTTTTACCTATGGATTTCTCCTCTGTTGAACCAATATCTTGGGTTTTGTTGATGAACAAGGGATCTGAACCTGAGTCGACAGAAAATTACACCAACAAAACCTAGTTCTTTGCATCCACCCTAGTTCTTTTAAGTGGTTTTTGATCAATCAATGTTGAATTCATTTATTGTTTGTGCATTAAGGACTATACTTTTACATTGCATTCAAACATTATTAACCTTGTAGATGTATTACTTTCATTTTTATCATATTTTCTAAAATTTACGATTTTTTATTATTATAATATTTATAAATTTTAAAACTTATGTTTTTTTATTGGTTAAAAACATTGGAGTGGCCATTTTATTTTGGTTTGGTGATTATTATGAGAATAAAAATATAACCAGAAATAAAAATACAAAAGCCTTGAAAAACATAATGTAGCATTTTACTATAAATTGTTACGTTGTGTCATCTCCTCACTTGTCATGTTGATTATCCTAGCAATATGATTTTGTCATGTCTCGCAACACTACTAGAAATGACATTTACTTGACAAGTTTTCTTGTATATTTTCATATGCACGAATGGTGTATTTCTGTATCTTTGTTGGTTTACCATCATTTATTATTTATGAATCATAAATGAATATTAATTGCAACTTCCTTTAATTGGAGTCTCATTCACTCATTTTTGTAGATGCATTAAGGACTATACTTTGACATTGCATTCAAACATTATTAATTTTAACTTTTATCATGTTTTCTAAAAATTTATAATTTTTTGTAATTATAATATATTTATAAATTTTAAAAACTTGTTTGTTTTTGCATTGAAGTGACAATTTTATTTTGGTTTGGTGATTATTATGCGAATAAAATATAACAAGAAATAAAAATACAAAATATTAGAAAATAGTATGTAGAATTTTGCTATAAATTGTTACGTTGTGTCATCTCCTCACTTATTAGATTGATGATCAAAGCAATATGCTTTTGTCATGTCTCACAACATTGCTAACAATGACATTTACTTACAAGTTTTTATTTATTTATTTTTTTGGTAGATTTCCATGTGCACTAATGGTGTATTTTTCAATTTTTGTTGGTTTACCATCATTATTATTTATCGTTTATAAATGAATACATTAATTACAACTTATTTTTATTAGAATCCCATTCATGTGCTTTTGTATATTTCCGTGTGCACTAATGGTGTATTTCTTTATCTTTGTTAGTTTACCATTATATATTATTTATTGGTGATAAATGAATATCAATTGCAACTTCCTTTGATTGGGATATCATTCATTCATTTGGTATGTTCTACTGAAAACAAATTAACCTTTTTGTGTGTTTGAGTCAAATAATTTCTTCTTGTATTCTTGATATTCTATGTTTCACTAATTCCTGTATGGATCCACCACTATAATGTAGGAGTAGAACTTGTTCTAAGAATACAATCTAGCAAGTATTTACATGTTTGTGTTTCAAATTGTTGCTGCTTGATATTTGTAAGTTAATTACAATAGCTTGTATGTTTTTCCTTTAATTGGTTTGATTTGTCAAGTCCTAAATAAAATTTAGATGTAAAAATCCCTAGTCATGAATCAATATTCTGTGAACTAGAACTAAATGGTGGAGAAAATCTTAATCATTATTTTGAGTCTTTGTAATCATTTGGCATAAGTTTCCAGTGTAGTGTACCTTGCACTCCTCAATAAAATGGTGCCATTGAAATTAATAATTGCACAGTTGTTGAGATAGCTAGAGTCCATAGTAAACATCATGCTTTCAAAGTTCAAGTTGAAGTGGTTTCTTATGCACAGTATATCCTTAATCAAATTCCTATAAGCAATGTAAAGAACATATTCCCAAAGTAACCTAAAGTGACAAGGAACCAATTGGTTCTCATTTCAAGATTTTTAGTTGTGACACTTGAACTCACTCCTTATATGAGAAGAAAAAAAGTTGTATCCAAGAGCAATATATGCATTTTGTTGGCTATAAATGGGAATCACATGATTTTCACTTGTATGATTCAACTATCAGTGATTTGGTTATTTTAAGAATGTCATGTTCCAAGAGATATTCCTATTCTTCAAGTTTTCCTTCTTATTTCCTTTAATTCTTGTAATATTACCAAGATAAGAGAATCTATTTTTTAAATTCATAGTTCATTAAGATGTAAAGCGAGAGGTGATTGGTGTAACTAGTTTCTTTGTTGTAATTTTCTTGTAAGTATGAAAAAATGGTTTTATAGGTCTAATTCTATTTGGAAGATTTCATACATAAAATACTAATGCCATTCTTCACAAGATTCATTGTTCATGCCAAAATCACATCAATGCTCATGGTCACATTTAACTTTCTCATGCCCTACATTCAAAACTTGTTAACCATTTATGTTTTTTTGTCACCAAAACACAACTAAACTTCACCCATTATGTTTTGCATCTTAGCCTTGAACAATTCATACCTACCTATAAATCCCTTCCTCATTAATTGCTATATCTACGACCTATTATTTTCATGTTAACTCCACTCTCCATGTCTTCTACCTATTGGAGACATTTACCACCATACACACTCATTTTGGTCAATTTGGCCTAGTTAAACCACTATCCTAAGTTTTATTGACTTATTGACGTCAGAGGAGCACTATATGACATCAGCAAAATCACACCCATGCCTACCTTTAGTCAAGGAGGCTAATTTAGCCTTCTCCTACATTCGGGGAGGCTAACTGGAGCACTTCGGGGGTGATCTGAGTGTCATTAATGCCCCATATTGCTAATTGATGGTTACAATCAGTTAAAGAGAGTAGTGAAGGCACCTTCCTTCATTAAATTGATTATTCATTGAATATTTAATGAACTGGAGTCAACAGGGGCGCCTCCAACCACTTCTGATGTTCAGTTACACTTCAGTTAACCTCATCGGGGTTCATTGGAGTCATTGATGCGCTACCACTTGATGGTTGGCTTGCTGTGACATGTTTCTGACCTGCTTTCAGTTAGACTCAGTCATTTATTGCACTCCAACTTCAGTTAGGGCTCAATTGAGTCAATTAGGGTTTTGATCAGTGGTTAACTTGAGTGTTGACTATGGCTTACATTCAGTTAAGCTAGACTCACTCATCCAATTCGAATGACCTCCTTGGGAATTCAAATTGCTTTGTCATTTATGCTTGCAACATGAGCATTGTATTGTATTACTCATTCTTTGTGTGAATATACAATGCGGCTACTCATTCTGTAGCCCCTTTTCACCATTTTCATGACTTATTGTTATTAATCGACTGATGAGACTTGTTGTTAGTCCCTAGATCACTGTGTAATATTAATATGGTATCAGAGCTCACGGTAGGACGAAGCTCAGATCTCTCAAAAACAAGTTTTTTGACAGATCTTGCATGAAAAATTGAGCAAAGCTCAAAAATTCCAGCACTGCACCAGAAGCCAAGGCTTACCACTTAATACCCCAAGTAAGGAAATTGTTGGTCAAGCTTGCTTGATAAACTATGCTAGGTGTGATGAAAGCCTAAAATGTGCAGGCTGTCCGACCTTACGGTGCCCCTTTTGTTGTGATTTGCAAGTTTTAACTAGTACAACTTTGAATGGACTCATCAGTCCCTTTTCTCACCCCATTCATAAGCTATTCAGAATGGAAGTTGAAGATGATTGCATCTATGAAGAGAAAACGTCTCTATGAGGTGTCTATTGGACTTGGAAAAGATTCTTATGAGAATGAGAATGACTGGCTAAATAATGGTGATAGAGCTTTTGGAGCAATATGTCTGGCCCTTTCTCCTAGCTTGTGCTACCTTATTGGTTCTGCTGAATACCCAAAGGATCTCTGGACAAAATTGGACAGAACCTTTGGCAAGCACAATGAGGATCATAACAGCACTTTGGAGATCACATCCAACACCACAAGAGTTCTTTACTCAAAATTCTCAGCCTCTACTCTCTCTGATGAAGTTGTTCAAGATGAAGATGAAGCAGAATCTTCTACACAGTCAATTCAAATTTAAGAAAGTCTCCATGCAGTAACTCCTTCTCCTAATGCTCCGAAAGTTCATGAGATATCTGATATCTAATCTCCTCATATTTCTGAAACAGAAGAAGACATTCAAATCTATGATATTGAATAAAAATACTGCTGCACTTGCATGCAAACATTCACCGATGATTTTCCTTTGAATTCTGTGCAAAATTTACCAGTAATTGCTTCCGAAAGAGAAGAGAAATTTGATTTTTCTTCCCCTAATGTTGCTATTGGAGTGAAAATATGTGATACCTTGGATATTTTGGAAGAAATATCAGATTACCAGAGTGATCCACTCGCTCCCCATGATCTAGATCTTCTAGCAAATTCTTGCAGGATTGCATGCACCAAAATTCAGAATTTTGAAGAAGAAGAAAGTTCTGCATCCACCGTCTCGGTTAACCATTTATTTGAATGTAATATTAACCTTATTGGATCTGATATGATATTATTTAGATATGAACTGATATTTCTTGGTTTAATATATCAAATTCATAATCTTTCAGTATTGCTTGTAGCTGTTCTCATCAATGGTGTGAATAAACAAGTACCGCAAGTCTCCTACAAAGCTGTTGCTGGGGATTTGATTTCATTTCATAGTTTTGGATCTGTTATGAACTTATTTATATCTGATTTACTTTCTGATATGATATTATTTGGTCCATATTTTAAAATCCAAGATCTTTTAGTCATGCTTGTAGCTGCTCTCACCAATTTTGGTGTGAAAAATCAAGTACCGCACTTTCTTTTCAAAACCGTTGATGGGGATTTGGTGTTAGTTTCCCCATATGAGGTTGATGATATTTTATTATGTGATTAATTAGCTATTTCAGAAGCTATATCATATTATGGATCTCAAGCATTCGCTCTCCACAGTCCCAGGGCTTCTCTACCTTTGGTCACATGCTCATCTCCTCACAGATTTAGTAAAGAGGAAGACATTCTGCATCCACTTGGACACTTGATCCTAATATTTGGGGCTGATTTTACCACTCATGGTTTTTTGTTCAAGGCTGCAACATATCAGTTTCTTGAGTGTTCCACACATGGTTCGAATCCTCAAGACCCTTTGCTCTCTCTTCAGATGATTTCAGCTACTCTACATGGGTCCAGTTTTCACCGTGCAACTGTTTATATTTCTGATTTAGTTGAGTGCATTGTTATTCTTCCAAGGTGGAAGATTCCTCCAAACATATTCATTTAGTTTGGATTTAAAGGTTCACATGCACAGTCTCAGGATGCTGCTGCATAGAAGAACCAATTCTTGATTTACTGTTTAGTTTGAGGGGGGGGTATTTTTTCCCATGAGGTTTTCCCCGTTTCCTTAGTTATATTAAGCAATTACTTTATTGTACAGGGTGACCTATGGCCTTAGTTTCTAGGGCCCTAGCATTTTTATACATTTTATGTTTTCTACTCCTCCTGAGTATAGCTTAAGGGGGGGTGTTGGAGACATTTACCACCATACACACTTTTTTTGGTCAATTTGGCCTAGTTAAACCACTATCCTAATTTTTATTGACTTAATTGACATCAAAGGAGCACTAGATGACATAGGAAATATCACACCCATGCCTACCTTCAGTCAAGGAGGCTAACTTAGCCTTCTCCTACATTCGGGGAGGCTAATTGGAGCACTCCAGGGGTGATCTGAGTGTCATTAATGGCCCATATTGCTAACTGATGGTTACAATCAGTTAAACATAGTAGTGAAGGCACCTTCCTTCATTAAATTGATTATTTATTGATTGTTTAATGAACTGGAGTCAACAGGGGTGCCTCCAACCACTTCTGATGTTCAGTTACACTTCAGTTAACCTCATCGGGGTTCATTGGAGTCATTGATGTGCTACCACTTGATGGTTGGCTTGCCGTGACACGTGTCTGACCTACTTTCAATTAGAATCAGTCATTTATTGCACTTCGACTTTGGTTAGGGCTCACTTGAGTCAATTAGGGTTTTGATCAGTGGTTAACTTGAGTGTTGACTATGGCTTACATTCAGTTAAGCTAGACTCACTCATTCAATTCGAATGATCTCCTTGGGAATTCGAATTGGTTTTTCATTCATGCTTGCAGCATGATCATTGTATTGTATTACTCATTCTTAGTGTGAATATACAGTGCGGCTACTCATTCTGTAGCCCTTTTTCACCATTTTCATGACTTATTGTTATTAATCGACTGATGAGACTTGTGTTTAGTCCCTAGATCACTATGCAAGATTAAGACTACCAAGGTAGAAACCTTAGTAAACTACAAGAGACATAATAACCATCATCACCAATGACATGTTCTTCTCTAGCATTTACATGTATGAAAAAAACCTTAGTCATCACAAGATAAAATATGAACATCACACAAGAACAAGATCTCTAGGAACATCCAAGACATTTCTCTCCCCTAATCTTCTCCTAGGTTTTCAACATGAACTATAATGTCTCCAAGATAAGTATAAAGAAGGGTAAATATGATGAATGAATATAAGATATTTCTCCTTTTTTATATATACAAGTAGGTGAGGGAGGATCACATAAAATAAGGACAAGTGTTCCTACAAGTAACCAACAAGAAAAACCCACATGGAGTGATATACAATCCAAATATGTGCAAGTCAAACTAGGGTTTATCCAACACCTGAAGTGATATTCCCTCCAATTCATGACCTTGGGATCAACACACCTACTCCAACATGGCGTGATCTCCAATAGGGAGTTATTCCTATGGTCCCTCTTTCATGGTGTTCTAGTGTCCAAGTTTCCTCATGTAATGGAATACTATGATTGTGTGCCACATTCCCTTTCATGTGACCAATGCTACTCTAATTTGTATCAATGTGGTGAATAATCTCCAATGCTCCTCCTCAACATATGTTCTTGGGTCCATCATTAATGTCCATAAATTATGCTTCTTGACCCAAGCATCCTCAATTCATGTGTCCAATCCAAGTCCATGCCATAAATTTAACCAAGGTAAAAAATCCACCCAAAATAATCCATCCATGTGTCCATGAAGCATCATCAAATGGCTAGGAGACAACACTCTCCTAGAAAGGTAAAAACACTTTTGGAGTAACCCAAAAACTAACAAAATCATGTAGATTGTAGAGGGGGGGAATTTGGCCATGCATAGCATGATTTTTAGGTAGTATAATATAATTTTTAGAAATTAAAATGATTTGAGTTTTTATCCATGAGAGAACACCTTTTTTTTCATAAGAAACAATGTCAAATAGGCGGTTTTGATTTTATAGTTTTATCCATAGGTCCTTTTTTTGGAAAGGAAAAAATACATGGCGTGTATGTAAAAACAAACAATTATTTTCTATCAAAAAATATTTATTTTATTTTTCTCAAAAAACATATTTCATTCCTAAATAATAGTGTTTTAAGAAATAATGTTGTTTTGTAAAACCATTTAATATATACCTATTGTTAGAAGAGAAATAAAATCTATAGAATTTCACAGTCCTTCGCTTATTTGTTTTCATTATCTAATGATATTAAAAATGTTAGAAGGGTTAGTTATCATTTACCTTTGCATAGCTAATCTCCAATAAGAAATAAATCTTATAGGCACCAATAGGTATTGTAGGTATTGTGTTCCTTATTTTCCTTTGACCATGTCATCATGGTTGACTTTCAGGATTTCAATTTGGAATACTTCAGTAGGATATCAAGTGGTTTTATTGGTTTACTCGTGTCAAGGGCCACAAATGAGCATACAATTTATAAGCTTGTTGAGTATAATATGTTCCCACTTCTTTTACCACA
Organism: Pseudotsuga menziesii; assembly: GCA_001517045.1. Lineage (NCBI taxonomy): Eukaryota > Viridiplantae > Streptophyta > Pinopsida > Pinales > Pinaceae > Pseudotsuga > Pseudotsuga menziesii. Next base: position 81,228 of record LPNX010812311.1, read on the forward strand.
TGTTCATGCCCTAATTATCTCCTTCTTGAACCATTGAAGGAACATGTCAACCTCATAAAAAAATTCAATATTAGTAACTGATGAAGTGGCCATCATCTAGTATTTGTATACACCAATCCTTAAAAATGAATCTTATGAATGTGGGTTACTAGTGAATTGGAGTTAAACATAATCAATCATAGTGGAACATAAGTATCCTTAGTCAACAAATGAACTAAATTATACCATGGGAAACCATAATCATTGACATGGGTTAGTGGATTGGGAATATGAGTTAGGGTGTAGTGGGTGAGTTAGGAAATATTTACTTGGGACATACATGTGGACATCAATTCCACCTAGTAGGCCTCATTATATTAACATGAAATCCTCCATGCCGGTTTCAATAATGAGGTGCTTAACATAATAATTGACCATGGGTTAGGGGACCGGGGATAGGATTTACGGGGTAGGAGGCGAATTAGAAAATGGTTACTTGGGACATATCTATGGATAATAATTCCACTCAATAAACCACATTGTATGAGCATGTAATCCTTCATGTTTATTTCATTGATGAGGTACTTCCCTTTATTTAGGATTCCTTTTCCTAATGGTTAAGTATGACCTTATTGAGAGGTCAATCCCATCAGTAAAAGGTAAGGTAATACTACCCTTAACTTGAAAGTATTGAAGGGTAGGTATGTCCTTACCTTACCTTACCTTATAAAATGTGAATCCTCATCCTTGAGATTGTAGAGCTCAAAACTGACATTACCTTATGTCTTATTAACACAAACTTTATAAGCTTAAGGAATCCCGTTAACCTTAGAAAAGATTCCCTATTTGACTAACCTAGTCCCACTAAAATAAATAATTTTTTTCTCATTCCTAATTAACTTGACCAACTAGTGAGACCTGAGCTAAACCTTCATTACTTATTTTCCATGTACTATGATTTCTTTTGTTATTTTTTGTATGTGAGTTACAAATCTCAAAATAATCTGAATGATACACATTTACTTGACTTTCTCTCCTCCAACATTAATCACCCTAACAATATTTTCCCTTGTTCTACTTTATGTCCCTTCATTATCATTTCCAATTCAAACACATAAGGTTAGATACAAAAGGAACCTTTCTAAGGTATCAAATGGATGTTTCATATGCAAGTGAGGTTGTAGGCATAAATTTAATACTTGTGGAGGTGAGGATTATAGAATTCACAATAGGAGGATAATGTTCTCATGATACCTTTTATTACTGATTGGAGATACATTGGGTGAGTGTCACATGATCCCACATTTATATCTCCATTTCTCTTACCACCTATCATATCATACCCCCTTCTATCTCAAGGCTACCCTTTTTATATTTTGTATTAGCTTAAATTTTGAGATTTTACCATGCTTCATGGTAAACTAAAAATTAAACATCCTCAATCAAGATAATTATGTTTACTGGTGGGGCCTTGTCCTTAATTTCCTATAAGGAATCTCATAATTTCATACAACTTCTTGATATGCACATTTAATATTCATCACTTTCCATATACATTAATTAGTTTTCTCTCAACAAAAAATTCCTCACTTCTTACAAAAATCACATGTCCAAGAATCCATACAATATTTATTTATATGAATTACAATCACCAACATGAGGATTATAAAATCATTCTAAAAACAAAAGCAAGGGTGAGGTAATTTCCCTTCCAATTACAAGGAGCGTCTTGTGTTTTAAGGAAATTGAAAAATGGATTTTCAATAAATTACTAATCATAAAAATTTGATAACATGATTATGTTTCAAAACTTATAACTCATTGTTTCTATCTCTTGATGCACTATGTTATAATAGGGTGCAAAAGACACTTCAATTTTTATCAAGCTTTCTAAGAAATTTAGTAAGAGCCATAGTATTGTCTTTATTATTTAGGTAGTTCCTTGATTAATCCATCTTATCTCTACAGTTGAAACATGGACCTTTTTTTCTCTTTCCTCGAAGATGATTCCAATGAGCCCTACCCACCGTGATACAATGTGTACTTCCTATGAGGAACATCTATATTGTACCAATGAGGAAAACATTTTATCTCCCACTTTGTCAATCCTTTTGATCCTCCACTTTTCTAATTATTTTCTCCCATGAATCCTACCAATGTTATGCTTAGTCTTCATAGTATTGAGCCTTGCCTATTACCTTTTACAGAGTTAGGTTGGGTTTTATAACTCTTATTTGTTTACATAGGATGGATTTAAACCATTTAGGAACTAGTTGACTTTGAGTTTTTCACCTTTGATGTATTCCATGTACTTAATTTCAATAAAATTCTTCACATATTCCTTCAAAAATATTGACATTTAAGAAAATGAAAGTTTCTCATCTTTTTTCTCATAATAGTGTGTCTAAATAGTCTTATGTTTGAAATACTTTTGGAAATTTTATAAGGTGATTCCCTTCTCCTGAATATCCATCTATTTGTGTTGTTCCCACCATAAGGAGTTCTATCCGATCATATTAAGTTTACATGGGGTTGGAAATATTTCTTCATTTCCAATAGCCATGCTTCAACTTTTTATCCCATCTTCAACTGTCTAATGAATACAAGTAGGCTTAACTTTGAGGAACTCAATGCATAGGGGGTCTTGGTGGGACCTCTTCCTCTTATGCCTTTATTTAGATAAGATTCTATTGGTATATCATTATGATGTATAATCCCTCTTCAATGGTGATAAGGATTTGAAGAGGAATGCCCGTTTCTCATTGTTTAAGATCAAATTTCTTTGGGGGTTTATTTTAGTTCCATCCTCTTAATTGTTCCCATTTATATATTGTAATTGCATTTGAGTTGTTGAATCCTACTAACATTTTGGTTTCAATGTGCCTTGTTCTATGTGGAAATCTAAGTTCGAACCTTGCGAGGTAGCTGAGATGAGACACTTAAAAATCCATCCATGTTAAGGGTTGGTGTGGCATAGGTCAGGTGTGATCCAAAGGTAAGTTTGGAAACTTAGATGCCCCTAGGTATCAATTTCTTAGACCAAAAACTAGTCCCACAAGACATAAACAAAATAACAAATTTTAATTTTAATTAGGATTTCAAATAGTTGTTTATTAATAATTGTTGGTTCCACTTGAGAATAATTTGTGAATTATCTTTGCAACTATGGATTTGGTCCCTTAATTTTTTCATAGTCTCCACTAATTTGTCAAAAATTTCTCACTTTCTATGGAAATTTGACCCCAAGTCATCATTCTTGATATGCACCTATCCCACATAGGAATTTTCATGGAAGTTGTGGGCACCATAGGAATTATCAATGTCATTAAGTTCATGTTCAAATCATATTTCGAGGCCTTGTTCTACATTGATTATGAGAAACTTGGAAATCATAATCAAACACCATGAATGTTTTGTCATTTGAAATGGATTTCCAATGATTACAATATTTCTATAAATAATCCCCTAAGCTACTCGATGTGGATCTTGGAAGTTGACATCTTAGAAAGTTTAAACTTTTCACTATGCAAAAATGGGTTTTAGGCCAACCTTTACAACTTGTTGTGGAAGATGGGTAGATAATAGAGAACAACTTTGTATTAGATACTAATGGCATACAAATATTGATCACTTTATAGTTTGATGATGCTATGTGGATTGACAATATTTCACTTTTTCCACACTATGCATAGGAACTAGAAGGCATCTCCCTCTCCCAAATAGTAAATATCTAGGAAATTTTCTAAACTTGGAATTTTCCCAAAATCTCGTGGGGGATTTGTCTCAAAAAGGATATTTTATTTATTAATTAATTATCTTAGAGTATTTTTCCCAAAATGTTTTTCTTCTTTTACCAAATAAAAGGTGTTTTTCTTACTCTCTAAGTCAATTCCTTGAAATTGACATGGGAAGTCACCAATCATTTTTGGGTTAAGGTCCCTTCACTACTAACTCTTTCAAATGACCTTTCAACTCAACTAGGCTCACTAATAAATTTCAATTCCCTACTCTATACATATGAAATCTACCTTCACCTTTAAATTAGAGTTAATTTGATGAAAACATTGTGAATATTTTTATTAAGGGAATATATCCATGGTGTTCCCTTAAAATTTTGGATCAATTGAATTTTATAGGAAAGAGTTATTTAGAAAGATAGAAAAAATCCTGAAATATGTTTTTGAACTTTCTGGTGTTTTCCTTTTCTCTCCTTCCCCTCCCCCTAGAAAAAATCCTGAAATATGTTTTTCAACTTTCTAGTGTTTTCCTTTTCTCTCCTTCCCCTCCCCCTCTTTTTTCTTTCTTCTTTTATTGGAAAATGTGTCATAAGTTTTTGAGTTGGAGCATTTTCTTCCTTTACGCAAGTGAGCTTTTATTGATTGTCCAATTGATGTTTCCCAATAAAGAAATTTGATTTTGCCTCTAAAATGTATATCCCCACTACAACAACCAAATTTTTTCAATTGAGGTTTTACATATGAGAGAATTTGAGTTCTCCTTGAGAATGAAAAACTTGAATACCAAAAACCAAATTGCAAATATTAGCCAAATTTTCTTCATTAGGATTTTTCATATTGTCAAATTTGGATATGTATTTAAATGAAAATATAAAGGCCAAAATACCAACTACAATACTTAGCCAAATTCTTCTAGTTAGGGTTTTTCCTACTAAGCATTTGACCTACAACAAAAATAAAAAAAATGATGGTTAAAAAATCACTATGAAATTTAAGCTATATTTCTCAATTGGGGTTTTACCTATCAGTGAATTTAGGTCTACATTTAAAATGAAAAAAAATTGAAACACCTAGATAAATTTCATCAAAAAGGATTTTGACTATCATGGAATTTGAGTCTAATCTCAAAACGAAAAACCTGATGGCCAAAAGTTGGTCTACAACACTTACATCAATTTTTTTCACTTGATGGTTCCTTCATGTCATGTCAAACTAGATTTTGATGGGAATGTTGAGATAAAGAGATCCTATGAAAACCATGTCATCATGACCTCGTATAAATATGAGAAACTATTCAAGCTAAAAGGGACATGTACAAGGGATTAGAATTTCACACACCTCTCTTAGCATGATGAAGGTACATTGTCTTCTAATATTTTGTGCCATGCTAGATACAAGCACATAAACTATGATAGTATTTGATTGTTGAAGAAGAATGGTTTTTCTAGTTTTTCCACCATTCCGAATAAATTGACACTGCTTGTATTCATGGAAAACATAGTAAGCATCCTTTTCATGATTCCAATTTCATAGAATGTAGAAAACTAGAGTCGATTCACTCTGACTTGTGTCTCCCTATTCATGTTGTTTCTACCAATGATAATAAATATATTAGGACTTTTATTGATGATTACACCAGGATTGTTGGATGTATTTGATAAAATACAAATGTCAATCCTTTGAAACATTTAAAAACTTTAATGTATGGATTATAATTTAAGCACAATTGCAAATTGGTTCGCTTCGTATTGATGATGGAGGAGAATACACATAAAATAAATTTGAGGCCTGTATTAGACAACATTAGATTAAGCATCAAACAATTGTTTTATACAATCCTCAACATACCAGTGTGAAAGAAATAATGAACAAGACTCTTTTGAATATGGTTCATTCCATGATGTTTTTTTAAGAATGTAAAGTTGATGTTTTGGGTAGAAGCGAGTTTGTGTGCAGTTTACTTAAGAAACAAAATTCCATCGCATGCTCTTGTAAGAAAGACTCCATACAAAATGTGGTATGGTCATATCCCTTTTGTGAGGCATCTTAGGGTGTTTGGTTCCACTTATTATACCATAATTCCAAGGGAACAAAGAAACGAGATTGGTGCTAAGAGTTAGAAGTGCATTTCATTGGGGGTGCACAAACACCACGTTTGTTCTTTCTAGAGATGTCATTTTTCTTGAGATGAATAAAAATAATGATTCTATTCATAGGAAGCTTGATCATATGGATAAATTTACCCATGTAAAATACATTTCATGAAGTTGATAATGATATTCCACGTCTTGAAGGGGGGATCCCTATCTTGGATCAATATTTGGGATCTCCTTTTGTAGCACCATCTTTCCTTCATGAAAAAAGTTCTTTCCACTTCACCAAAACATGAGTTTCAATTGGATAATGTGATTGAGAGAATTGGATGGATAAACCTTGAAGAGAATGAAGCACCAATTACTAATCAACCTAGACCTTCATTGAAAGTTATGAAATGGGTGACAAAGACACTTGAAAGTGTCTATCCTGAAGAAGTTGGAAATACGGGAATAAGACATTTAACTAGATAAGACAGTGGAGGAGATCTAGATAATTCAAATTCAGGTGATGTAGAAGATATGGATGTCTCATATGATTGTGAATTGAAGTTATCTACTTAATGAATGGTTTTTTCGGCTATCGAGTGAATGAATTTGCAGTAAAAGTTTTTTTTGCAAGTAGATGCATTGGGTTTGAGGAATTGAGAGTGATGTGAGGGGGGGGAGGGGCCATAAGAGCTTCCACCTTCATGTGGTTGGCCCTGTTTGGTAGAGGATATTAAATTAGTCTCGAAACAAAGAGGAGCTCAATTAATGGTAAGTAATTATACATTTCCCATAGTTATTTCTATAATTGTAGTGTTTATGTGATCGATGGCCTTATATGCTTTGTTTTGTGGTTCTTCATGTTTCCTCAAGTGATCCATTATTACCAATTATTTTACTTGAATGCTATTGTAATTTACATTGTTAAATTAAAAATGTTCATCAAACGTAAAATGTTCATTATTAATGTTGTTTTATTCATTGACCCAAACTACTCAAACTGTATTTTTTTAGCTTCATTTTGTTATTTTTCACAAACAAGCAAATATTTATTTGATGGGTCTTAACATGAAATTATTGCAATAGGAAAATATTTGTAGTATGTTGAAAGATGTTTTGAAAGGTAAAGAAAAAGTAGACAGTGTCAAGCACCACAAATCAAGGTAAGATGTACCAAGAAATTATAAGTATAGACAACATATTCCTAATTCTCATACCTATTTTTCTTCAGTTGATTTTATTTGTATTCAATACAAGGGACACTTTATCTATTTGAAGCCTCTTAGTGAGTTTGTAGTGAACTTTGTGCTTATTCTTGTTGAAAATGTCAAGAGAAAAAACTTCGTTACACCAAAGAACTCGGTGATGTAACTCTTATGCAAAAGGTGAGTGAATACCAATTTCATGAAAAATGTGTCATTGTAGTAAACACTTATTTCTAGATTGCTCTTTCTAGTTAACATGCTTTGCAAAAGGTCTTTATGATTGAGTTGTATGCCACAATATCCATAACATTGCCTTTGGTCAGCATATTATCTATAGAAGAAGAATATTCTCTTTCCCAACTTTAAATGAAACTCTAAATATTTTTGTTGGTATCTGCAAGTTTTGAGCTAGATGAGACACTTCAGTTGGTCAATGTCTATGGTCCTTATGACAATAGACTTAGAGGGATGGGCTACATAACTTGGCCACACATTTGAGAGTCCTATCAAATTCTTTTGAAATTATTTCTTTTGAGAATATATATAGAAAATTTAATGTTCAGGAGGGCACTCTTTCAAAAGTAGGCTTACCAGGTACACTTCAACAGGTTATTGATAATAAATACAGGACACGGACTGTGGATTCAACCAAGTCTTTGTCCTTACAATGTCTAGCTTAATCCTTTCTTTTTTTTCCTCAGTTTTGTTTACTAAAGGACAAGTCTATTGCTGAACTTTATGTATTGTATTTTGGGTTTTTGAGATGATATTACTACACATGGAACATGAAATGGTGATCTTTTGTAACACTTTTACAAATAGTGTATGAGAGTTGAAATCTTAGGTGTCCCTTGGATGTATCTGATTTGAGTCTTTTTGAAGAATGTATTACATTTCTCCTCGAAATATAATATGAATTTTTCCCGAGGAAAAAAAAAGAGTGATTTGAGGGTCTTATTATACCATAAAAGGATAGCCCTAGATGTTGTTGGGAAATTTAATTGTCTAATTAATTAAACAACTAAAACTCCCGCATGGGGGATTCAATTGTTGACCAATATCCTATAACGTTAGTTCATATTGTGGGTTTTAAAATTATCAAAAAATGAACCAATATATTGCAGGTATTGGGGGGATGAGGGGTTTAAGTTGGGGGTAGATAGGGTGGTTTATAAGGATTGAGGTATAAAAATGGGTGGGGAGGAGGTTTTAAGTATTGGGAGGGGGTTTCAACAAAAAGAGTCTGGGTCAATATCTCTCGAAATTAAGGGTATTCTTTAATATCCCACGATCGCACATGCTATGTGAGAGGTTCACTAAGTGAAGTCCCCGTGATCTCCCGTAACATAAATTATCAACCTGAGGAACTCTTTTATTTCAAAGGTAGCTACATATAATATATTCTTAAGCACACAAGAAATTGATCAAATGAATACAAATCAATTATCCTACTTGTCTGGTCAGCTAAGCTCAACTCATTGCTAAAGCTAATCTAAATTATCCATTTAAGAATTCAAGGGGCTTTTACCTTCCTACGACAACGATCCAATATTACTTGATCTAAGAATAAATGAACTAGAATTACTTTTGCAAGAAATCAAACCCTAAATATATCAGACTATAGTAACCCAAACCATAACCATCTAATTTAGAAAATCCAAAGTAAGACAATTAACTATAATAATCAGAGCTAAGCTTGACTGTAATAGTGGTCTAACACACTTGCATAAAAGGAAAAATATACTACTTGAAACAATCGACTGTCACACCAAACTATTGCATCAAGCCAAAGGAAATTGCAATCATTAACTATTGTTGCAGCGTACTGTAAATAATCCTACAGTAATTCCACACTAGATTAACATAATAAAAACTAAAGCATATACTTAACTCGATGATCTCTGTGAGAAGTCGGGCCCTGACCTCCTAATAGAGATGCTGCTAACTAACACAAATTAGAACACAGAGATATGTAGATCAATTTTTTCTCCTTGTATTAGGAAAGTAAAACCATGGTTACATTAATCTCTATTACAAATTCTTACAATCAAATGATAACAACCAATGAAAGAACCCCCGATTCATGTTAATTCTCCATACTTATACACAGGTGACATAATCCATAATTACTAATGTCAGGAAGCCATGAATATATACGATCTTCAGGCTTCCATGTTACAACAGAAACAATTACAACCATAAATATGATTGAATGAAGTTGTTAACATCCAGGCTTGTGCTATTACTGCGAGTGATGAATGGTTTTGAACAAACTCAATTGATTGGAAGAGGAGATGTCGTGACTGTCTTAGCAATACCTATTCTTGACTGACCGAGTAGAAAGATACTCATACTGCTACATCAACGCATGGAACCAGCTCCAGGAAGTAACAACTGGAACCAAATATTCATTTATTCTTCAGGCTCAGCAGGCTGCTACACTTGTAATCCTTCAAGGTTTTGAAGTATCTTTATTGAACCGACATAAGTTAGCACAAATAAAAGGATCAGGTTCATAATCATAGTCAATATTAGACATTATTAGAATAAACCAATAATAGATTATACCTGGCAAGATCCATTCTTAACCTGGAAATATATCTTCCTAGTGTATGGTAAAGTAAGGTGAAATAGGGGAAAAGACATTGATAGGTATAGGCCAAAAGGGCTATTTTGGGACCCAACTAGTCTGAATCTAATTCTAGTTCAAAACCCATTAGGTGGATATGGGTAATTTTGAAAGAAGGCTGAGATTTCTCTTCTGGATTCTAGAACCCATTGCATGCAATTAAATCATCCCAACACTATTTCTATGCCTTCTTTGTTAGCTGGAACATTCTCTGATATTTTCTTTTCGGCCACCATAAAATAGGAAACTTAAATCTCAGTCCCAACCAACTAGGTCCACAAGTTTTAATACATGCAACATAGCTGGGCAACTGAGACAGGGTATATTTGAAGTTTTCAACACAATATGGATCTCTTTCTCCAAAAATAATAGAAGAAGCATCCCATCTACCCTGTCTTCCTTCTCTTACAAAGAGATCTTGCTGAGAGATTAGCTTGAAACACGAGGAGACAAATTCTTGTTGGAAGAATTCCATCTAACTATCCTTCTGAGGATATTGTAATTGTCACATATGCCTAATTATTAATGATGTAGGATATTGGGGCTCAGTTCGAACCCAAAGGGTGGAAGTATCCTCATTATTTTTTATGGTATGAATGGCACTCCACCAATGCATATGATTGGTAACAAATGAAGTAAATTATCTCAGCTGAATATCTCCCAAATAAGGAACTGGAGTGGAGTGGACGTCCATAGGGCATGCTCTTTCATGCAAAGATAATTCACATAGAAAATTTTGATCTAAAAAATCGTTCTTAATGAAGGTGTCCAAGAATTTAGGGGCTGAAAGTAGCCGATAGGGTCTCCCTTCTTTTAGTGGTCTAATTTTAAACAAGACCATATGTTCATATAAGAACACTAGATAAGATGGGGATGGAGCTCTAGAGCTCAGAAAATCTTGAATTAGGATGTACATCTCCTTACCCAACTGTTCTTTTTCTTCTTTTAGGAACTTAATATTTCTTAGTTCTTGTAGCTCCTTCTGCAATTTGTCTCATTGGGATAGTTCTTCATCCCATTTATCCTTAAGCTCTGGGATAATCCTCCTATGTTCAGACAAGGAGATAATTCCTTTCTCCATCAGTATGGTATGATCTTTGGACATTTACTGAGCTCAATTGGCAATAGATAGAGCTTCTTTTCCAATTCTTTCTCCTTCTTTCCTCTTTTATCCTATCCTTTTCCTTTGTCCAACAAAATTTATACTTCAACCCATGCTCTGGGCACTTCTGTTTGTGTTGATGATTCAAATAACAATTTTGGGAATGTTGGTTCTTGTGTAGAAACAACCCTTTTTTGTGTTTCATCCCCAACAACTTTATTTTGAGTTGCAGTTTCAGCAAATAATTTTGAGGATGTTGGTTCTTGTGTAGCAGCATCCCTTTTCGATGTTTCATCCCTAACAACTTCAATTTGAGTTGTAGGTTCAACAAACAATTTTGAGGATGCTTGTTCTTGTGTAACAACATCCAATTTTTGTGGTTCACTCAAAGTACACACTGCTTGAGTTGTTGCTTCAATGTCAGATCCTTGGAGTGTTGGTTCTTGTGTAACAGGCTCATTTTCCACAATTATTTCAATGCTTTTAAGCTGCAGAGATTTATCTTGAATGATTTCTGTATCCCCTGACTGCTAAGATTGATCCTGCATTAATTCATTAATGTCCCTAGATTGTTGATACTGATATGGAATAAGTTCAATGTCCTTTGACTGTTGGGACTGTATTTCCTCTTGTTCTTGCAATTCATGATAAGTTTTTATGATCAACCTTGGATTCCTTTCTTCCATTGATTCTGCTGGAGGTATTTCTTCTCTCCCCTTCCTTGCTTGTGATAATTTCCATGTTGTTAGATCCATCATTGTAACTCTATACCCTACAAGTTTGAATAGATCTCCACATTCAAAGCATAGTAGTTCATCATGTTCACCATCCTTCAAAATAGAAGGTGGATTCTCCAACTGGTCCACAAATTCATCCAAAGTGTTCAAGCTCTACACCATATTCTTTTTGCAGCTTCTTTCAACCTCTCCACTTCATCTCGGAGCATTCATACTTCTTCCTTTAACATTTCATTCTCAAAAAGTAAAATTTCAATTTGAGGTTCACTTGTAGTAGGTTCTTCTGTAATAACAGATGCTCGAGGTTTTAGAATAGGAATTTCAACATTCCCCCCTATTACATATACCTCTTCTTCTGCAGTAGAAGCCCTAGTCCTTCTCCTCTATGCAAGGATAAATCTTTGGCCCTTAACACTTGGTCTTTTTTCTTCTATGCGACACAGGAATTTCCACATTTTCAAAAGCAGGGATGGAAAATTCACTAACTTTCCCAATTTCAAAAAGGAATTCATCCTCCTGATTTATGATTCCCCTGATTTCAAGGGAGGATTCAAAATTCAAGACTTCTACCTTCCCTCCTTCTATTTCCTCTATATAATTTCCTGCAGCAGAAGCTAGAGGATTCAACGTTCAAGACTTCTATTGTTGCAAGTTCTACAACTGCTCCAATTCCATCTTCTATTGCTGCAACTTCTCTCACACCTTCCTCATGAACATTCTCCAATTTCTCTTTCAACATTCCATCCACCCCCCCCCCCCCCCAGCTAAACCTGAGGAGCTCGGCTCATCACTTTCTTCCCTAATACCTTTTTTTCCAATACAGGTTCCCAGTCTACCCTTTCCCTAGGAACAAATTGTTTCCATGTTAAATTTTGATCTCAAAGGACCCTCAAAAATAACAATTTGATTAATCCATGATTTGTTAGGGAAGCTGCGAGATGTCGAGATTACTTTACATATTGAGCCATGCTTTGTAGGGCTCTTACGAGATAAAATGACATATTGATTAATCTACCGTGGTGTAAATTGGAAAGTAGGACAAAGTCAGAGATATAAAAGATTTGGTACCTTCCTTCACAAGTTATGTATTTCTTTAGAAAGACGACAACTTGATCCCAGTGTCTTGGAAGCAACTCCATTTCTTTTCCCCTTCCTCTTGGCTGAAATTTTTTTACTGTTACAAGGAATTCACGTAATGCGGTCGAATTGAGCGCCTTCCAACCAAACCATCTCGTCCCAATCTATGGTAATCTTGTCACTTCTGCCACAATTGCTTTTTTAACGCCTATCCATAATACTCTAACCATTGAGTGAATATCGATCAAGTTTAGAAAACATTACAGTTCCGTATCCACGAAGAAGCCGTTTAATCTCTAGAAACTTACTCTGTCCACCTGGCTTCCTGAAAGATGGTAAATACTTTCCCATTTTTGCACATAGACACTATGTTTTCAGGTTTGTGTCTCGTTGGGATACCCATATTGCTTCCTTTCTGTAAGTTCTGTTAGAAAATGTAAGAATTACTAGACTCAGACGTTGGAGTTACAACATGCAATAACAGGAAATGGATAGCCGATGTTCAATTGGGTATTTTTGGAAAGTTGGAACGGTTATTTTCGGAAAGTGGCACAATTATTTTTGGAAATTGGTACGGCTATGGGCTAGAATCGATTGGACATCTCTTGCACGAGTTGGGTAGAATGATGGTCATATCATGAATACAGGAAATAATTTTTTGACTTGTTTCACTTGTGGAGAACTAATCAAGGTCTTCTAACGAGGACTAATTCCATGGTTAGATATTTTCTACTATGTCAAATCATGCCTAATTATGGTTATGATTAGAGCCCGTACCTTTCAATATAATTCTCAGCCATCATCCTTCCATGGTGGTGTTATTTCATGGTTGCATCATTCATGAGGATATAAATACACACATGCTTCCTTGAGTTGGTCATCGTCAACCGGGCGGAAAATTACATGACGATCAGACGAGCATCTAATGTTCCACCATCAACTTCTCTTTATGACATGTCCAAACTAATCTCCAACTAGTTCTTTGAAGACAACAAAAAATGAATTTTATTTTATTGAAATAAACCCATGTGCATTGAGTATGATCATCATTGAAAGTGAATGTATTGTGCATTTGGAAAACATGGAGTGGTTAATGGTGCATCTATGCCATTGTGAACCAATTCTAATTATGCTTTTTATTGTGATGATATACCATATGGAAATGGATATTTGTGATGCTTACCCAAAACACAACCATGACACACACAACCATGCACCATTTCAAACATTGAGAGTTGTTACAAGTAGTGTTAATTAAAACAACCAAAAAATATGTGGGGTTGTATAATCGTTAACAATAGAAAATAAATTCATTTTATTGGCCATATGATAAGAGGCCATTGAGTCTAAATTCCACTCATTATTAGATTGACATGCCATTGCAAAAAGAGAATGAACTATAGTAGAAGAAGAGGAGGAGGAAGAATCTATTTGAAGATTGTGCTTCTTCATGGTTGCTTCCAACATTTTCATCTTTATTCAATAACATGTATCAAGATTCCCATCTTTGAATCAAAGAGAAAGAGTCCTTAGTTGCTTCTCTTTTGACTTGGTTCCCTTGTAGGACCATGGAGGAGTAATTGTAAGAGACTTGGTGGTCTTGGGTAATGTGGGTCCTTTGAGCTAGAATTGTTGGAGGGTTTTGTCATTGTGAGCAAACAAATATTTATGTTTGACCTATTTTTAGCACACCCATGTACAATAGCTCATTTTTATCATATGTTAAATGTTCATAAAAAACCCTCAAAAGAAGCTATCTTATAATTTGTACTTAATGCATCTCTAGAGGAATAAAATGTGGAAACAAAACTATTAAAAGGAGCTTTGATATTGGAACTAGTAACCACAACCACCAAGTTGAAGTATTAAGAGTTTGAATTTAGTATTGTAGTCTACAATTTCTGAAAATTCTACATGATAAAGAGAGATGGGAAGATTTTCCAACTAATGAATATGAATTAGATTAGTTTTCCCCAAGTGTTGCTCAGTTGATTCTTGTAGTTTATGAAGTGTCTGAAAATGAAATTTTATATCTTTATAGATAGGAAAGCCAATAAAGATTCCTTCACCATTGTAATTCAACCATTTTGCACACTTCATCAAATCTAATGGTGTGGGATCTATCCCAAGTGTGATTCAATAAACATCTTTACTTCTAAGATGGTCTTCCATGTAATGCCCCATATTTTGATTGGACAACTAAACCAGATTTTGACATATAGTGTAGAGTATTTACTTATTACATGTTGGACTCAACTTGAGAGAGTAAACTATGTGTGTTGAATTATGAACCTACTTATATGTGGAAATTATGTTTTAAGTTTATCGTTCTTCTTATTAATGATGATAGTTATATATTTTGATTTTAGTATGCAAAATTTAAAAGAATGATGAGGCATGTGGATACCATTGTATGTTATGATTGAATGAATGAATTGATGTCATGCACAAGATAAATATGGTAAATTGTTTATATTAATTGATGGTTGATCAATTGGTATTTGACATGGAAACACTGCAAGAATATTATGTATGCACGTCTGTTTTGGATAATTCTAACCAAAAGGTTAGAGGAGATAAGTGATAGATATAAGTTTGTTATGATATGTGGGTTAGTTCATATTTATGCAGGAAACCAGGTTGCTCAAACTGGTCATTCGATGACATAACTTTGAGAACCACAAAAACAAGTACACAATGTTATTACTGATAGGGTGTTGACCCTAGTTCTGTTAGGAGGGGTGGAGGTATTATCCACAATGTATCCTCCAAACCCCAAAGTCATGGGAGGGATATGTTGATTCCTGATCCCCAAGTTGATGACGACTACTAATTTCTTGTTGGGGAGTTTAGTTCATTTTAATAAATTCTTCTAATTACGGGTTATATTTCGGGGTTAGGTTGATATAGTTGATGCTCGAAGATATTACAATAGAGGAATATATAGGAAGTGGAAGCTGGAAGTAGGTTAGGGAGGAAGGATGATTATATTAATAATATTTTGGCTTGGGGTTTTGAGACACCAGGTTGGTTGTACTTGGTTCCATTTACCTATAAATAATTGTTGAATTCATTAAGCTAAAACTAAGTATAATGTTCATTAATTTTGATGTGTCATGCTTATCAAGATTAGTTAAATGGTAGAAAGTACTGGATCATTGTATTGCATGTGTAATTGTTATTGAATTGTTAGTTAGGAGCTATGCATTAGAGGTTATGATGGTTTCAATAGTACATGCATAAGCTATGTGTACACTGGGAATGCACACAGACCCTACGCATGTACTCTAGTACTAGTTACAATGTAAATTTAGGTACACATTGGTGCTTGTTGTGTTATCATGTATAGTGGTGAATGGGTGTAAAAGATTAAGGTATGGCATTAATTATTGTATTTACACTATATTATGATGTTATCATGCTAGTACTTGTTGCATTTACATTAGCTTGTAGTAATCTTTTAAATTGTATTTTTTTAAATGCATCCATTTAATTGTTATTAGTAGTCATGTTTAATTTAGTAATCTCATTACATTGGTTATTATAGTTATTATTATAGCAATCTCATTACATTTGGCCATGTTATAAGTGTACCTATTTAATGCTTACCTAACAACTAAACACGTGAATGATAGTGGAGTTTTAAAGAATCAACACATTGTGATATTTTATTATTTTAATAATAGTTGGATTTACGATACCTGAATTAAATAAATATGTTAGTCATGCCTTGTTAAGGGGGTATCTCAAGTCATTAAAGATTTAGTTGGGTTAGCATTGTGACTAGAGTGGACCTTCCAGGGCCCTTTGGAGGGAAGGGGTGGGGCATCTATATATCATAGACATGATTGAGAGAGAAAGGGGGAAGAAATTTGTATTTTGGCATAATTGGGATTGGAAGGTTGGTTGAGAAAAATATTATTGTTGTGATTAGAAGAGTTATGGGCATGAAGGGATAGGAAACCCCATACGTTTCCTAGAATTGGAAGCTTAGTTGCTAGTTGGCTAGGAGGATTAATCCCACTTTGGGAAAATTTAAACATTGCTAATTAGATAGACTAGACTACTTGGATTCTACCAAGGACCTTCTTATAGATACATATACTGAACTACTCTCTCAAATAGATCTTAAGGTATTCCACTATTTCTATCTAGTCATTTACACACACACACACACACACAAAGGGTTTATTACTGCATGAATGAATGGTATATATATTTGGTGAAATCTTGTAATTTATTCTTTTATTTTGTACAAATAATCGGAACATGCAAATAAATTATGCAAGTAGATTTCATGGTAAAATTCAATTTTCTAAAATTGCTTAGAGCTACTAGTTCAATTTTCCATTTTCATTTACAATCGATTATGTACAAATTACTAACACCCATCACTAGGATGGGTGTTAGACTTGGAATCAGATCCCTAGTTCTAACTCTGGA
Source organism: Pseudotsuga menziesii (assembly GCA_001517045.1). Classification (NCBI taxonomy): domain Eukaryota; kingdom Viridiplantae; phylum Streptophyta; class Pinopsida; order Pinales; family Pinaceae; genus Pseudotsuga; species Pseudotsuga menziesii. The sequence goes on from LPNX010812311.1 coordinate 98,218, forward strand.
ACCACAGGTTCTATAGGAAAACTAAGCATGGGGCACAATAAAAAATAAATAGTAAATTTAAAAAAAAACTTCCTTTAATTGAGAAAAAAATTGGGTTACAATTTTGAAAGATATGTAAGCTAGTAGTTGCTTGAGAGAAATAAAGGTAATCCTGAAGGAAATCCTGCCTTGAAAATTTAATTCCTATGGCTACAAGAAAAAATAAGAGATGCCATTAGAAGTGTTTCTTTGAAATTAGTTTCCCCAAACAATTTCCATAAACCCAAACCCATAACAAAATCTGTGATAGTAAGCCCTTGTTACTTGCGAAAGGAAAATGCAACCAACATTATCGAGGTTAGGGAACAAAGAATAAAAATAAACACACGCATATAAATTATAATGAAATTAATTAAATTTAAGAAAAATGAAAAAGATGTAACTGAAAAATATATCTAAATAAATCTAAGGGGAAAAGAGCAACTTCAATGGGATTGAAAGTGATCCATTGTTGATTTATTGAATTTTTTGAAGTAAAAATCTAGCACAAACTCTTGTAGTCGATATATCTCTTTTTCTTTGCTAAACTCAATTCATTATTAAAATAATGTGTCAATATATTTAAAGACCAAGCTAGATTTAATATTGTGAAAAAAAGTCGGAATACATAGTCATAGAGATAGATTTTACAAGACAACCCATGTATTTAGGACAAATTGTGGTGCCATTTTTAGTTAGTTATCATAAAGAATATGAAACATCAAGTCTTGAATAAATCATCTATTTGAAATTGTCTTACAAACATGAACTCTCTTCTTTGATAATGGAAATGCCCCTTACGAATGGTTTCATAGTTGCATTTTTGATAAATTCTGAAGCGAATATCCAAAAATTTGAGTGAATACCGTAACAAGTTTCCATTGAATACCTTTTAAATTTTAAGCTAATTGTCCAATTAGAGTTACAAAAAAAAACCCTTTACGAATAATTAATGTGGTTTCATTGCCATAAATTCCTAGAAATAGAGGAAGGATTTTTCATTTGACCCTATTTGAGTGAAACTAAGGAAAAATATTAAATATGATTTTTAGTTTAATGAGAATTATTGTCTAAAATGTTGACAAAAAAGAACATAACTTGAAATAAATTCTTCTTCTTCTTCTTCTTCTTGGGGGGGGTGGATTTCATACAGTCATGATAAGCCTTTCATAGGGTGATAATTTGCACATCATAATTCAAGGCACACGATTTGAGATTTTGAGGATTGATGGATCTTTTCCTCACCCTCCCTAGGTTAGGGAAGTGCACTTAAAGTTTAATCACCCATTATGTTTCGTATGTATAGTTCATAGTTCCAATGCATGAGAAGTGTTTATAATGGATGTTTTGAGGATGGATTCATTAGTATGAGATGTGGTTTTTCCTAGAGACTGAGATCATAACCTTAGCCTACGGAACCTAAAACACCTGAAGAAAAAATCCCATAGAAATCTTATACAGTTGAAGAAAGACTAGCTATATACCTAAGGCCACAACTGTTGCATTACGATGGTTACACAAGCCTCTAACATATGGAATGTACCTTATATAATTCCTACAACCACTACTGGGATCAAACTAGGTAGGGGCATCAAGAGAACAAATTCATGCCATTGGTGCATGGTTCCTAAGAATTCAAAGAGTGGCTCCCTAGTATTAATAATTGTTTAATGGTACATACATACATACATACACACATACATATACACTTCTTTCCAAAAAAATGAAACTAGAAAAACAAAGTTGTTGGATTGAAATTGAAAGCACATGCTTTATTTTCATCATGTACAACTTGAGAGGGCCTAATGGTTTAGAACATGTGTTTCCTCCTAGGATATCATAGGTTAAAATAAGGAGTTTAAACGAGTTAATATCACTATGGTCATCTTCCCCCTTATCCACATAGCACTTCCCCTCTTGTGGGCTCAAATACCCCCATCTCGTCTTCGTCCTTCTTCATCTACAGTCATTAAGGATTTTATGTTAACATTAAACATATACAAAATTACAATGTTTTGGTCATATTGACCATTTTTTCTTGGCTTCCATCCTTTACATAAAAAAATATACATTTTAGAATTATAAGGTCAAACTTCGGGTGTTACATTCCCCTCCACTTACTTTATGCACCGTCCTCAATTCTTACCAGTACTAAATACATTACAAAATATTTAACAAAACTTCAAAATAACTCTTGCTATGTGTCCCACATTTCATCATCTAGCTCCCACGTCCCTTCTTTAGGAATGTAGTGGGTCCATTGGACCTTTACTTATCCAGTGGCCCTATTCATCAGCAATGTGATTTTATAATCAAGGATACACAGTGGCTACACTGAAATATCTCCTTTCGATTCCACCTTAATCAAAACCCAATCAATTATGTGGCTAGTATCATGCACATATTTCGTTAATAAAGACACATGAAATACATTATTCACATGTAGAAAAGAAGGAAATACTAATGCATAAGCTACATATCCTATCTTATCCAAAATTTCAAATGGCCCACAAAATCGAGATGCAAGTTTTGGATAAATTTCGAATTGCATAAAACTTTTCTTTGGCCTAACTTTCAAATATGCATGATCCTTGACTTTGAATTATTTTAACATTCTACCTATCTCTGCATAATTCTTATGCCTATCTGCTGTTATTTTCAAATTCTGCCCGATTTTTACCATCTTCTCTTCCATTTCCCTAAGTAACTCTTGACCAATTATTACTATGTCAATCGGATTATCCCAACTAATTGGAGTGTTACACTTACCACCATAAAAGGCCTCAAATGGACTCATCTTCAGATAAGATTGATATCCATTATTATATGCAAACTCAATCAAATACATGTAGTATTCCCATTTTGATGGTTGATCCATCACATACATTCATAGCATATATTCAATAACTTGATTGAATCTCTCAATATTCCGATCTGCATGTGAATGATAAGTTGTTCTTAGATTCATATATGTTCCAAATCCCTTGAATAATCCTTTCCAAAAATTAGAAGTGAATTTTGGATCTTTGTTTGAAAATATTTCCTTGCGTATCCCATGTGACCTTACAATCTCTTTCATATAAATATATGCTATATTAGTTTCTTTATGAGTTGATTTGATTGGTACAAAGTGAGAAAATTTTGTTAACTTATCAATGACCACCATGATGGAATCACGTTTCTTTCTTTTGTTAGGAAACTTAGTGATGAAGTCAATTCTCACCACATCCCATTTCCACTTAGGTATTGGTAATGATTGAAGAAATCCTAATGTATTTCTATACTCAACGTTTACTCTTTGACATTCCATACACCTTGCTATATATTCGACAATATATTTATTCATTCATGGAAAAAATTATTTCCTTTTAACTACTACAATTGTCTTTTGGTATAGAGGATGTCTTGCATATGGAACATTATCCATATCCTTTATTACCAATTTCCTTTATTTTCCTAAATTAGGAACATAAACTATGCTTATGTACATAAGTATTCCTTTATATTCCAACCTGTAACCCTCATACTTATGATATACAACTTCCTATTGTGATTCTTGTTTTACTTGAAGGTAATGGTCATCTCAAATGACAACATCTAAATTTTTGGATTTTTGATCCATCTTACACATATAATGGATGAAACATGTATGCCATGAAATATTCTACTGAGTGCATCATCAACCTTATTTTCCTTTCCTTTAATATGTTTGATATCAAAATCAAACTCGCACAAAAATTCCAACCATATTATCTATATTGCATTCATATTTTTGTTTTCAAACAAATACTTCAGTTGTTCTCAACTCAAATTTATTTCCCATGATATAATGTTTCCATGTCTTTAATGCATGCAAAATAGTATCAATTTCTAAGTAACGCATGGCATACTTCTTCTCATGCTTCTTAAGCTTTCTAGATTCATAACATATAACATGTACATTATGCATAAGGACTCTGTCAGTTCCTTCTTGATAAGCATATGTACATACCACAAAATTTTCATTTGGATCAACAATTCAAAGAATTGGTGTACTAGTCAATAACCTCTTTCACTTCTAAAAATTTACACACACTGTGGTGTCCACTGAAACTTTATTACTTTCTTCTGCAATGGTGTAATTAGATGTGCAATATTTAAAAATCCTTCGATGAATCTCCTGTAATACCCATCTAATCCCATAAAGGATATAATTTTAGATACATTTTTAGGTGTAGGCCATCCCATTACAGCTTACATCTTATCTAGATCCAATGTTGTTTTGTAATATATTCAAAGATTTATTTTATAAATAGAGCAAGAATATACATATATCTATCAAATTGCTAAAAAAATCAACATTTTCGGAGTGTTGATATAGCAGAGTGAATACTAGACTGTATTCATGAGTTTTATGTCACAATGTCCCCTATTTTCCTAATCCCCCAGAGGCTGAGGGTTATGAACCTAACTATAATAAAAATATGAACAAATAAAGATGAAGCATAATTTGAATTAGCAGTTAAACACCCAGTTGAACTTGGTCCTTCATGTCACTTGAGTGTTGACCAAGTACATCATTGATAGTACAATTGGGCTTATCCTAGGTCTCCATGAGCTTGAGCAGCTGGTCCATTTTACCATTGAAGTTGGCATTCATTATCACTTAATTCTTTGCCAAATTTTGAATGCCCATTTCCATTATGTTGAATTTGTTATCCATTTCTTACAATAGTTTCTCTCATTGAGTGGCCACACCTAAGGTCTCTCATGTTTCTTGATTACAATTCTTCCCCTTGCCTTCATTGAGATCCATTCCCATCATGGCCTACAAGGATCCCTAGAGTCCTTAATAATGCCATTAAAACTAACCTATAAGGATTCTGGCTAAATGCAACAACTCTAGTTCTTAGTCCTATTCTCCCAACATTCAATTCAGTCATGGGCCTATTGGCTTACCCTTGATCCTACAAATCCGCACAAATTTTCCAAATCCTTTACAACCCTCAGCATATAGGACTGTTTGGGACCATAGGACATGGATTTGCGTGTGGTTTTGGTTCTAACCATGGTGCTTGAATGCAGGATGAAAACAAATTCAGAGAGACAAGAGGAAATGGTGTGCATATACAAGTGTATGAGTCTAAGGTGGTTGGAAACAAGGTGTAGTCCTTTGAATGATAAAGAGTAAAGAACAAACCTATGATGGGATGATGATATAGGTCAAATCCATTGATGATGAAAACACACCACCTTAAACTACCTTGTTCGAGCCATGATGAACCACTTTTTGGATGGAACGTTCATTAGAGGAAATTTCAACTCAAAATGGGCCTTTTAACTGTAATTCAAATTCAATGTCATCATGTGTTAGCCAATGAAATTTCTTTAAATTTGAAATACCATATCGGTCTTAAACACTTTTTTAATATAAATTTGGGGATAGGTATCATAAAAAAAACTACTTTTTTGTTTGTATTTTTGACATATCTCCCTGTGTTTTTACTCAAATTTCGATTGGGAGAGCTCCTTGGATGCAGAAGTAAATTATGCATCCAACGAGTACCCACCTGGCATACTTTTGATAGACCCCACTACCCCAAAAACAAGAAATACCTGAAAAAACGTGATACTTTTGACGGACTGCGCTACCCCAAAAACAAGGAATACCTAAAAACGTGATGATGATATCATCATCATGTTTTTTCAGGTATTTATTGTTTTTGGGGTAGTGGGTCCATCAAAAGTATGTCGAGTGGGTACTCACTGGATGTGGAATTCAATTCTACATCCAATGAGCTCTCTCAATTGAAATTTAAGTAAAAACATGGGGAGATATGTCGAAGATACAAACAAAAAAAGTAGTTTTTTTCTTTTCTTCCTCCAAAATTAATAAATATTATTTTATTATTTTAACTATTATTTTTATAATTTTTTTAGGAGGCCCATTTTGAGTTGAAATTTCCTCTAATTTCCTTCGTACAAATGATTTCCTTCCTTAGTGATGTGACCTTTTCCACACTTCTTCTTTGGTTTGCACTGGAGAGAGCTCTGACAAGAATTAAATCCCTAACTCTCCACCTTTTCCTATCTTGTGTTATGAGTAGCCATTTCCTTGTGACACATTGATTCCATCATGCACACCCATAGTGGTGTTTTATCTAGATACACGGTTATTCCTACTTTAGAGATGATATTTCTTAAGGATTGAATTTTCCAATGATAGAAATAACACTTACTCAACTTAGCATAAAAACGATGCTCTTTTAACATTTGTAGTACCAAACTTAGGTGCTCCTCATGCTCTTCTTCTAACTTTGAATAAATAAGAATGTCATCCAAAAATACAATGAAAAACGTATCTAGACACTCTTTGAATATCCCATTCATCAAGAACATAAATGTAGTTGGTGCATTTGTCAACCCAATGGCACTACCACAAACTCATAATTACCATACCTGGTCTTGAATGTTGTCTTGATAATGTATCTTCTATTATCCTCACCCGAGCATAACCAAATCTCAAATATATCTTTCAGAACATATTTTACCCTCTTAGCTAATCAAATAAGTCATCAATTATAGGAAGATCGTACTTATTCCTCACAATAACCTTGTTCAAATGTATGAAGTCAATACACAACCTCATAGTTCCATCATTTTGTTTTTACAAACAGAACTGGTGGTCCCCAAGGAAACACACTTGAGCATATATACCCTTTCTTCAACAACTTTTATAGCTATATCTATAAATCTTTTAACTTGGGTGTACTTATTATGTAGGGAACTTTGGAAACCAAAGTAAACCTAGGAATCAAAGAAATAGAGAAATCAATATCTTTTTTTTGTGATAATCATGGTACTTCTTCAAACACGTCTAAAAAATCTTGCGATACTAGAAATTCATTTAAATTTTGTCTTATACACTTCTCTAGTCCTTGCACATGAGTTTCATACATTTGGCATCCTTTTCCAAAATATCTCTTCATTTGGATGGATGGAAATTCTCTTATAGAAATAGGCCTTTGAATTCCTTTCAATATCTTTTGGTTCCCTTCTTCATCGAGACAAGTAAATGTCTTCTATGACATTAATACCACAATATGTGCATCCATCCATTCCATCCCAATAAGTATATCATATGAACCAAGTGGTATTATGTTCAATATGCAAAAGAGTTTTAGTCCATTTATATCCAATGGACAATCCTTTACCAATTCACTGATCTTTCTTTTTTCCTAGTATCCAACTGAACCATCCATGTTCTGTCCTGCATACTTTTATTTAAATCAAATATTTCAATTAAATTAGGAGTAATATAGTTACGAATTGGTCCTGAATTAGTGAGAATAGAAATAGGCTGATTTGTAATTTTACCTTCAATCTCAATAATGGACTGATGATCTGTTTTTCTGGTGTCCAATGCTACATATATTTTAGGAATGTTCCTAGCTACCTCCTCCACAATATTTTCTTTTGGTAAATTGTTTATAGTACTCATTTTGTCTCTCCGATGAAGATAGTCTTTATACATATGATTTCCTTGACATTCCCAACATTTTAGTTGATGTCTTGTTCCTTTTCCCATATATTTTTTCATCCTTGGCCCATTTTGAGTTGGATTACTTTATTAATATTAATTTTGTTGGCTCCCAAAGAAAGAAGGTTTAAATCCTTTATTCCTTTCATATTGCATATATTTGTCTTATTTCTCTAAGACTTCTGAAAATTTTCCCTTCATTCGTTCTAATCATACATGTGCTCAACCTTCTGTATCTTTTCTTCGGGTCTTGGGTTTATCATACTAAATGTTATGCTTGTAAAATGAAGGAAACCCACTGATAAATATTTGTATTTTTACCTTCTCCTCCTTGATAAGCCCAACATATCTTATCAATTCTAAATACTTCTTTTCATACTCATCCATGCCCATGCTTACCATCTTGATTTCAAATAACTCTTCCATATTCTTAGCATAATCATGTTATGATAAGTACTTTTTCTAGAAGTAATTGATTTAATTGCCTCCATGAAATCCTCTTTTCACTGATATGCTTCACTTAAACCAACTGGTCCCACCAAATGGGATCCTTTCCCTAAGTTGTAAATGGAAATATGAGCTTCCATGTTAGAGGAGTAATTATGTAGTTTAAGATAATTTCTCATCCCTAGAATCCAAGATTCAACATCTTCTCCCTTCTTGTTCTCACCATCAAAAGTAGGGGTTTTAATTTTTCTAATGTCCCTGTGTAACTTGTCTTCCATATGCCTTATTTTATGATTTATTGTTGGAGAAATCTATGAACTATTACTTGTCCCTTTAGGAATATATGACTTCTTACAGAATTAGGTGAGTGGTGCTTCTTATGACTCCTTGTAACACATTTAGAGTGCTCATATCTCTCATGTGATCTCTTCCTTGAGCATTCCCTTTCTTATTTTTGATAAACTAAGGATGAGCCCACTTTTCTTCACCTGTGAAACATCGTTAGGATTTGCATAAACTAGGTGTTCAATTGATTTCGTTGTTAGTAGGCCCTCAACATGCTCTCATTGTCTACTCTACAACTATGTTTATCCATCCTCAAACTTCTTATTATCTCCAGAAACTCTAGTGAATTTACATTTACAATGTGACAATTTTTTTATATTGTTGTATTTCCCACATTGATGTGATGACCTCTAGCATCTTCTTCATGACTGTAGGGAATCCCCCTTTATTACATTCTTACTCTTATCATTTTTTCTCTGTACCATGTTTTGTGACTAATTCTAATACTAAGTTGCATCTGCAATGTCTTCATATCATAACATTTATTAGAAAATATTTAATTCAAGAATTCAAATAAAGTTTCCATATAGACACACACACACACACACAAATTTTGGATTCCACTTAATTGACATTTTCTATAAAGGAGATCTACATGTCCCTCTTTTCTATTTACTTCTGTTCATATTCATTGCACCATATTAGACTTTAATTTTATGTTGATGTGGAAAAGTTGTCAATGTGGCATGACATGAGGCTGCAACTATGGTAGTAAGTACAAATGCACTGTATTCATAAGAGGATAAGTCATCTACTACTTCCACTCTATCATCTAAGCCTTCCTAGTATCATTGCCCTTACTCTACTTTGATCACCAAATCTAGACCGTTGAAGGCCTTTCCTTGTCCATCTTACAAATTCATTTTGTACCATGAAAATTCATATTACATTTTTTGGCATGAATGGTCGCGATCTCCCTATCCAATATGTGTGACGAATCCTAGCCATTCATGGCATAGGTGCCTCTGACAATTCCCTAATCACTTTTATCAACATGAACAATCAAATCTTTCTCAGCAAAAAAATGCCCACTTAATATGGGTTATCCACAATGTACTCATTGTTATGACACTTGCTCACTTTCAATCGATATGAGAAATTTTTATCAACCCTTTCTGATATATCGAAATGGAAGGTCCAAATCATGCTTATGTGGTTGGTCCACATTAGATCAATATTCCAATGGCTTACCCACTTTCCATTATCTATTGTGGAAGTAGTAGAAGTGTTATGGATCACAACTATTGATATTGGCATATCCAACCATTCATTATCTAATATCTTCTCAACTTTGATTGGCTAGTGGAACTCATTTGTCAGCCCTTCACAAGTGTTTCCTTGTTGTGTACCCCGATGTTCTACTATGATTATCTCCCACATGTCCACTCATTATTTGTTGCTCAACACTAACAATAACTATGAATGAAAATATCCAATGTGCTAACATGTGTCCCTTTGGAGGATTCTCATTAGACCTTTCCATCAAACCTTCTATTTGTGTCACATCAAATAACTCCTACTGAAAACCTCCAATGTGTTGATGCATGTCCCTTTTGGGGATTCTCATCATACCTTTCCATCAGATATTGTATTTGTGTCACATAAAATAACCTTGAATGAAAATATTTGATGTTCCAACATGTGTCCCTTTAAAATATTCCCATTGGATATTTCTATTATACCTTCTATTCAAGTCACATAAAATAACATTGACGAAAAATATTCAATGTGTTGAGCATGTCCCTTTCTGGAATTTTTGTTGGACCTTTCCAACAAACCTTTTGTTCGAGTCACATAAAATGACCTTGAATGGAAATATCCAAGGTTATGACGTGTGTCCGTTAAAGGGATTCTTGTTGGACCTTCTTTCCAGGTCACTTGAAAATAAATTTGAGTTCATCCCCCAATAGCCAATTAACTTCTACTACTTAACACCATAGCGAGGATTTGTTGTACTTCTCATCGAGATTTCTTTTCAAGTCACCTAAAACTAATTCAAATTTTATCGAACATCTAATTAACTTCTTTCACTTGTCACCAACTAATTACTACTATCGAACATCTAATTAAAACTAATTCAAATTTTATCGAGATTTCGTCGAACATCTAATTAACTTCTTTCACTTGTCACCATGGTAGGGCTTCATTGCACTTCTCATCAGACCTTATTTTTAGGTCACCACCTAAAAATAAATCTTATTTCAGCCCTCAACATCCAATTAGCGTTTGCCACTTGTTACCATGGCAGGGTTCAGTTGTACTTTTTATTGGACCTTCTCATCATAAATTCTTTTTAGGTCACCTACAAATAAATCCAATTCCATCCTCCGAAAAATTATAGGATTCTACAACTTGTCACTATGGTGGAGATTCGTTGCATGGACTCCAATACATTATCAGACCAAAATTTCAGGGATTCTTCGACGTGCCTCTAAATTTAAACTCAATGCAAAATGACAAAAAATACTTAGCATGCAGCAGAGTATTAAATGCTGCCACAGAAGCAATATAGACCATTAGATCTTTAACGATTAAGTTATAATGGCCTACAAAGCTACTGTAGTAGCATTTAATACTCTACATCATGCTATGTATTTTTCACCATGCAAAACTCTAAAAATAAATTGTGTTCTGCCACTTGGCACTATGGAAAGACTCCGTTGTATGGACTTTGATACACCATTAGACTAAAAACTCTTTTCCTTTTTCCTTGAGATTCCATTTGGCTTCCTCTCATCAATAGATGTCTCCTTGCAGTTCACACTTGACTGATATAGAGTTATAGAAGCCCTTCCATCGAATGAATATTATCTACAAGGTAATTTGGTCAAACACTTCCTGTGCAACCCACCAATTTGACGGTAAAAATAAGTTTCTATCCGAAATGGACCCAGTGTTGAAATCATTACTTTGACACCACTTTGTAACAATCCAGTCATACAAGTAGCACCTTAGTAATGACGAGGAACTACCTAATCGTCTGTAATGATACTTTTATGTCTCTTTTCCTAATTTTACCATGAAATTCATTCAATTATACAGTGGAATTTAAACATTATGGTTGACCAAATTAACATTTGGATATATTACAATTTACAAGCATATAATACACACATAACATGCAAAGCAATTCCATGCAGTTATACAATTACAAACAATAAGTTAAAATATGAAAATGCATATAAAACTATGGAAATTCATACACAGCGAAATACTTGAATGAAAATTCTCCAACTAGGTACAAGTGAAGGATGTTCCTCCCATCCATAGGATATGTAAACCTTATTCACAATTCAAACTTATACACAACTCAAATCTCATGCTAAACCCTGGTAGAAACCATTCCATAGTTATTCCCAATCCTCAATTCTCATTCCCTGTCAACCTGCACAATGCTAGGATCAAGCCCCCTTCTCTGAACTATCATACCCTCAATAAGCCTTCAGTTCCCCAGTAGGGTTCCAACATAGGTTGGATAAGAAGTTTCTAAATAGAAACTCAAGGGAATGCAACTGCATGACAAGATGCTATCACACACCAATTTTCCCACAATGTTAAGTCATGGATTCTTTGGATATGGTATCTCTAGTCTCACGATACCACTCTTAGGTATTAGTCTCAACAATTTCGGTGAAGTCCAAACCTCCCATTGGTGGAAGGCATGTATGACTAAATGAATTTGAATATCCCTTATCAACTAAGTTCTCACACTTTTATGTGCATATATTTTTTCTTCCATGTGGATTGAACAAGACATAAATATTAATAAATGTTTAAGAATTCATATTAATAACTAATGATAAGGTTAAGGAGGTAATCCCACTGTGGTCATGTTTCCCCTTATCCCCCTAGCACTTCCCCTCTTATATCTCATACTAGGAAAGTTTTCCTCTTCAGGATTTGGTGAGAAAGTAGATGGAAGGTCACTACAACCTCCAAATCCTTAGTACAAAGTCTCTCTAAACAATAGAAAAATGTGGACAAGATTATCAAAGAAGACAAATATTCCATTGATTTGATGCTTGATGCTCCTTTACCTAATGGACTAGTATATAGATGCTCTATTTTGGCGAATGAGGAAATAAAGAGGCATATTTAAGAGCTCATCCAAAAATGCTACATTCAACCGAGCTCCTCACCTTGCAAGATCCTAATTGTGTTGGTATAGAAAAAGGAGGGGACATGGGGACTTTGTATCGATTATAGAGAACTGAACGAGATCATTGTCAAGAATTGATACCCAATTCCTTGAATTGGTGATCTTCCTGATCCACTGAGGGGTTCCAATTTATTCATCTAGATTGTGTTGATGTAATTGTAACTTCGGAATGTATTCACTTGTATTTCTTATGTATTGTAACCCAGTGTTTATTCTGGGATGTACTTGTGTCATGTCATGCCCCGATGTTCCTATCGGGAGGATCTATAATGTAAACAAGTCATGTCAAGTCATTGTGGGTAACCCTCCTATTGTCTAAGGGTTAAAGTCCCCACAGTTGTGGGGCCCTAGGGTTATTAGAATATCCTAGAGAAGTTGACCCTAGGTGAGCCATTGTAAGGTGGGGCAATAGTCCCCACCATTGTGTTAAGGATAAACCTCCTTGTTGGTCGGAGGAGGCAAAGTCCCCACAAGTTGTGGGGCACTAAGGTTATTAGACACTCTTAGAGATGTCGGCTCTAGTAAGTAATTGTTAAGTGAGGCCGACATGTTGGAGTGGGTTTCAAGTGAATGAAAGAATATAAATAGAGAGTGGGCCTCTCTATTTATCACACACACACTCACTCATTGGGGCACATGAGTGAGAAGAGATGTTGCTGGGACAAGAGAGAGACTGCTGCTATCCGAAGATCATCCTTATGTTTTTGGGTTTTGATTTTGGTGTTGATTATATATTTGAGGAAGTTGTGGGGTATTCTCCTTTATTGTTTCCCCGAGGAAAATTATTTGTGTCTCTTGTCTCTTGTGTTTTATTGCTATGCATGTTATTCTCTCAGTTGAAAATCCTAAGATCATAATGCTAGCTTGAATGATAAAATTATAACATGGTATCAGAGCTAACCTGAGAAGAAGAAATTATGCAGCTATAGAAGCTAGGGATTCTTACTTTTTGGGTCTCTCTCCACAATCCATCAACAAAATTATGCTAGGCTAACTCTCCATTGAAGGGCACATCTTTTTGTCAAAGCGGAATTCAATTTCGAGCATTTTCGGTTTTCGATGCGGAAATTATGGCTTTGTATAGAAGAGGAATTTTTGAGTGAACCTAGAATAGGATTTCTATCCTCATAAAAATCGAATTTTAGAGACCTGGATCAATATTTTTGGCTGGGTGAAACTCTGGGAAAGTCAAACCCTAGTTTGACCCCGAGTTGGAAAAACCGTAAAATACTAAAACTGATAAGTTATGGTACATTCACTATATCTCAAGATTTGCGTAGGATCAGGAGTGGAAAATTTTATAGGCATAAGATAAAATCCTGATGTATAGTGTATCCACAATTCAGCCTCATATTCACTATATTCTGGGAGATATGATCCCTCCAAGTTAGGGTTCGAGCCTGTTCCAGAATTCATCCCTAAACAGGACAGCTAGGGAGAATTGCTATATCTTTTTCTACACAGATCCAAATGAGATTTATAAATATTTTATAGAAAGGACACGGACTTTAATTTCTATGATCTGAGTTTTAGACCCAAAAGATGAAACAGTGACACGTGACAGTCCGTACAACTTTGCTGTTCTGAACAATCCTGAAACAAGTCACCTTGGTAAAATGATCATAAGTCCCAATTGGTGAAACCAATGCTGATGAAACCTATGGTTTTGGAACAGGGACATGCGAGGATACCTTAGTGAAAAGTTTCAGACACATAGGAGTATTAATTTTATATATACCATAGAAACAGTAACAGGCATTTCTGCAGAAGAAATTGGAAAACTAGGGCTTCCTGTTCTGGGAGCTTCCCTCCACTGTTTTAAGAAAAGGAGTACATTGGAAAGCTCACCTTGAAGAGATATTTATTTCTGTCCAATAAGATCTGAAATATTCCAACTTTTGAAATTAGGGTTTCTCTGACAAACCCTAGATCAGCCAGCTCCGGAACCAAGACGGACACCTCAAATCGGTAAGATCTAATCTTTTGCTATTTTCATTTGAGGTTCTCTTTTCAAAGTGATCTATCACATTAGCTTGATGATAAGCTTGGTGAAGTTGAAAAATTCCAAGCATGGAAGTATTTGATCTCTCTGAAGAAAATGAATTGGACACCTACATAAGTAGAGAGGTTCCAGTTCTAGAGGGAGATGAGGCTAAAAGCCTTACACCAGAAGAACTTGGTCAAGGCCAAGAATATCATTGTTGATTCAATCATGGATCACATTGTACCACAAGTGTCTTCCCTAAAGACACTGAAGATGTTTGATTCCTTGACCAATTTATTTTAAGGGAAGAACATAAATCATGATATGACCTTAAGAAAAAAGTTGAAGAATGTGAAGATCCAAAATGTAGAGACCATACAGTCATACTTTACGAGGGTCTCTCAAATCAAAGAACAACTTGTAGTAGTAGAAGAACAAGTGGAGAATCCAGAAGTGGTGATAGCCACCTTGAATGGTCTCCCAAGATCATGGGATTCATTCATTCAAGGAATGTGTGCAAGAAGGATGTGATTAATTTCAAGCAGACTCTGGGAAGAAGAAGAAGAAGCTCAACTCATAAGAAGAGAAGAGAAGATGGGAGCAACTGAAGATCAAGATCTCACCATTCAAAGAAGATCCCTCAAGCGATGAGGAATATGAAGAACTCAACTCTTGAAGAACCTCTTATCCACCTTAGCATTTGGATAAGAAACGATGCTATTATGAATGAAGAAGGTGATGAAGCTAAAGGCTCAAGAAGGAGTCTACCCACGAAACAAATAAAGATAAGTATTCAATTGTCATTTCATGATATTGTTTTGTTATGCATTTGTTTATCTTCAGTTAATGTATTATGCATGATAGAATGTTTGCATTAATGACAGTATACTACTAATATGCATGTGATGGGTAAGTAGCTCATGGTGCTATACAACTCTCCATTGCTACTTATCTAGAATGAAACCTCTTTGCGGACATATTGGATTAGTGCACAATCTCAATGTTGTCCTGGTAGAGATGGAAGGCATCTAGAAAAGTTTCCGTGAGATATGGATGAATGTTGTATTGGATAAAGTAGTTGCATGATCATATATTTATGCATAAGAACTTGCCAGTATGAATATTCCTTATGAAAATTTTCTAACCATACAAATGCATTTGACTTGTAGGAAAGATCGCATACATAATCGCCTACAAGCAAAGAAGAATGAGACTTGTTCCGAAGAACAAGTAACAACAATTCAAGATGAAAAATAATATGACGAATGCAGCGACATCATTGATGCAAAACCTTCCAAGAAGAAAGGGGAGACCAGTTCAAGAAGAATGATGTCTAGGATGCAGTATCGATATGTAAAGGGAAGTTTGTATTTCCATCAGAAACATCATGGGATACAAGGCACAGACTACGAAGAGACATTTGCAGCCATTGGAAGTGAAGTCAGATGACATGCATAATCATGTGTGCAAATGAAAGAAGGCCTTGTACGAGTTCACATACATGAGGATCTTGATGAAGATCTAAACCTTTGCTACAAGGTTGAAGATGAAAGTCTATACACTAGATAGATACATAGAATATTAGTAGCATAGGAAGATACTTGTCACTCTGGTACAGAATGTTTTAGTGCATAGAGTACGGAAGACAGAGGGAGTATGATGCTACGCTTCAGAGGGAGTGACTATAGAATATATTGAGGTTTGACATGGTATGACATGATGGATAGATTACTGGTGACTCTAGGCTTTACTGAGAGTAAAGTGGATTCCAACCTTTGCTTCAAAGTTGAAGGCGGAAGACCAGTGAGGCTCCTGTTATGTGTTGATGCACTAATTTCTAGGCATGGAGGTGTGGCAGAATGTGGATCGAATCTTCCTTGGGAAAGGGAAGTATGTAGTAGAGATCCTAAAGAGATTTAGGATGATGGACTGTAAGGCCAGGACCACACCTATGGCATCGAACCTGAAGCTATTGAGTGTTGCTTCACCAGAGACGGTTGATGCTACGATGTATCGTCATATGATTTGGTCCTTGATATACTTGATGAATATGAGACCAGATATTTGCTTTGATGTGAACACATTGAAACATGTTCACCTGATGGTTGTAAAGCATGTAGTGAGGTACCTGAAGGGTACAGGCTCACGTATGAGGTCAGTCAGAAGATTAACCTAGAGGGTTATGTGGATTTGTATTGAGCAGGCAGTTCCATTGATAGGAAGAACAGTTCGAGGTGCTACTTCAATATGGGATCAATTGTGATCTCTTGGTTTGGTAGGATGGAGTCCTGCATGGCGTTGAGTACAGCTGAGGCAAAAGATGTTTCCACTTGCTATTTGGGAGAAAGGAGTAGTGAAGCTCCAGTATGTGACCCAGATCAAGATCTCTCAAAAGAGAGAGTTCTAGCATAGTTGGTGAGATAGGTTGTCTGAGCATAAATATTGGCGAAGCTCATAGGTTGCTCAGATGTAAATAGACCTGTAGGTTTCCCTTAGATGTAATTGGTCTTGGCGAAGCTCACAGGTCATCCTTGGACGTAATCAGCCCTCATGTGATTCTATGCTAGAAATGGCCAAAGTGAAGTTTGATTACTTCAGGGAGAAGCTTGGTGTTCTCCATATTGAGGTTCCCTTCAAGGGGAAATGATGAGACATAAAGCCATTCTGACAAGTAGGTCAGATGTAAGGGCTAAGCCATTCTGCCATGGTGAGAGGATTGGTTCCTTCCATGTCAGATATGAGTGCTGAGCCATTTTGATATGACTATAGGATTGGTTCCTACATGATCAGATATAAGGGCTATTTCCATTCTTCGAATGGAGCTTCCTGGTGAGTTACCAGGAATACTTGGTCTTAGACTGAGGACCTTTCTGAGACGATTGTAAGATGTAGTCTTACATGATCAGATGTGAGTGCATGGCCATTCTAATGTGATAGAGGGATGTGTTCCCACTTGATCAGATGCAAGGGCTGATCCATTCTGTCATGGTTAGAGGATTGGTTCCTTCCATGTCAGATGTGAGTGATGGCCATTCTGACTTGGTGTCAGATATAAGGGCTACTACCATTCTTTGAATGGAAGCACCTGGTCAGTTACTAGGAATCCTTAGTCTGGGACTGATGGCCATTCTGATGTGATTGAGGGATGTGTCCCACATGATCAGATGTAAGTGCAGAGCCTTTCCACAGATGATTGTAGGTGTTTCCTATCATGCTGTACTTTCCACAGATGATAGTAGGTGTGTCCTATCATGCCGGTGGATGTGAGTGCTGCTCCTTTTCACAGATGGTAGTAGGTGTGTCCTATCATGCTGGTGATTGTAAGTGCCGTGCCTTTCCATAGATGGTAGTAGGTGTGTCCTACCATGCTGATGGATGTGAGTGCTGTGCCTTTCCACAAATGATAGTAGTTGTGTCCTATCATGCTTGTGGTTGTAAGTGCTGAGCCTTTTCATAGATGATAGTAGTTGTGTCCTATCATGCTAGTGAATGTGAGTGCTGGGCCTTTCTGATGTGATTATACGATTGGTTCCTACATGATCATATGTGAGTGTTGGGCGGGCCATTCTGACTTGGTGTCAGATATAAGCACTGAAGAAGACCTACATGGAGGTTAGGCCTACAACTAGCATGAAAAAGGGATGGATCTATAGAACTTCCTGTGACGAGAAGAATCATGAGATAGCACCCATGATGATCCAATGATGATGATCTAGCAATGATGATCTAGATCGAGTGATGATCTAGATCCAGTGATGATGTCCAATGATGATCCAGATCCAGTGATGATGTCTAATGATGATCCAGATCCAGTGATGAGCCAGATCCGAAGATGAAGATGACTTGAAGATGAAGATGACTTGAAGACGAAGATGACTTGAAGATTCAGATGACGAGATGATCCAGAGAAGAAGACCAGTGATGAAAATTGTGTCGAGAGAATACCTTCCTAGTTAAGAGGGAGTGTTGATGCAATTGTAACTTCAAAATGTATTCACTTGTATTTCTTATTTATTGTAACCTGATGTTTATTCTGGGATGTACTTGTGTCATGTCATGCCCTAATGTTCCTATCAGGAGGATCTATAATGTAAACAAATCATGTCAAGTCATTGTGGGTAACCCTCCTATTGTCTAAGAGTTAAATCCCCTGCAGTTGTGGGGCCCTAGGGTTATTAGACTATCCTAGAGAAGTTGAACCTAGGTGAGTCATTGTAATTCGGGGCAATAGTCCCCACCATTGTGTTAAGGATAAACCTCATTGTTGGTCGGAGGAGGCAAAGTCCCCACAAGTTGTGGGGCACTAGGGTTATTAGACACTCCTAGAGATGTCGGCTCTAGTAAGTAATTTTTAAGTGAGGCCGACATGTTGGAGTGGTTTTCAAGTGAACGAAAGAATATAAATAGAGAGTGAGCCTCTCTATTTATCACACACACACACTCACTCATTGGGGCACATGAGTGAGAGGAGATGTTGCTGGGACAAGAGAGAGACTACTGCTGTCTGGAGATCATCTTTATGTTTTCGGGTTTTACTTTTGGTGCTGATTCTATCTCTGAGGAAGTTGCAGGGTTTTCTCCTTTATGGTTTCCCCAACGAAAATTCTTTGTGTCTCTTGTCTCTTATGTTTTATTGCTGTCCATGTTATTCTCTCAGTTAAAGATCCTAAGATCATAATGGTAGCTTGAATGATAAAAATCTAACAGATTGATATGATGTTAGAATACCACTAGGTCTTGCTTAAGAAAAGTGTTGTATGGAAGACATCCTTCAAGTATATATAAGGCCTTTTTGAGTGGTTGGTCATGCCTTTTTGCTTGACTAATGCTCCATCAACATTCATGATGTTAATGGATGATATATTGAGGTTATTCACAAACTCCTTCATGGTCATGTATGAGGATGAATTCCTAATATTCAACAAAACTTGGGTGAAACATTTGCACCACATTTAGTGGGTCCTAAGAACCCTACACCAACTCAAGTTATACACTAATTTGGATAAATTCTAATTCGACATGAAGAGAATTATATACATAAGATACATCATGGATGAACATGTGTTGCATGTGGACCAAGGAAAGATCCAAGTCATTCATGATCGGTCAACCCATAAAACTCTTATAGACCTTCATAGTTTATTGGGCCTTGCCAAATTTTACCATGTATTTGTGTTGGGGTTCTCTCATATCGCTTGGCTCTTAAGATAGGTGGAAAAGGGTGGAGCCAAAGCCAAGTTTGCATTGGGTGCATCACACCAAAAATACTTTGAGGATACGAAATGACACTTATGCACATCACCAGTCCTTATTCTTCTAGACTTGCAACAACCCTTTGAGATTGAGATAGATTCATATGACCATGCTATTAGTGTGGTCCTCACTCAACAAGGGCATCTGGTGGCATATCATAATGAGACACTCTTTGATTCAGTTTTAAGGTATCCCACCTATGATAAAAAGATGTAATCCATTATGTGCTTGTTGTTAATGGAAACATTACATCCTAGGGAATGACACCATCTTCCACACTGGTCATAAGCCCCTACAATTCATGAAAATGCAGGATAAGTTACAAAATGACTACGGTCAGAAGTGGTCCACATACTTGCAATAGTTCCTTTTGAACATAAAATAAGAAGAGAAGCCCCAATCACATTACATATTACCTAAATCACATTACAGACTGCCTCAATCAACCTCTAGTTGCTGGGATGACTACCATGCTCAATTCTTAAGGAAAAATGTAACATCTAGGTGGTCCAAATTGTATGATATCAACCCTGACTTTTCTATTTCCTATCAGACATTACAAGTAGGAATATTGGTGTCAAAATTCCATCTCTAGGGTGAAATTTTATGCCACCTTAGCCACATATATGTTCTTACAAGAAAAAATGAGAATTTTATTTGGGAGGCATATTATGGTGGAGTACCAATGCATTTTGACATCGAGAAGAAAATCATAGTGTTTCAAAAGTCCTTAAACTGATTAAATATTGGACAAGATGTTGGTAGGTACATTTGATCATGCACCACTTCTATCATTTCCAAACCTGCCATCATGAAGAAAGGATTGTATGCCCAATTTCCTACCCCAAATAGGCCTTGGGAGTTTGTCTTCATGGACTATATGTCCCACTTGGCTTCACAAAATCATGTCAATGACTGTGACTTTGTGGTTCTTTGATATGGACATTTTAAATCCCTATAAGAATAGAATCACTATGTAGGCCATTGCTAATCTCTTCTTAGAGTGTGTTTGGATTCATTTCGGCCTCCCATGGACCACTATATTAGATAGAGACAACAAGTTCCTACATACCTTTTGGTCTATCCTATGGTCGACGATGGCCACCAAGTTGACCAAATTGACTGCCTTCCACCCAAAAACCAATTGGTAGATAGAGGCGGTCAATGATATGATTGTGCATATCCTCAAAATTTAAAATTCCAAGCATCCCTGCAGTTGGGATGAGATCCTTACTTATGTTCAACATAGCTACAATATATTCGGACTTCACAACTCTATTCGTCACATCCATTTTGAGGTATGCTTGGGGTTCAAACCATTATCCCTAATTGATGTAGCACTCACTGCCCATTGCATATACATAGGAAGAGTCCTCCCACACTCAAACTAAGTCTGATCAAACATCCAAATATGTTTAGTGGATCAAACACATCCAACAATAGGTTCATGATATCTTGCAAAAGTCCAATGCCAACTATAATTAGCTACACCACCAAAATCAAGTTCCACATAAGTTTAAGGTTGATAATAAGGTCTGGATACATTTGTAGAAAGAGCGCCTCATAGGCCCCCATTGAAATTTATGCCCCCTTCAATATTGGGCTTACACCATCACCAAGGTTGTGGGCGAGAAATATTTTGAGTTATGAATCTCCTTTTCCTCTACTTTGCACCATGTCTTTAATATGGAATTACTTTGACTGTATTTTCCACCTCTATTGGACACCTTATAGGTACTAGAGCACTTGTCCCCTACAAAAATAAATCCAAACTTTCTTGAGAAAGATACAATCAACTGGATCATGGAAACTAAGATAAGGGACACTTTCTAACAGAACATTCAACTGTATTGGGTCATCAATGTAGGATAGGTTCTTCACTAGGAAAGTGGCTCATCAATAGTCAGATTCAAAAAAAGTTTCCTCATTTTATGGAGGAACTTTACTCAATGGAGACCCTTGCTACCTTAGGGGGAGGGCTCATATAGGTGTATAATAGTGTCCACCCACCTATTCCATAGATATATAATAGTTCTCCATCTTCTTGTAAATTTTCTATGTTTTTTTTGTGTCCTAAACATCTGGGTTCATTTTGAAGCCCTAAACAACATTTATTTGGCACGACAAAACCCAATAGATAGCTTCAATTTATCTATTGTGCCATTCAAAATGTGTTATTATTGTCTATACATTTTTGATGGGATACCAAGCACACAAAATGGAGATCAGAGGAAAAATTTATGACCACGAGAAGTTGACATATCAACTAACCACAACAGGGCCCACAAACCTTTTGGTGTTTCATCTTCTATGGTTAGGGTTTTGTATGTTTAGGGTTTTATCATTGATGCTTTATGTTAAAAGAACCTTTTTGCCTCATTGTTACTCATCTCTTGCAAATGAGCATAGTCGACATATCTCTCTTCAAAGGTAAGCTACCACCATTTGAGCTAGAATTTGTGTTTTACGCTCCTCTCCTTTTAGTCGAGCAACTCCTCTCCTTATCCAAAACTGGCTTCAGATCTTCTTTTTATGGGTATGGTTCTAGATATGGAACTATAGTATTTATATTTCTTTGGCCCTCCCACCCTAGATGGAGCACCCTCGGTAGTCGATTCCCCTACACCCCTTGGTGAGGATGGATTAGTGCATGCTGGATGGAGGAATAGTGGGAATGGATGTTTCTATAAATTTTCGTGTTCAATGAAGGAAATCCCCTATATTTATTCCCCTCGATCCTTACGTTGACTGTCACTACTATGTATCCTCCACAATACTTGTGTGCGCATTTCCATTTTTTATTGCTTCCATAATTTCCTTGTGCAAATAATCCAGATTAATGGTAGGTTATATCTTCTATATATATTGTTTCTATTGATATATTCTCATATGTTGACTTATGCTCTTATATATTCTAGGTATATTGATTCTATTGATATATTTGGGTATTTTGTAACATCAATTATCCCTCACATTCCTAGTGGTATTAGATTACAATCAGTAAAAACAATGGGATGAAACCATCTAGAAAAACCATAAATACAAATCTAACGACCTTCGAAAGATAAGGAGTCATTTTTTTATTAGGATCATGAACTTGGCCCTCATGAAAACTTATCACGATGTACAACCTATACTTGCAAAGAATACAACAGATCAATAGTTAGCCTGGCATTATTCCTATTGAACTTAAACAAATCTACCTTCAATCTAAGAAGAAATGGTCATGAACTAAATAATCTATGTGATATATGGGATGTTGGATTTCCTTGATTTAATATTCCTTGTATTGAAAACAAGTTGGATTGCAATATCTATTGCATACAATCATCTATTTTTTTATTTTTTATTTTTAAAATTAAGGCAACATATTTGTATAAGCCTTAAGACATTGGTTGAGTTTCATGCTTCATGCATCATTCATCACCATATGATGATTGTTGATACCCAATTCCCTTGATCTAAGTTGGGAGTAATGCCTTCCTACAATTTCTTGAATTTGTGAATTTTTTTATTTACATGCAATTATAAAATTTTACTTTTTCCCCATAATTTGAGTCCACAACACAATTCTTCATGTTGTTGTAATAGATATGGGTTTTAAATTTTTTTGAGGTAATGTGATAGTAATTAGATTTTCTTCATTCTTATTTAGAGTTATTATAAAATGCTTGGTTTAATATGTTTGGTCAGAAAAAGAACCAAGATATAAGGTGTTAATTGAGCCTCAAACATGATGAATTACATAGTAAATGAATTTGCACAATGTAGAGTTTTAGACTTCCCTAAAAGGGAAACCATGGATCATGGGAATATTGACTTAGATTTGTTGTGGGACAAAATTTACTTATATGCACATGTATTGAGGGTAGTTTAGAACTTTGGATTAATTGGTAATTACTAGGGCCATATGAGGGTGCACAAATTAAAATTTGAAACTTCGACAAGTTCTATTTAGGTAATGCGGAATATGATGATCAATTATAAATCATACAAATGGAATATGTAATGTCCTTGACCCTCCGACCGGCGAAGAGGACGCTACTGTACATCAAACATCTGGGCAACTAGCCCCATGAACATGTACATAGATATAAACTGAAAAATAAAATGCTTGGAAGTAAAAACATGCATACATGATTATCTTACAGCGGAAGCAAACCATACATTCAAGCATTCAACATGTTCATTATAATTCATTAACAGTGAATATGATTGCAAAAATGAATGGTCAAGAATACTTATCTTATAAAGAACTCGTCCCGCAACCAGCTATGTCGCTGCAACGTTCCACCCAACCATAGGCCAGAATGCTCCTTAATCTCTCAGCAACGTGGCCACCCCCGAGCTGGCCATGATTCACCAAGGAATAAGGAACAAGCAGGCTTACACATAGCCAAGGATACATAAAATAGCCAAGCCAACACAGTTGGGTTTATCAGGCCATCAAGGAGCTGGGAAAGGCTGAATGCTAAGCTGGTGGGGTCATTGAAGAGCTAAGGATTCCTACACCAGAACTAGCCTGACTTCTAGGACACCCACACACACCCAACATAAGGAAATCAGTCCCTTCTCTGCTACACAATCCCTCAGACCCTGACCTCCCTTCCAGTGCTATTCAGGGGTTGTGGAGAAGAAAGCCAAACATGTAGCTCTATCTTTGTGGTTCCCAAACACACTAGGTTTATCAAGCAATCAAGCCTGCATCCCATTCCAACACAGTCCGAAGACCAACCATTGCATACATGCAACCAAAACAAGCGATTCACAGCTTGGATAGGGGAAAACAATTCCTGAGTCATTCTTGGCCCTATTGTGGCCAAAACGACTCAATAATAACCTACAACAACTCCAAGACATAATGGAAACTGTAGCCAATAAAAAACGTGGGGAAGACAACGGTCCCTGTCTCAACAATGAAGCACAGGAAAAGCACAATCCAAAATTGGAAAAGAAAATAGACTCTCCACATGGACAGGAGGAAAAACATATGCACAGACCACAAATTGGTATGGGAACACATACACACAACATAAAATTGTGAGTGGCCCTTCACAGGGAAATCGTGGGTGACAGAACACAGCTCCCCAGCTTGTTGCATGAGAAAAACAATGAAGAATCCTGTGCTTTAGAAAAATAGAACCTCTCTCTGCGTGAGAATGGGAAATCTCCCAGCCTATTGTGAAGATGAGCAAGAATGGAGAGAGTGGTGTCGTGGAAGGATGGAGAATCCGGATGGAAATCATCTGGTAGTGGTTTTCCTGCCAACGTGAGGGTCAATCTGTTGGTGGAGTGTGCGTGTAGACAAGGACTGACAGTCCTGCCACACTCCACTGCCCAACAATAGCCACCCCAACTAACATCAAAACTTTTAAATGGGTGGTTGACACATGGATTTTTTCCCCATTGGTTCAAGGTTTAACAATCCCCCCCCCCCCCACTATCCTTGGGAAAATCATGCCCTTTTCAATATGGTTGCATTGACATAGCTAGTTGGGGTTCATTTAATTAAAATGCTTATTTACATGATGCCAAAACTAATATGTGTTGTATATCACGATATATCATCAGCAACGATTCCAATCGCCGAAACATAACACAACCAAATCGATGGTGGGGCTTTTGCCTTTCTCCACACCACGATTCATTACAATATATACATCACATACATTTAATGCAAACGGGGTCAAAACCGGGGTGTTACAAAATAAGGGAACATGAAAATAATAGGTCATGGCTAAAACAATTACAGAGAAAAAGGGTTTACATGTAGGCATAAATGTTTCAAGGCTAGAGTATTGCAAAATTGGTGCAGTTTAGCAATTTTTTGGAAAAAACGCAACAAAAAAGGTTAACAAATTTCAAATTAAGGGCACTAACAAGTGACAAGTCACCATGAACATTGACATGGTTTTGCATTGAGAATGTGACAAGATACAACATTGTCGATTTAAATATTTGACACAAATAATAGATCTTTTGAAGAATGGCATTGCTCTTTTATGAACAAAATTTTCCAAAATGTATTTAATCTTGTAAAATAATTCTTCATACTTCGCTTTATTTGCAAGACTTTATTATGCCTATTATGGAATGGAGAATTTCATATTTCTTGAAATAAAATTTTCTAAATCTAAACCTAGAATTTAAGATCTTAAGTGTTTATCTATAATAGAGTAATGTTGAAACATAGTTTATAATACAACTTGTAAGCCTCATATAATCAAATTCATGTATATGGTTAGATTCAATGGGCAATAAATCGAGTGCAATCATATGTAAACAAATATTTAATAATGACATATACATAAAAAAATTAATGATGGTGAATGATAAGATATGATATGACATTTTTATAACTGTCCACAAATTAACAAAATGGGACTCAAAAGTACAATCAATAGTGATAAACTATAGAATTACTAAAGCAACTCCTACAAGATACATGTTAAATATAATGCATAAATTAAAAAAATTTAAATCATTCACTGAAAGAAGTCAACAAAATAACATATAGGATGACCATTTCATTAAATTTGGACCAATACTAAGAATCTATATAGAAAAAATGAGTTTAGTGTTTGGAAGTGTGATATTGATGTTTCTAAAGTGTGAAATTGGATTTCAAAAGGGTGAAAATTGATTTAGAAAAATGTGAACTCTGTAAGTGTGACTTTCACACTTTGGAAAAATTGATGTTCACCTATTTAAAAGGAACTTAGAGTAATATTAGTCAAAATTTAATGAAATTGTCATTAATTACTAAAATTAAAAATATAAAAGGCTGCAAATCATTTGACGTGATGAAAATTGATGGGAGGGAAAATCCCATACAGCCTGCACCCATATCAGAGATAGGAGAAGAGTCCAAGTATAAGAGAAATGCACAACGAAACTCGGAGAGGAACTATGGGAAATTTATTTGATAATCTCCTCAATGCTAGATGCCCTCGAAAGAAAACTCAGTGAGTCAAACAATAAGCACAATTTGTGTATAAAATGTGGCACATGTCAATATTCTATGTACGATTATCAAATAATGTAAATGATTTGGAATATCAACATTTTTGGAATTTTGTGATGTCGGGATCGGCCTTGGTATCCTAGAATGTCAACAGTAAGAATTTGAACATAGTTATTCTAAACATTGATATTCCAAATATATTGATCTAGCTTACCATACGTAATGAACTTTATTACAATCAATAACCCTAATATGAGTAAATGGTAGAGGATCACTATTTTTGAAAGTGACTCCAACAATGGTCAACTTTACACCATGTCAATTGGAGTTAGATGCCATAAGTGGGGAATTGTCGATAAAGGATAGGTGGAATTCAAATCTTCTTTATTATGAAATGCCATAAGATGCAAAATATGAAGAATTACAACATATTTAGAGTCCGAGAAACTTTGGACTTGAATATAATTATAAAACTATTTACTAGTTTTATATTTAAGTATTAAAGAAAAGAAGAATATTCTAGCATGTGATAGTCAACAATGTCTAAGATAAATATTACTTTATCTCACTAGGGGTCATACCATTGTGTGAGGGGGGCATGCTTACTCACGAGAAAAACTATTCTTACAAAAGAAACTACTAGATATATGTCATCACTAAGGCAAACACAATCTCTTTCTATCATAGTTACATTTAATTATACTTTGACATTTAGTTTGCAGTGGCAACCACTAGTATATATCACCCCATGGTAATCGTTATCATCCTCAATTGCTTTCTTTGGATCAATAAGGACTTTTGATGCTAGTGGATGGACATTAATGGTCATTAGGTATATTCAGGACTTTGGTTTATAATGTTCATATCTGGATATCCCCTTTGCAAGTTTTATATCAAAGATGAGACAGGGAAACAATTAATTCACTTAACAATGGATTCACTTATTCTACAATGAAGTTTTCAAATGCTATTATAACCACTAAATAAATATGATGCAGGAGCATCCTAATTTGTAAACCATTCAGCTTGTGGAAGACAAAGTGAAAAATATGGGTTTTGAAATGTGAGAAGGAATTCTATTTCCTTATTGTAAATATTTTTTTTCTAAGTTATTAGAGTAATATCTTGAGAAAGTGAGTTATAATTCAGAAGGTTTGAATAGATGAAGTTGGTTATAATAGAATCTGCATTGTTATAGGCATGAGATATTGTAGAAAGATATCTTGGAGAAATTGTAAGATTAGTTAGCAAGATTGTAGGATCTAAACATATATGTTTTGTTTTAAAAATATCTATTTAACTATTGCAACCCCACAGAAAAAGACAGAAGAGAGGAACAAAGAGGCATAGTAAAGCAGAGGTCAAGTAATAGGATGAAGAGAAAAAGACACAGAAGAGAGGAACAAAGAGGCATAGTAAAGCAGAGGTCAAGTAATAGGATGAAGAGAGGACAGA
Source organism: Pseudotsuga menziesii (assembly GCA_001517045.1). Taxonomy (NCBI): domain Eukaryota; kingdom Viridiplantae; phylum Streptophyta; class Pinopsida; order Pinales; family Pinaceae; genus Pseudotsuga; species Pseudotsuga menziesii. The sequence continues at coordinate 126,362 of LPNX010812311.1, forward strand.
GTAGAGAACGCCAAATCGTATAATGAGGCCATATAATTTGTATGTTTGGATTTGATTAATAGTAATCATATTTACATGCTTCTAATCTTATGTAACATCTCAGTTCATGTACTGATTGTAAATAGATTAAGTCTTTGTAAATTGTGAGTAGTGATTTAATGAATGTGTAAGAATTGAATGGTGAACTGACTGGGTATTTAATTGTAAAATCTAGAAATTACATATGGTTTTGGTAGTGGAGTATGAATGCAAGGAAGTTGAAGATGGTATAATTTCCAGTAGTAAATAAAAAATATGTGATTCCTGTGAAGAATCAAATTGGGGAAAAATTGGCAAAGGGTCACGTTGGAGAATAATGTTCAAATGATTGTGAATTTGGAGGAAATTGTTTCAGTAAGGATGCAGAGGAAGTTGTCTTGGCAAGGTTGTGCATTCAATATTGAATTACATTGGAACTTTCATTGAATGGTAAGCATGATATTTCCACTGATTCATACAAGTGAGTTTTGGGTGTTAATTTGGTAAAGGAGATAAAAGAGATTCAATCCTTTGAGAATTGAATTCCAACCCTAGTTGTCATATGAATGAAAATGGCTCTCATGTAACAAAGAATTTGTTTATGTGAATTAGATAAACACATATTTTGGTTTTCCCCATTTAATCTGGAATGTAATTGCTTGTATTGAAAGCATGCAATGCAAAATGAAGATGCCAGTTTGGAATTAATGGTTGATTGTATCATTCTTGAATACATCTGTGTAATCTGTAAAAAGGTTTGTTCATGATGTGCCTAGTTTGGTATTATTTGCTTTGATTGCAATGACTTAAATGCACCCAATTTGATAAAGTTCTGATGCCAAATTGGAAGAAACATAGTAAAATTTTGATGCCAAATCGACAACGAAAGTACTCAGCCAAATATGAAATTGCTAGCGAACAATGGTTGAAGAATTGTCAAGCGTAGGTCATTCAAGGATTGAACGCAGGGTATTCAAGAATTTTGGGTTCTACGTTCTTGATTTTGGTTAATCGCAATTCCAACAACAACGTTGATTGTTCTTGCATCAATGTGCTAATCCTGTAGTGTCATTCCTGCAGCAATGTGGTAAACCTGTAGCGTCATTCCCTGCAACAATGTTGATATTTCTTACAACAACGTGGTAATCATGTAGAAGTGTGGTATTCTTGCAGAAACTTGAATTTCCTGTAACCACGATAAGAGGTAAGTTTTTTATGGTATAGAATAGTAGTTCCTTACTTGAAGTCAGAACACGAGAATTGAGTCACAAGTAATTAATCCTATAGCATGCCTTTATGAGGTTGCTGTTTAGATTGTTAGGGGATGAAGTTTATAAAGCTGAATATGTTCTAGTTCAATCGAGTGATCGAGTATGTGAGCACAACGTGATAAAATTAAACCAGTTTTAGCAAAGGGAAGTGCAGATCTTGGGTTGAGGTCTGCATCAAGTGGTATCAGAGCGTAGTAATGGTCTTTGGAGTCCAGTAAGAAATGCATAACAACTATACTCTTTGAGAGAGTTCAATTAGAGCGGTGATGTTTTGGAGCCTGTACCAGTTCAGATTTAATGGAACATGACAGGTAAAATGGTTTTACTTTTCAATTTGATTTGATCAAAGAGTTAATGATTGTATCTTATGCTCTCTTGGATTGGAAATATTGCTCTCAGAATGAGTGGTGCCAAGTAAACTTTGTTTTATGTCTTCATGTTTCAGTAAATTGTTGGAAAAAAAATTGTTAATCGAAACTAGCAACAATGGAAGATTTTACTCTGAGAGTGAATTACAACTAGGAGAGTTGTAACAAAGAATAAGTGATGTTCTTGATCATGGAAAAGAACCTTGATAAGTCCAGTTGAGGTAGGCATAAAGAGGGCAACTGAAAGTTCTAGGTAGGTGTGCAGTAAGTACAATGGCCATAAGAACAAGGAGTGCTAAAAAAGGTTACAGAGAAGTGAACCAAGCTAAGCTAAGGAGAATCTTGGTGAGGTAATGGTTGACAGGTTGATGGAGAAGGCTTGTTACATAGGCTTTACTATAGCTCACAATGAACAAGGAAAAGTTCACAAGTGAAAGAGAAGATGGATACTAATGCTCATTGTGAAGGTTTTGGTGAAAGCCACAATAGAGGGAAATAAAATGTCAAGGAAAATGACATAGAGTGGAAGATGAGTGATCAGGAATTTTGTTGATGTAATTGTAACTTCGGAATGTATTCACTTGTATATCTTATGTATTATACCCCGATGTTTATGCTGGGATGTGTTTATAATGTAATTGATTCATGTCATTGCCCGATGTTTTGATCAGGAGCTTTTATAATGTGAACAAGTCATGTAAAGTCATTGTGGGTAACCCTCCCATTTGTCAAGGGTTAAAGTCCCCGTAGTTGTGGGGCCCTAGGGTTATTAGACTATCCTAGAGAAGGCGACCCTAGGTGAGTCATTATAAGTGGGGCAATAGTCCCCACTGTTGTGTTAATGATAACTCTCCTTGTTGGTCGAAGGAGTCAAAGTCCCCACAAGTTGTGGGGCATTAGGGTTACTAGACACTCCTAGAGATGTCGACTCTAGTAAGTAATTGTTAAGTGAGGCTGACATGTTGGAGTGGGTTTCAAGTGAACAAAATAATATAAATAGAGAGTGAGCCTCTCTATTTATCACACACACACTCACTCACTGGGGCGCATGAGTGAGAGAGGAGAATCTCTCTCAGTGAGAGAAAGAGAACAAGCTGTGGAGATCCTATTTTTTGTTTTCAGGTTTTACTGCTGCCATTGGTGCTCATTCTATCTCTGAGGAAGTTGTGGGGTTTTCTCCTTTATTGCTTCCCCGAGAAAAATTATTTGTGTCTCTTGTCTCTTGTGTTTATTGCTGTGCATGTTATTCTCCCAGTTAAATATCCTAAGATAATGCTAGCTTAGAATGATAAAAATCTAACATGGTATTAGAGCTAACCTGAGAAGAAGACATTGTGTAGATACAGAAGCTAGGGCTTCTTACTTTTTGGGTCTCTCTCCACAATCCATCAGCAAAGTATGCTAGGATGACTCTCCATTGAAGGGCGCATCTTTCTGTCGAAGCGAAATTCGATTCTGGGCATTTTCAGTTTTTGGTACAAGAAATTAAGGCTTCTTACAAAAGAGGAATTTTTGAGTGAGCCTGGCATATTGTTCTTCTCATCAAAATCGAATTTTAGAGACCTGGATCAAGATTTTTGGTTGGGTGAAACTCTGGGAAAGTTAAACCCTAGTTTGACCCCGAGATGGAAAAATCCTAAATACTAAAATTGATAAGTTTTTGTACATTCGCTATATCCTAGGATTGGAGAAGTTCTCAAGAGCTGAAACTTTCACAGCCAGAAGATAAAATCTTGATTTACACTATATCCAAAATTCAGCCTCAGATTTGCTATACTTCGGGAGATATGATCCCTCCAAGTTAGGGTTCCAGCCTCTTCCAGGATTCATCCCTAAATAGGACACCTAGGGAGAATTTCTATATCTTGGGCTACAAAGGTCCAAATGAAATTTATGAATATTTTTCAGTAAGGTCACGGATTGTACTTTCTTTGTTCTAAGTTTCAGACTCAGAAGATGAACCCATGACACGTGGCAGTCCATACAACTTCGCTGTTCTGAACAGTTTTGTAACAGGTCACCTTGGGAAAGTGATCATAATTCTCAATTGGTAAAACTAATTCTGATGAAACCTATGGTTTTGGAACAAGAACATGCGAGGCTACCTCAGTGCAAAGTTTCAGACATAGAGGAGCAATAATTTCAGAGATACTACAGAAACAGTAACAGAAAATTATGTAAAAGAAATTGGAGAACTAGGGCTTCCTATTTCGAGATCTTCCCTCCACTATTTTCAGAAAAGGAGTACATTGGACAGCTCACCTTGAAGAGATTTATATTTCTATCCAATCAGATCTGAAATATTTCAAGTTTTGAAAATTAGGGTTTCTCTGACAAACCCTAGATCAGCCAGCTCCGGAACCAGGACGAACACCTCAAATCGATAAGATCTAATCTTTCGCTATTTTCATTTGAGGTTCTCATTTCAAAGTGACCTATCACATCATCTTGATGACAAGGTTGGTTAAGTTGACAACTTCCAAGCATGGAAGTATATGATCTCTCTGAAGAAAATGAATTGGACACCTACATGAGTAGAGAGGTTCCAGTTCCAGAGGGAGATGAGGCTCAAAGCCTTACACAAGAAGAACTTGGTCAAGGCCAAGAAGATCATTGCTGATTCAATCATGGATCAACTTGCACCACAAGTGTCTTTCCTAAAGACACCGAAGATGTTTGATTCCTTGACCAAGCTATTTGTAGGGAAGAACATAAATTAGAAGATGGCTTTGAGAAAACAATTGAAGAATGTGAAGATCCAGAACAACTTGAAGCGGTAGAAGAAGAAGTGGAGAATGCAAAAGTTACCTTGAATGGCCTCCTAGGATCATGGGATTCATTCATTCAAGGAATGTGTGCCAAAAGGAAGTGATTACTTTCAACAGAATTTGGGAAGAAGAAGAAGCTTGACTCATAATAAGAGAAGAGAAGATGGGAGCAACTGAAGATCAAGCTCTCACCATTGAAAGAAGATCCCTCAAGCAATGAGGAATATGAAGGACTCAATTCTTGAAGAACCTCTTATCCATCTTGAGCATTTGGATAAGAAATGATGAAGTCATGAATGAAGAAGATGATGAAGCGGAAGGATCAAGAAGGAGTCTACCCATGAAACAAATAAAGATAAGTATTCAATTGTCATTTCATGATATTGTTTTTGTTATGCATTTGTTTATATTCAGTTGATGTATTATGCATGATAGAATGTTTGCATTAATGATAGTATACTACTAATATGCATGTGATGGGTAAGTAGCTCATGGTTCTATACAACTCTCCATTGCTACTTATCTAGAATCAAACCTCTTTGCTGACATATTGGATTAGTGCACAATCTCAATGTTGTCTTGGTAGAGATGGAAGGCATCTAGAAAGTTTCTGTGAGATATGGATGAATGTTGTATTGGCTAAAGTAGTTACATGATCATATATTTATGCATAAGATTTTTTCATTATGAATATACCTTATGAAATGTTTCTAACCATACAATTAATGCATTTGACTTGTAGGAAAGATCGCGTAAAATCGTCTACAAGCAAAGAAGGATGAGACTTGTTCCGAAGAACAAGTGATGACAGTTCAAGATGAAGAATAATATGACGAATGCAGTGACATCATTGATGCAGAACCTTCCAGCCATGAAGAAGTAACCAAGAAGAAAGGTTCAAGAAGAATGATGTCTAGGATGCAGTATCGATACATGAAGGGAAGTTCATAGTTCCATCATGTAGTAGATGGAAACATCATGGGATACAAGGCAAGATTCGTATCACAAGGCATAGACTACGAAGAGACATTTGCAGCCACTAGAAATACACATGACAAAAAGAATCATGTGTGCAAATGAAAGAAGGCCTTGTACGAGCTCAGAAGACACCCATGGGATAACACATACATGAAGGAGCTTGATGAAGACCTAAACCTTTGCTAGAAGGTTTAAGATGAAATTGTATAGAGGATGACAAGCTCTCAGATGGGTGCAAGAAGAACTTTTGAAAAAGTTCAATATAGAGGATCTTAGTATCCAGTGATCCTAGATGGATACATAGAATGTTAGTAGCAGAGGAAGCTACTTATCACTCTCGTACAAAATGTTTCAGTGCATAGAGTACGAAAGACAAATGGAGAATGATGCTCCGCTTCAGAGGGAGTGACTGCAGAAGATCCTAAGGTTCGACATGGTATGACATGATGGATAGATTACTGATGACTCTAGGCCTTACTGATAGTACATCGGATTCCAACCTTTGCTTCAAGGTTGAAGGCGGAATACCAGTGATGCTCCTGTTATGTGTCGATGCACTATTTTCTAGGCATGTAGGTGTGGACAAGGGAAGCATGTAGTAGAGATCCTGAAGAGGTTCATGATTATGGACTACATGACCACACCTATGGCATAAAACCTGAAGCTCTTGAGTGTTGCTTCATCAGATATGGTTGATGCTACGATGTATCGTCAGATTATTGGTTCCTTGATGTGCTTGATGAATACGAGACCAGATATTTTCTTTGCCGTGAACACATTGAGACATGTTCACCTGATGGTTGCAAAGCATGCAGTGAGGTACCTGAAAGGTATAGTTGAGTATGGGATCAAGTGTGATCTCTTGGTCTGGTAGAATGGAGTCCTGCATAGCGCTGAGTATAGCTGAGGTAAAAGATGTTGCCACTTGATATTTGGGAGGTAGTATGTTTCTTTTGAAAACTACTATTGTCTTTGGTTGATCTAACTTGCATTTTTAGTATGATGCAGAGAGGAGCAGTGATCCAGATCGATATCTCTCGAAAAGGGGATTTCTAGCATAGCTGATGAGACAGGCTATCTGAGCATAAATCCTGGCGAAGCTCATAGGTTGCTCAGACGTAAATAGTCCTATAGGTTTCCCTCGGATGTAATCGGTCCTGGAAAAGCTCGCAGGTCATCCTTGGACGTAATCAACCCTGATGTGCTTCTATGCTAAAAATAGCCAAAGTGAAGTTTGAGTACTTCACAGTGAAGCTTGTTGTTCTTTAGATCAAGGTTCCCTCCAAGGGGAAATGATGAGACCTAGAACCATTCTGACATGGGAGAGGATTAGGTTCCTTCCATGGTCAGATGTAAGGGCTGAGCCATTATGTCATGGTGAGAGGATTTGGTTCCTTCCATGTCAGATGTGAGTGCTAAGCCATTCTGATGTGACTGTAGGATTGGTTCCTACATGATCAGATGTAAGGGTTGAATGCCATTCTTGGAATGGAGGCACCTGGTCAATTACCAGGAATACTCAGTATGGGACTAAGGGTCATTCTGATATGACTGTAGGATGTAGTCTTACATGATCAGATGTGAGCGCATGGCCATTTTGATGTGATTGAGGGATGTATCCCACTTGATCATATATAAGGGCTAATGCCATTCTCTGTGAGAATGGAGGCACCTGGTCAGTTACCAGGAATCCTTAGTCTGGGACTGAGAGCCCTTTCGATGTGATGTGTTTACACATGGTCGAATGTAAGTGTAGAGCCTTTCTGACAGGATGAGGTCGGATATAAGTGCTGAGCCATTTTGGTGCGATGTGTTTACACATGGTCAGATGTGAGTGCTGTGCCTTTCTGACAAGATGGGGTCATATGTAAGTACAAAGCCTTTCCGACAAGATGAGGTCGGATGTAAGTGCTAAGTCATTCTGGTGTGATGTGTTTACACATGGTTAGATGTGAGTGTTGGGCCTTTCTAACAAGATGAGGTCAGATTTGAGTGTTGGGTGTGCCTTTCTAACAAGATGAGGTTAGATGTGAGTGTTGGGTGTGCCTTTCTGACAAGATGAGGTCAGATGTAAGAGCTGGGCAGGCCTTTCTGACTTAGGATCATATATAAGTGCTGAAGACCTACATGAAGGGTAGGCCTACAACCAGCATGAAAAAGGGCTTGCTCTGTAGAACTTCTTGTGACGAGAAGAATGAAGAGATAGCACCATTTGATTGAGATTGCAGAAGCAGTAATGATGATGATGGTTCAGTGATGATATAGCTTTGATGATGATCTAGTTCAAGTAATGATCTAGAATTGATGATGGTCTAGCAGTGACGATCCAGATCAAGTGATGATCCAGGAGTGATGATCCTGATCAAGTGATGATCTAGACTTGATGATGATCCAGTAGTGATGATCCAGATCAAGTGATGATCTAGACTCGATGATGATCTAGCAGTGACGATCCAGATCAAGTGATGATCCAGACTTGATGATGATCCAGCAATGATGATCCAGATCGAGTGATGATATAAATCTAGATGAAGATGACTTAAAGATGAAGATGACCTAAATATGAACATGACTTGAAGATGACGAGAACTCGATGATGATCCAGATGATATAGATAAGAAGACTTGTGGTGATAAATTGTGTCGAGAGAATACCTTCCTAGTTAAGAGGGAGTGTTGATGTAATTGTAACTTCGAAATGTATTCACTTGTATATCTTATGTATTATATCTTGATGTTTATTTCGGAATGTGTTTATAATGCAATTGAGTCATTTCATTCCTCGATGTTCCGATCGAGAGTTTCTATAATGTGAACAAGTCATGTGAATTCATTATGGGTAACCCTCCTATTTGTTAAGGGTTAAAGTCCCTACAGTTGTGGGGCCCTAGGGTTATTAGACTATCCTAGAGAAATCAACCCTAGGTGAGTCATTATAAGTAGGGGAAATAGTCCCCACTGTTGTGTTAAGGATAACCCTCCTTGTTGGTTGGAGGAGGCAAAGTCCCCACAAGTTGTGGGGCACTAGGGTTATTAGACACTCCTAGAGATGTCGGCTCTAATAAGTAATTGTTAAGTGAGGCCGACATGTTGGAGTGGGTTTTAAGTGAAAAAAAGAATATAAATAGAGAGCGAGCCTTTCTATTTATCACAAACACAATCACTCATTGGGGTGCATGATTGAGAGAGGAGAATCTCTCTCAGTGTGAGATAGAGAACAAGCTATGGAGATCATCTTTTCTGTTTTTGGGTTTTATTGCTGCCATTGGCGCTCATTCTATCTCTGAGGAATTTGTGGGGTTTTTTCCTTTATAGTTTTCCTGAGGAAAATTATTTGTCTCTTGTCTCTTATGTTTATTACTGTGCATGTTATTCTCTCAGTTAAAGATCCTAAGATAATGCTAACTTAGAATGATAAAAATCTAACAAATTTGACAAAAATATGGTTGATATGAAGGCACGACTTAATGTGATAATGGATCTGTTAAAGAAGAAATATGAAGATAAACAAATGTAGATGGGTAATGAGGAAGGTGTCTAGATGGCTTATTAAACAATTAGTTTTCAGAAGACAGAAAAACATGCTGAAAGTTTGGTTAAAGAAAAAAAGTTAGGGAAACTGAGTTTGAACAGAGTCTTTGGAAAATAAAGAAGAAATTTGCATTTGTGACCATGAACAAGGATTGATCTTAGGAGAATATTATGAGTATATGGTGGAATGATCAAATAAGAACATGGAAGAGATGATGCCTAAGGCATTAAATGAGGTCATAGAGTCTTATGTGTTTGAAACTAATGAATGGTGCTGTTAAAACAAAAAAATTGTTCACCTAGCTCTCTATAGTACAAACCATAATTATACATCATATTCCCACCATTATTCCCTTCATTATGACCTTCACAATTAAATTCCACCAAAATTGGTCCAAAACATTATTATTCCTCCCCCCATAAATACAGGGAAGTTGAGCATTTATTGTTAATAACCCCACTCTCTCCAAAAAGGATAAAAAAATAGGGAAGTTAAGCCATTGTTCCTATATTTTTTCCATATCATTCTCACAGTGTTTGTTGAGCTTGCTCCATACCCTCTTGGATCCATTCCCCATTTTTCAAAACTATTAGTGGAGACAACTGGAGAACCAAACCATGGATCCAGTTGACCATTTCCTCAAACAACTACAGTGGCCCATATTATTGAAAGGAATGCTTGTTCTTGTTTTTATTATATATATATAATCATAAAAATATTGTCATTGTTGTTGTTTATTATTTCAAGTTGAGGTTGAGGAATCCCTTGCACCATGAATTCTACCCTATGATCCAACTGATCTAGGGTAGGTTCTTTTGCACGTAGTAGGGGAGAAATACCCACTATAGTTTTGGTGACTCCATTATATCGATCCCCTCGGATATCTATTTTTTCAGGTATTTCTATTGGTTTGTTCTATTTGGGTACCTTCAACCATCACATATTAGACCCCCCCGTGGCAGATCTAAACTAGTCCTGTCAAGGTGCCTGCCCCCCGACCCAAGCAGACAACTTTTTCTTAAAAAATCCTCAGTTACGGTCAGATCACACGTATCCGACAGAAATATGTGACCCATGTCGCACCTTTTTACCTAATAAGCACAACCTAGGTCACACCTTCTTCCCAGATAAGTGCGTCCTAGACCAAAAATCAAGATCGTACTTGTCCAAGCTTCCATAGTGATCCCGGTTGCTAGTATGACCCATTTTTGTGTGACATGTTGCAAAAAAACGCCTTTTTTGTGTGACTTGAGTCTTTCAACTATTTTTTTGTCCTGATTGCGACTATTTTACAATTCTTTGTGACCCTTATCGTACGTGTTTTGTCGACAGGTGCGACCTACAATTTTTTTAGTCCTTTAAGGTGTTTGAGACCCTTTTCCAAACCCCCTGTTTGTGTTATACCCCTTCCCCGACTATTGTATTCCCGATCTGATCCCTTATAGCCCCTTGGTTTGTTTTCTGGTCCTATTCTACTTGTATATGAACCCCCTTAGTCGAGCTTGGTAGTTGATGCCCCCTATGTGTTTCCTACAATCTGTTAAGTTCCTTATGCACTTATTTACTTGTGTACATTTTATTTTCTAGAGGAATTAGTTGTTTTGCAAGATATTTACTATCATTTACCATTATTGATCTACATTTGTGTCTCGGCCATGAGATCTCTGGGGTTTAGACATTACACATCACTTGTGCACACATCTCAAACCCTAAAAGTTAAATGCTTAGTTCATGACCCCAACCTATCCTAAAATTAACTTAACTCAACCAACATTGTAACCTCATTTGAGGACCAAAAAAATATTTTTGTTAAGTTAGGACAATGGGGATAGGCATCCAAATAACACCCCTTTGTCACTTACATATCAGATATAGTTTTTTTCCTCTAGGGTACCAAAATCCTCTAGTACTTATTGACACGGTCACGACCAGTCTGTCAAAGCCCCGCACCCCCTCTCTGTGGAAGTAAGCCACAACGAAGGAGTTTCAGAAGTCAAGGTGGAATAGTGCACTCCATTATGTAGTGAAGGATAACCCTTCAGATTCCTCCTCGTCCATGTCGAGGACCATATCGAGTGTCGAGGACCAAAGGGATGAAGTGCCAGGAAACCACTCCAGACATGTCATGAATGAGCTATCCTAGTTTCCAGTATATTTAGGGATCTTGTACCCGATATCCCTCTTAGTAGTGGGATTCTATTAGACTATTGTTCTTCCATTTCGTATTGTTTGACTAGGATTTCATCACCCAAAAGAGGATACGATTTGTGAGGAGCTTCCGTCTTGTAGCTAGGAGTTTGGTTGCACTCATACCCCATAGTTTAGTGTGTCATTTTCTTTCTAGGTAATGCTACTTATTGGATTTATATCCACTTTGTTGTAGACTATTATGCCGTGACATGTTGTTGCAGTTTAGTTTTAGAGCTTTCTTTTTGGCCTGTGAGCCACCATTTTTTTGCTCTCCTTCTTCACTCTTGGTTGTAGTTTGATTTTTGAGCCAGCGTTCGACATTATTGCACCTCTATTCAATACACATCACACCATCACGCCACCATCACTCCATAATGCTACTCGAAGAGACTTAGGGGGCGTACCCCTTAGTTATGTTCCTTGAACCATCACCGTCGGATACATATTCGACTTTTTCACCACCTTCAGATCCATACACTGCATTTGAGTCTGATTCAGATTCCTACCAATCCAAACCTACCTTGTTCACCACCCCATCTATCCCTATGTCTGGTGCACCTCCCAACCCCTTCCAACGGGGGGTGGTTGATAGTGGACTTGTGTATGTTCTACCTGTCATTCAGGGTATTCCTTATTATGGACCTACAGGTCTTGGTCCTATTGGGACCCTTGCCACCACACACACTATTGCTAGTATGCTACCCACTAGTGGTGGCCCCACTCCAACCACCATGGTTCATACCATACTTCCATTCATGCGGTCATTATCCCTTCTACTACCATTCTGGATATTTCTACCATTTCAGTGACTACTACTATTGTCGAAAGTTAGCCTTACCCAACCCCATTTACCTGTAGGAACTACATACCCATTGGTTTCGGAACCATTGATGCCTCTTCCCGATCTAGTATAGGTCCTAGTATGCCATTTATGGCTAGTCTCAACCTGCCTAATTTGGAACAATTGACAAACAATACCATCCATCATAACCCATTATGGCCTCCCATTCCTACCAAACTCCCATCAGACATCCCTAAGTTTTAGGGTAAGGTGGGAGAAGACCCTCAAAACCACATCATGTCATTCCACTTATGGTGTTCATCTAACGACATAGTGGATGATTCTATCTAATTGCAGCTATTCCAACGTACACTCACAAGTGTTGTAGACAAATGGTATATCGAACTAACTCATGCCACTTAGCCAGAATTTTCCTTGTTAGCCTCGATGTTTCTCCAATACTTCCAGTTACCCATCCATTATGATGAGGGCATGGAAATCCTATTATCCTATAGACAAAACATGCTACCCATATCACAAATCATATCCATGAGTAGCATCATCATCATAGCTTGTGTAAGAACCAGTTAGATGATAGGATTTTCCTGGATTGGTTTCTCAAAACATTACTCCCTGTATCGCCAAGGATGTTGCATTTGAGTGCCCATAAACTAAGGAAGAAGATATCCTCAAGGAACAATAGTTCGATCTGATCTATGCCCAATCGGGTTATATGTATACCATTATACCTGATGCTCCCCGTGTTGGCTCCTCACATCAAGATACGTTGAGGTAATCCCATATTGTTGATGGAGTCATTGGATCTATTACCCAACATCCACACCTATACACGAGCTCTCCTTCAATGCCACCCCATTCTCGTAACACCCCTAGTGTTTCCCAACTTGGTTACTCCCCTAATTTTTCATGCGTAATGGCTTAGACCAGAGCCACACCTTCCTATACGTCTCCCGCACCCACTCCTCATGTTCATGGACCAAACTGCTTGGTGCCTACATGTAATGACTAGATGATAGTATTTGTAGCCCCTCCAACTTCTCTTTCTTATTACCCACCCCCTGTGCAACCTACACCTACTCCGACCCCAAATCCTCCTGCTCCTCAAGGACAAATATACACTAAACAAAACCTCCCTAATCAACCCATTCCCGATAACCAACAATGGTAGGGAATACGACAAAGAGGTAGGAACCGGGGAACCAACCAACCTCAAGGAGGTGGAAAACAACCCAACCCTCCAAACAACAATGGAGCTAATGCCCCTACATAGAATCCTCATCGTCCACCTAGACCTGAAGAACCGTAAGTTTGAGACTAACCATCTATGCACCGTTTGTGACACTTATGACCATTATATGCATTAGTGTCCCCATATGACTTGAGTCTACCATTTACTATAATCCGATAATCAATGTGACCTAAATGTGGCTGCTCCAGCATAACCAAACCAAACAACACTGGGTCCTCCACCTATGGTGCTGCATAACCCCTTACCAAATCAAGGGATGGTTGCAACCCAACCCTTCATACTACAAAATACCACAACCACTTATGCGGGTCAACCCACTGATCCTGGTGTCCATCCCCTTATGACATCGTCTCATGACATCAACTTACAGACTTGACGAAACCAGTATGGCTCCACCACAGAAACTGTTAACCCCTGCAAGATATATACCTCCACCACTCTTGATATGTCCTTACATTTGTCAAGAGGCCCCACGAAGAAGATTACCAAAGTACTATGTTTCCCTTTGCATCACGTCACAAACAATTCCATTTCCAGAGCCACTTTTAATTACTGTAATCTCGACGACTTGGCCTAGTCTCCCTTAGCCGCGTCTACTTTGGAAGTCCTCAAAATTTGTTGTTCGCAATGAAAATATTTCTTATCTGCATTGTTGATGTATTTGTAACTTCAGAATGTATTCACTTGTATATCTTATGTATTGTACCCCGATTTTTATTCCGGGAAGTATCTATAATGTAATTGAGTCATGTCATGCCCCGATGTTCCGATCGGGAGATTCAATAATGTAAATAAGTCATGTAAATTCATTGAGGTTAACCCTCCATTGTAAGTTAGGGCAATAATCCCCACAATTGTGTTAAGGTTAACCCTCCTTTTTGATCGGAGGGCAAAGTCCCCACAGTTGTGGGGCACTAGGGTTATTAGAATCTCCTAGAGATGTTGGCTCTAGTAAAGTAATTGATAAGTGAGTCCGACATGTTGGAGAGAACATTAAGTGAATGAAAGAATATAAATAGAGAGTGAGCCTTTCTATTTATTACACACGCACTCACTCACTAGGGCACATGAGTGAGAGAGAAGAAGTTGGGATCAGAAAGAGACAACTGCTGTCGGAGATCCTCTTTATTTTTTTGCATTTTACTTTTTCCATTGGTGCTCATTCTATATTTGAGGAAATTATGGGGTTTTCTCCTTTATGGTTTCCATGAGGAAAATTCTTTGTGTTTCTTGTCTCTTGTGTTTATTGCTGTGCATGTTATTCTCTCAGATAAGATCCTAAGATCATATTGCTTAAATGATAAAAGTCATACATGGTATTAGAGATAACCTGAGAAGAAGACATTGTGCAATTTCAGAATCTAGGGCTTATTAATTTTTGGGTCTCTCTCCACAATCCATCAAAAAAAGTATGCTAGGCTAACTCTCCATTGAAGGGCGCATCTTTTTATTGAAGCAGAATTTGATTTTGGGCATTTTCAGTTTTTGGTGCGGGAAAGTAGGGATTTTTACAAAAGAGGAAGTTTTGAGTGAACCGGGTATAGGATTTATCTCCTCATCAAAATCAAATTTTAGATACCTGGGTTGATATTTTTGGTTGGGTGTAACTCCAAGAAAGTCAAACCCTAGTTTGACCCCGGGCTGAAAAAACCCTAAATACTAAAAATGATAAGTTTTGGTAAATTAACTATATCTTATGATTATAGAATTATCGGGGGCCAAAAATTTCAAATGTCAAATATGAAATATTGATGTACACTGTGTCCAAGTTTTAGCCTCAGATTCACTATATTCTAGGAGATAAGATTCCTCCAAGTTAGGGTTCCATCCTCTTCCAGGATTCATCCCTAAACAGGACACCTAGGAAGAATTGATATATCTCTATCTACCAAGGTCCAAATTAAATTTCTCAAGATTTTCCACGAAGGGCACATAATTTAATTTTTTTGGTAGAAGTTTCAGACCCCGAAGATGAAATAGTGACATGTAGCAGTCCGTACAACTTTGATATGATGAAAAATCCTGAAACAGGTGACCTTGGGAAACGGATCATAAGTCCCAATTCGTGAAACAAATTCTGATGAAACCTATTGTGTTGGAATAGGGTAAGGCGAGGCTACCTCAGTACAAATTTTTAGACATAGAGGAGTAGGAATTGCGGAGATGCCATAGAAACAGTATCAAGCATTTCTGCAGAAGAAATTGGAAAACTAGGGCTTCCTGTTCCAAGAGCTTCCCTCCACTGTTTTCAGAAAATGAGTACATTGGACAACTCACCTTGAAGAGGTATATATTTCTAACCAATAATATTTGAAATATTCCAAGTTTTGAAGATTATGGTTTCTCTGACAAACCCTAGATTAGCCAACTTCGGAACCAGGACAGACACCTCAAATCGGTAAGATCTAATCTTTTGCTATTTTTCATTTGAGGTTCTCATTTCAAAGTGATCTATCACATCAAATTGATGATAATATTGTTGAATTTGACAAATTCCAAGCATGGAAGTATATGATCTCTCTAAATAAAATGAATTGGACACATACATAAGTAGAGAAGTTCCAGTTCCAGAGGGAGATAAGGCTAAAATCCTTACACCAGAAGAACTTGGTCAAGGCCAAGAAGATCATTGCTGATTCAATCATGGATCACATTATACCACAAGTGTATTCCCTAAATACACCAAAAGATATGTTTGATTCCTTGACAAATCTATTTGAAGGGAAGAACGTAAATCAGAAGATGACTTTGAGAAAAGATTTGAAGAATGTGAAGATCTACAATGCAGAAACCATACAATCATACTTTACAAATCAAAGAACAACTTGAAGCGGTAGAAGAAGAAGTGGTGATAGCCACCTTGAGTGGCCTCCGAGGATCATGGGATTCATTCAAGCAAGGAATGTGTGCCAGAAGGAAGTGATTACTTCCAGCAGACTATGGGAAGAAGCCTGAATCTCAATTCATAATAAGAGAAGAGAATATGGGAGCAACTGAAGATAAAGCTCTCACCATCCAAAGAAGATCCCTCAAGCAATGAGGAATATGAATAACTCAACTCTTGAAGAACCTCTTATCCATCTTAGCATTTGGATAATAATTGATGCTATTTCGAATGAAGAAGATGATGAAGCTGAAGGATCAACAAGGAGTCTACCCACGAAAAAAATAAAGATAAGTATTCAATTGTCATTTCATGATATTGTTTTATTATGCATTTGTTTATATTCAATTAATGTATTATGCATGATAGAATGTTTGCATTAATGATAGTATACTACAAATACGCATGTGATGAGTAAGTAGCTCATGGTGCTAACAACTCTCCATTGCTACTTATCTAGAATGAAACTTCTTTGATGACATATTGGATTAGTGCACAATCTCAATGTTGTCCTGGTAGAGATGGAAGGCATCTATAAAAGTTTCCGTGAGATATGGGTGAATGTTGTATTAGCTAAAATAGTTGCATAATCATATATATTGATGCAAACGAATTTTTCATTATGAATATGCCTTATGAAATGTTTCTAACCATACAAATAATGCATTTGACTTGTAGGAAAGATCATGTACAATCACCTACAAGAAAAGAAGGATGAGCCTTCTTCCGAAGAACAAGTGATGACATATAAAGAATAATATAATGAATGGAGTGACATCATTGATGCAGAACCTTCCAGCTATGAAGAAGTAACCAAGAAGAAAGGGAAGACCAGTTCAAGAAGAATGATGTCTAGGATGCAGTATCGATATATGAAGGGAAGTTCTCAGTTCCATCATGCAGTAGATGGAAACATCGTGTGATACAAGGTAGGATTCGTAGCACAAGGCTTCTCATGGAAAGAAGGCATATACTACGAAGAGACATTTACAGCCACTGGAAGTTGTTAGAAAACAGGACCGCAGAGCAATATTAGATATACAGTTAAATCAATAAACAAGATGCAAAAATACAATAAAGCATTACAGAGAGACAAAGATATAACGTGGTTCACCCAACCGATGGGCTACGTCCACAAATAAATTTGCTAGTCCTTTTATTACAGTCCAGAAAGATGCAGGGATACACCCTGTAGCAAAACCGCTGCACTTCCTCTTCACACTCTCACAGTCTCTCTTCCAGTACAATACAATACCATTTCTAGTTGATTTACAATGCTCTCTTTTATAGGGGAAATACCATGGGAAACATTCTAGGGTTAACCCAATACCATGGGTCTGCAATACTGTTGGCCAACACACATCCCAAAAAAAAATTTCGGGGGCTCCATCCCCAAACCCCTGTTTTCTCGGGGGCGCTGCCCCAAACCCCAAGGCAGAGGGAACGAGTGTACAATACTCCTGGGTTACAATCACAACTGAATAATATCTCTGGTTCTAGAAGATTAGGCTCCACAACCAACAATCTCCCACTTAGAGACTAATCATAACAACTCTACCGCTACTGCACTTGCTAGACCTTGGACTTGGAAAATTTCTTCTTTTCACCTTCATGTTTTAAGGCCAACAGAAACCGAGCAGGAACTTAGTTTCTCTCTGGTTACTCCCTTTGTCAACATGTCTGCAGGATTCTGGCTAGTGTGAATCTTTTCCAGTTTTAACAGGTCTTCATCTAGAACAGATCTTATGAAGTGGTGCTTGAGTTCTATATGTTTAGTCCTTGAATGAAAAACTAAGTTCTTTGCAAGATGAATGGCACTCTGCCTATCACTGTACAGGCTACTATTCTTCTCTTTCTTACCCAATTCTTCCATGAACCTTTGCAACCAACTCATCTCCTTACTAGCCTCTGTAGCAGCAACATACTCTGCTTCTGTTGTTGAAAGTGCAACAACCTGTTGCAGTTTTGAAATCCAACTTACTGTTGTTCCACCTACAGTGAACACATACCCTATGGTGCTCCTCCTACTGTCTTTATCACCAGCCATATCTGCATCAACATATCCCTGTAGAACAGTGTCTGAACCTACAAAACATAATGCATGAGAAGTGGTACCTCTCAAATACCTGAGAATCCACTGTACTGCTTTCCAATGCTCTTTACATGGATTATTCATATACCTACTCACAACTCTCACTGCATGTGCAATATCTGGTCTTGTGCACACCATGGCATACATCAAGCTCCCAACTGTTGATGAATAGGGAATCTTGGACATGTAATCTATCTCTTCCTGTGTCTTTGGACACATATGCTTTCTTAGTTTGAAATGGCTTGCCAAAGGTGTGCTGACTGGTTTTTCATTCTGCACTCTAAACCTCTGCAACACCTTTTCTATGTACTCACCTTGAGACAATGTCAATTTGCAATTTTTTCTGTCTCTTGTTATTTTCATACTAAGGATTTGCTTTACAGCACCCAAATCCTTCATCGCAAATGATTTAGCTAGTTTTATTTTGAGCACATTTATATCCTACATGTTAGACCCTGCAACAAGCATGTCATCCACATACAATAACGAGATAATATATCTTCCATTATCTAGCCTCTTGAAATAAACACAGTGGTCAGAATGACATCTATCATAACCTTTTTCTATCATAAACTTATCAAATTTTAAATACCATTGCCTTGGAGCTTGCTTCAGGCCATACAAGCTCTTCTTCAACCTGCAAACCAAATTCTCCTTCCCTTTGACCTCATACCCTTGTGGCCGCTGCATATAAATCTCTTCCTCCAAATCCCCATGGAGAAAGGCCATTTTTACATCTAATTGTTCAAGATGCAAATCTTCTATCACCACTAGACTTAAAATAGTTCTAATTGAAGTCATTTTAACAACAGGAGAAAATATTTCATCAAAGTCTATACCTTTCTTTTGTGCAAACCCCTTTACAACAAGTCTAGCCTTGTACCGCTTCTTTCCTCCATCTTCTTCCTTCAACCTGTAAACCCATTTATTCTGCAATGCCCTTTTTTCTGCAGACAACTTAACCAGATCCCAAGTCTGGTTTCTTACCAATGAGTCCATCTCCTCATCCATGCCTTGCTCCAAATTCTTTCTAGTTTCTACCTGCATTACTTCTTCAAAACATTCTGGCTCACTAGAATCAGTCATCAATAAATAATACCGTGAAGGAGAGAATTGTTCAGGGGGTCTACTTAACCTGGTAGACTTTCCTACAGTTGTAGGAGTTTCAGGTACCTGCTGCTGCTCTTGATTTTCTGGTGCTTTTGGAACTTCATTTTCTTTGATTTCATCAAGCACTATGTACTTTGTGTTTTCCTTTTCTTCTTTCTTTCCCTGCAAGTGATCTTTGTACATGACCTTTTCAATGAATAATACATCTCTACTCCTAATGATTTTGTGATTTTTAAGATCCCATAAGCGATAACCAAAATCATCAACCCCGTATCCAATAAAGGTACATTTCTTGGATTTAGCCTCAAGCTTTGTTCTATCATCTTTATCAATATGGACAAATGATTCACAACCAAAAGTTCTCAGAAATGAGTATTTTACCTGTTTACCTATCCATGCCTCCTCTGGAATGCCACCATCCAAAGCGCTTAAAGGCCCTTTGTTTATTAAATAAACAGCAGTGTTTACAGCATCAGCCCAAAACTGTAAGGGAAACCCTGCATGCAATCTCATACACCTTGCACGCTCCATGATCGTTCTGTTCATCCTTTCTGACACACCATTTTCTTGGGGTGTTCCAGGGACTGTCTTCTCAAGCTGCGAATCCCATTGTGTGAACAGTAACTGTCAAACTCCTTGCTGCAGTACTCGCCTCCATTATTAGATCTGAGACATTTCAACCTTTTTCCTGTCTCATTCTCAGCCAAAGCTTTCCACTTCTTAAAAGTATCAAACACATCAGATTTCTGTCTAATGCAATAAACCCAAGTTTTTCTAGTTGCATCATCAATAAAAGTAACATAATAACGAGAGCCACCAAGAGATTGTACCTGAGCTAGTCCCCATACATCTGTATGGACAAGCTCTAACTTTTCACTCTTCTTTTGTTTCCCAACCCTGAGAAATATAACTCTCTTATGTTTTCCATAAACACAGTTCTCACAAAATTCCAAACTTACCTGCTTCAGATCTAGAAGCAGTTTCCTTGAGTGGAGAATCTGCATCCCCTTCTCACTCATGTGGCCAAGCCTATGATGCCACAACGCTGCACCTGTTTCTGTGGAAGCTACAAAAATAGAATAATCAGTATTATAAGGACATAAATATAAGGTACCTATCCTATCTCCTTTTGCAATTACCATTGATCCTTTAGTGACCTTCTACCACGTTTTTCCAAAAGTAGAGAAAAAACCGCCATCTCCCAACTGCCCTGTTGAGATCAGATTTCTTTTCATAGCAGGAATGTGCCTTACATCCTTTAGCAACCAGTCATTTCCATTATTTAGCTTAATCCGTACCTTACCCTTTCCAACAATTTTACATGGTTCATCATCCCGCAATAACACATGCCCAAAATCACCTTGAACATAATCATAAAAGAATTTCCTATGGGGTGTAGCATGACATGAAGCCCTTGAATCTACTACCTAGTAATCACTAGTATTATCTAATGCAATAATCAAATCATCTTGTAACACATCACCTGCTACATTAGCTTCATGGGTAGTCTCTTGCTGCCTCTCACCTTTCTTCTTTGGTGCTCTGTAGTCTTTCTTTAGATGTCCTTTCTTACCACAGTTCCAGAATTCTATTTTTCTGAATCTGGACTTGGATCTCCCCTTTTTAGACTTGCCATGATTTCTTGGGCTCCTTCCTCTCTCATTTTGTCTCCCTCTGTTCTCCATGGTCAACGCATTACCTGATGTCTCACCTATGCTTTTCCTTCACATTTCCTCGCTAAGAATAACACTAACAACATCATCAAACTTAAGAGTGTTTGAACTAGGGAAAGAGTTGCTTACAGCCATGACCAAGCTATTCCAGCTTTCTGCCAATGAGCACAAGATTAGAAGAGCCCTAACCTCATCATCAAAGTTCACTTTTAAATGGTTAGCAACAAATCCACCTTCCGACATCTTCATATTAAATAAACACTTCATTAAAAATACCTTGTTAGAAGCCGAGGGTTTTTTGTAGAGCTTACTCAATGCGCTCATCACACCCTCTATTGTTTTTTCTTTCGAAATATTGAAGGCCACCGATGAAGCCAGGCACAGGCGTATTGTTCCTAGTGCCTTTCTGTCAAGAACCTCCCATTCTTCATCCTTCATAGCCGCCGGTTGTTTTACTTTTCCGCCCAACGGCAGGTACAGATATTTCTGGTATAGATAGTCCTCCATTTGCATCTTCCATAACTAATAGTTTTGGCCATTAAATTTCTCGACCCTAAACTTTCCTTCTTCTGCCATTGCTCCCACTCGAACCAAGAACCCTTCTTTCCTGCGAGTTTACCAACCAAATAGACCTTTTGGCTCTGATACCAATTCTTAGAAAATAGGACCGCAGAGCAATAATAGATATACAGTTAAATCAATAAACAAGATGCAAAAACACATTAAAACATTACAGAGAGACACAGATATAACGTGGTTCACCTAAATGATTGGCTACGTCCACAAAGAAATTTGCCAGTCCTTTTATTACAGTCCAGAAAGATGAAGGGATACACCCTGCAACAAAACTGCTGCACTTCCTCTTCACGTTCTCACAGTCTCTCTTCCAGTACAATACAATACCATTTCCAGTCGATTTACAATGCTCTCTTTTATAGGGTAAATACCATGGGTCTGCAATACTGTTGGCCAACACACATCCCAAAAAAATATTTTTGAGGGCTCCGCCCCCGAACCCCCGTTTTCTCGGGGGCACTGCCCCCGAACCCAAAGGCAAGGGGAACGAGTGTACAATACTCTTGGGTTACAATCACAACTGAATAATATCTCTGGATCTGGAATATTAGACTCCACAACCAACAAAAGTGAAGTCACATGACATGAAGAATCATGTGTGCAAATGAAAAAAAGCCTTATACGAGCTCAGAAGACACCCATGGGATAACACATACATGACAAGCTTGATGTAGATCTTAACCTTTGCTACAAGGTTGAAGATGCAAGACTATAGAGGATGACAAGCTCACAGATGGGTGTGAGAAGAACTTTTGAAAAAGTTCAAGATAGAGGATCTTGGTATCCAGTAAACCTAGATGGATACATATAGAATATTAGTAGCAGAGGAAGCTACTTGTCACTCTGGTATAGAATGTTTCAGTACATAGAGTATGAAAGGTAGAGGGAGTATGATGCTCCACTTAAGAGGGAGTGACTGCAGAAGATCCTGAGGTTCGACATGGTACAATAGGATGGATAGCTTACTGATGACTCTATGCTTTACTGAGAATAAAGCGGATTCCAACCTTTGCTTCAAGGTTGAAGGTAGAAGACCAGTAATGCTCCTGTTATATGTCGATGAATTATTCCTGACAGAAAAGAGGAACTCATTAAAGTTTCAATAAGGAGACTTTCTCTTGAGTTCGAGATGAAGGACTTGGGGATGATACACTACGTTCTAGGCATGGAGGTGTGGACAAGGGAAGTATGTAGTAGAGATCCTGAAGAGGTTCAGGATGATGGACTGCATGACAACACCTATGGCATCAAACCTAAATCTATTGAGTGTTTCTTCATTAGAGTCAGTTGATGCCACGATGTATCGTCAGATGATTTGTTCCTTGATATACCTAACAGATACAAGACCAGATACTTGCTTTGCTGTGAACACATTGAGATATGTTCACCTGATTGTTGCAAAGCATGCAGTGAGGTACCTGAAGGGTACAGTTGAGTATGGGCTCAAGTATGAGGCGAATCAAAAGATTAACCTGGAAGGTTATGTGGATTTGGATTGGGCAGGCAGTGCCATTAATAGAAAGAGCAATTCTTGGTGTAGTAGGAAGCAGTCCTGCGTGGCACTAAGTACAACCGAGGAAAAAGATGTTGCCACTTTCTATTTGGGAGGTAGTATGTTTCTTTTGAAAAATACTATTTGATTTGATTTGATTGATCTGACTTGCATTTTTTTATGATACAGAGAGGAGCAGTGAAGCTCTAGTTTGTGATCCAGATTGAGATCTCTGAAAAGAGGGAGTTCTAGCATAGCTGGTGAGATAAGTTGTTTGAGAATAAATCTTGGTGAATCTCGTAGGTTGCTTAGACATAATCGGTCCTGTAGTTTGTCCTCAGATATAATCGGTCCTGGCAAAGCTTGCAGGTTCTCCTTGGATGTAATCAGCCCTGATGTGATTCTATGCTAGAATTGGCCAAAGTGAAGTTTGAATACTTCAGAGAAAATCTTGGTGTTCTCCAGATCGAGGTTTCCTCCAAGGGGAAGTGATGAGTCCACGAGCCATTCTGACATGGTGAGAGGATTGGTTCCTTCCATGGTCAGATGTAAGGGCTGACCCATTCTGTCATGGTGAGAGGATTGGTTCCTTCTATGGTAGATGTGAGTGCTAATCCATTCTGAGGTGACTGTGGAATGTATTCCCACATGATCATATATAAGCACTGAATGCCATTCTTTGGGATAATGGAGGTACTTGGTCAGTTACCTGGAATACTTCGTCTGGGACTGAGATCCATTCTAGCATGATGTGTTCTCACATGGTCAGATGTAAGTGTAGAGCCATTCTGGCACGATGTGTTTACACATGGTTAGATGTAAGTGCAGAGCCTTTCTGACAAGATGAGGTCGGATGTGAGTGCTAGTCCTTTCTGACATGGGTTTTGGATGTGTTCCTCCCATGGTTAAATGTGAGTGTTAGGCATGCCTTTTTGACATGGTTCTTGGATGTGTTCCTACCATGGTCAGATGTAAGTGCTGAGTGGGCCTTTTTGACATGTTTCATTCCATGGTCAGATATAAGTGTTGAAGATGATAAAGACCTACATGAAGGCTAGGCCTACAACCAGCATGAAAAAGGGTTGGCTTTGTAGAACTTCCTGTGATGAGAAGAATCAAGAGATAGCACCAGTGATGATGACCCATAGATGATCCACATCAAGTGATGATCCAGATTCAGATGAAGATGACTTGAAAATGAATATGACTTGATGATGAAGATGGCTTGAAGATGAAGATGACTTGATGATGATCTAGATGATACATAGAATAATACTTGTGTTGATAAATTGTGTCGAGAGAATACCTTCCTAGTTAAGAGGGAGTGTTGCAAATTCAAAATGTATTCACTTGTATATCTTATGTATTATACCCGTATGTTTATTCCAAGAAGTATCTATAATGTAATTGAGTCATGTCATTCCCCGATGTTCCAATCGGGAGATTCAATAATGTTAACAAGTCATGTAAAGTCATTGAGGTTAACCCTCCATTATAAATAGGGGCAATAGTCCCCACAATTGTGTCAAGGTTAACCCTCCTTGTTTATCGGAGGGAAAAGTCCCCACAGTTGTGGGGCACTAGGGTTATTAGACTCTCCTAGAGATGTTGAACCTAGTAAAGTAATTGTTAAGTGAGGCCGACATGTTGGATTGGACATTAAGTGAATGAAAGAATATAAATAGAGAGTGAGCCTCTTTATTTATTACACACACACTCACTCACTGGGGTGCATGAGTGAGAGAGAAGAAGCTGGGATCAGAAAGAGACAACTTCTGTCGGCGATCATCTTTATGTTTTTGGGTTTTACTTTTTCCATTGGTGCTCATTCTATCTCTGAGGAAGTTGCGGGGTTTTCTCCTTTATGGTTTCCCCGAGGAAAATTCTCAGTGTGTCTCTTGTCTCTTGTGTTTATTGCTGTGCATGTTATTCTCTCAGATAAGATCCTAAGATCATATTTCTTAAATAATAAAAATTTAACATGTGTTAGCTGTTTTCTATCCCTCTGATTCTTGATTGATCACTTTCGAATTGGATCAAGGAGAACCCCGAATGCCATCATCTATAGCCTTCTAGGTTCTGGCCACTATTCAGAATTTGGTCATTCATTAATGCATCATCGATGAGGGAGCATCCACCTGCGTTATGTTAAACTTTGTTTGGCAGAAACTTGGATCCCAAACTCTTCAACCTTACACCACTACCCTCTATGCTTATGATGGCCTGTTGCTTAGCCACAAGGCATTCTCACAAATGTCCCCATTGAGTTGGATGGAAAAACCGTGTTGATTGACATTGAGGTTGTCAAGGCCCAACTTGATTACAACCTCCTCCATGGACGTAGTGATATGTATGCAGTGCGAGCCATTTCCTCTACCTTCTTTCGACTCTTGATGTTCCCCCATGATGTGAATATCATGACCATCGATCAATTGACATATTATGATCCTAAGGGACCGACCAAACCAAAACATGTCCTCCCTACTATCGACACTACCATCGATAGTGCTTATGATATATTCTCTGTCTTCCAGTGGCTTGAAACTATTTATAAACACTCCTTTGATTGATGCCTTTTTTTCCTTACAACCCCTCCTTCATTGACTGATATATCGGATTTGTTGAAACACTCCCAAAAATTGGTAAAAATTTAAAATTTTTCCTTGAGACAATTAATGTTTAAAACATCGCCTAAGAGGTTAAGATAAGAGGTTAACTTAACCACTAATAGTTAACATTATGAAATATCTAAAACTAGATACTACAAAAATATTTACTAATATATAAATACATTCATTACTAACAACATCCAAAAGTAATGTATTGAAAGATCGATCTATACAAATTAAGAGCTAGAGAAGTAAGGTATTGAAAACAACTGTTTACTCGCTAATGAGTGAAAAGTGCTAAAAGTTGTTTTCTTGTTTACTGAAGGGATTTGTGTTGTTCCCAAGGCTTACTTAGCTTATTGAAGATAATGCAGTCAAATGGTGTTCTTTTACAGGTAAGCCCTTTACTTCCAGTTCAAAGTTCAAGATTATTTAGTTCGACAATAGAATAATTGCTAGAAGAGTTATATAGTTTTTATAATTAAGTTTTAGGTGTGAAGTAGTATAGAATCATATAGCTCTTGGTTATTGAAGGTAAAGAAAAATATTTACTTCCTTTCTATTATTTATACCTGTAAACATCATGCTAGTTTAGGAAATAGAACTTCTAAGTTCTAATTTTTTTTTTTTTAACTTTTAAACTTTTTGTATAATAATATTGTATTAACTTAGTCCAAGTATATAATTTACCTTGATGCATGTCCTTTATGCAAAGGCATGGATATTGAATTACAATGCAAACTTATATTCTTATCCTAGATATATGCACTATAATCCAATGTATAAACTATATGCCCAAATGATGCATACACCAAAATGTTATCCTAAATAACTCTAACACATATACATATCTAATATCATTTTAAATTTTTGTTTACATGAAAGTATTATCAAGAGTAATTTATGTGTTGGTAATAACCCATATTTGTTTTGCAGAGTTGCGCAACATTTTAACCTATAAAAAAACCTAAAAGATCTTAAATCTAGTGGACTCCACGTGTTAAAAGCTCATGGAGTGAGTTTTTTTTATTTTAGTGCTAAAACCTAAAAATATAAATCCGACCAAATCCTACAATCTCGATTTCAAATCACTTTACGTTTTACTGTTTAAGTGAAGGGCAAGCTGACAACCCTTCGGCCGTTTCGATTCTACTACAATGGTTAATAATGCAAGGTTGTAAACTTTAAAAGGAGATGGACTTCGCTCTTTGTTCACCATTTCTTAGAGTCTAAAACAAAATTGCTTATTGCATCCAAAGTAAAGTATTATACTCTGGTTTCCTCGTCGCTTGGGTGCCTTTAGAATTGATTGAGGGATTACCAAACTGATAGCTTAAAAGGTAAATCAATAAAATACAATTTATAAAGTTTCCTCTCTTTCTTTATTAAGTATACGAATTTCACCCAGTTTAAGTCATCCATCGATTTTACTGTTTATTACACAGGTTTTCAATCTAGTGGATCTCTTGCAAACTCATCCTTACTCTGTAGTGAAAATTTTAGGCTTCCAGGCTTTGGTAAGCCTCGGTCTCGAAACCTGGGATGTCCTTTGTTGTTAAAAAAATTGTGACAGGAGAGCTCGATGGTGTTTAAAAAAAAAAAATTACTAGGCAAAAGAATAAAGAAATAGTTTACTTTTGTTTAAGATGTAAAAGAAAAGGCCGTAGAGCCAAACCTTGACAAAGTTATCTTGTTACTGCGTTAAAGGAGGGTTCTCTTTCACGGCCGTAATGATGTTTGAATAATTTGGTATTTTAAGAAGTGGTAAGGCTCATATAGTTTGTAACCCTTTTGAGGTTTTTTTTCAAAGATCTATGGCTCAATGTTTAATATTGTTAAGACATTCGTGTAAATACCTTTTTCTTTTAAGTTTGAGAAATCTAGTCTTAACAGTGCAACCGTCAATGCTTTCTCTGTAATAAGAATATTATTATTGCATTTTTTTTTTCAAAGGTAAAGTAATTCGTAGGGTTAAAAGAGTTATGTTTACAATGTTTTAAATGAAAAACAAACAAAGCCCAAGGCTCTTATCCTCGTCTCAATTTGGTATTTTTACTTATCCTGTTTATAAATTGTAAACATAGGGTGATTCTTAAACGTTTATACTGGTTTTTACCATGGTTTGTTTTTAAATACAAACTATTCGTAAATTTTGCTAAACCCTAAACAGAGCTCACGGCTCCTAACGAAAATTATTTGGAAATTATTCAATAAATAAACCCACGAAGTACTTTTAGGGTTTTGCAATAAAATTTTATATGTATAGATTAATGTATTTAAAGAAAACTTCTTTTACTAATATTCGTTTTCTCTAGTTTTTAATTGTGGTTATGGTAAAATAAAATAAATAAGGCACATTGAATTTTGGAGAAACTATACTTACAACTAATGTAGGTTAAACTCTTAAAAGAGAAAGCAAAACTCCGTTTTCACAAAAAAAATTTACCTTAAAGTTAGGGTCTTTTAAATTCTTACCGTTTATCGTTTATTTATTTATTAAATGATTTTGGGTTTGCTGTAATCTTTGAAATTTTCACACGTTTACATTACTTTCTTGTAATTTTAAGTTTATGAATTAATTAACCATTTATTATGATTCCTTTTATGCTTATATTCTATAAAATTTGATTCAGGGCTTATATTTACTAACAGTTAGACAAAATAGGTAAAAAAAAATTACTTTTGATTCAAAATAGGAAAATAATATTAATTAGTGTTTTTTTTTAAAAGAAAGAAGAAACTAATAAAAACCTAATCTTTATATTTCTTAGTCTATTGGTTAAATTATAATAAGAGACATAGTAAGTTTGATTTTAGTTTACAACTATGATGATAGTTTTAAAACATTTGTTTATTGTTTAGTTTCCACTAAGTACTACAATTAGCACTCTCTCTGAAATCACAGTGATGGATAAAAGTTTTTTAAATGTTGTCTATTTAACCTAGACTTACTAGTATATTACTTATGTAATACTCCTATGTATTTTAGTATATAAAGGAATTATAAAAGATAACAGGTTGGGTATTATCCTAACCCACTATACCAACAGTAAAAATATTTCAACACATTTTTACTTGATGTAATCATACATCTAAACACCTATTGTACTAGAGTACTTCGTCTTAAGACGAGTGGAAAAATATAGGCAGGTATTTCATCAAAATCTAACACTAGAACATTTATTCAAATGAATTTAACTAGTAACTCTTGAAGTACACTGTTTAACTTGCAGAAACAAACTTAACCAGTTATAATTAGTAAATCTAATTTTAAATCCATTCATTCTAGTACTTTTTACTTGCATAAGATAAAATAAAACAACATTTAGAACCTGGGAACTTGTACAAAAGACAATAGGCTAATGATCTCGTTCCACCCAACCAATTCCTGAAGATAGCTTAACTACTTATCTTAGGACCCCCGAGCTTGTCCATTGGTCCACCTGGTTGAAAGCACTGGGTGAGAGAATGGGCTATAAAACCCCTGCAAATCCACAAAAGTATTCAGCAGTAATACTTCTGCCTTCTGCAATAGAGAACTCAGCAAAACCGCTGCACTAGTTTTGGAAAAACTACTTTACACTCAAAACCATTTCTGCCTTTCCCCTCCAATGAATCTCTTGTGCAAACTTTTCACTTCAAAAAATTCACAAGTGAAGATAGAACAACCACCTGCTGAATTTGATGGGTAATTATAAGCATGCCTAGGTCTTTTGGTCAGTTTTTAATTTAATGAGCCACCTTCTCTTGTTCCACTTTCTTGGGGAAAATGACCACAAAAATAGGGAAGTTGCCTCCTACAACAGCTAGAAGTGGTTTGAGGATGCTGCCAAGTGTCAATCTACTCTCACCCCAGTCTATTCCACCTAGTGGCTAGTAGACACTCATTTACTAGCCTTCTTAAGCTGTTGTCTCATATTTTATTTATTAAATAAAATATTCAACATAATTAATTACAGTCATCCTAGACCCCATTTGGTCAATAATAACAAACTTTACAATAAAAACAAAATATAATGTGTCGTTAAGCATAAAATGTTTTTGCAATTTGGGGTATGTGAGATACACAACCGCTTAAGTATAACATCGTCCTCAATGTTATTTTATTCATCATCCTGAGAGCTACCCTGGAACAAAATTGGATATGCTACTTGCATATGACTCTCCAATTTCCAGGTTGCTTCTTCTGGAATAAGGTGCTTCCATTGTTTATTCACCTGTCCAATGGTGCGATTTCGAAGAAATATCTTCTTCTTGTCGATGATACAATCCGGTTCCACCAGAAAATCTCCTTCGGGTTCCACCTACACATCATTCCAATTTATAACATGAGTAGCATCATGTACATATATTTTTAAAACACAGATATGGAAAACATTATGAACTTTAAGGTTTAGTGGTAAGGCCAGTTGGTAAGCCACCTGTCCAATTCGGGACAATA
Source organism: Pseudotsuga menziesii (assembly GCA_001517045.1). NCBI lineage: Eukaryota > Viridiplantae > Streptophyta > Pinopsida > Pinales > Pinaceae > Pseudotsuga > Pseudotsuga menziesii. The sequence goes on from LPNX010812311.1 coordinate 156,414, forward strand.
TTTCGAAAGGCCCACAATACCTAGGTTCCAACTTAGCACAACTTCCTAATTTTAAAGAAATATTTGTAGGTTTTACCTTCATGAAAACATGTTCTCCCATCTGGAACTCTTTCTGAGTTCATTTAAGATCTGCTTGAATCTTTTGTATGTCTTGTGCAACCTTTAAATTACCTTTTACCTGCTTCACAATTAACTCCATCTCCTTTAGTAGCTCAGGTCCTAGTACTAACCTGTCAACTAGGTTACTCCATGAGATGGGAGTATTGCATTTTTTGCCATACGAAATTTCAAATGGGCTATATTTTGCTGAAGCTTGGTAGTGGTTCTTATATGCAAATTCAACCAAGTGTAAGTAGTCCTCCCACTTACTTGGTTGTTCTCTAATATACATCCTTAGCATATCTTCCAAGATTTGATTTACCCTTTCAGTCTCTCCATCCGTCTGTGGATGAAAAGATGTACTGAAATTTAAAGTAGTATTCAAACCTTTAAATAAAGATCTTCAAAAATTTCCCATAAACTTAGGGTCTTTGTCAGAAATTATAACTTTCGGTATTCCATGTAAACGAAATATTTGTTTCATAAATATTTCAGCAATATTAGCAGCCTTATGAGTAGTATTTACTGGTATAAAATTGGATGCTTTACTGAGTTTTCCAATGACTACCATTATCGAATCATTCATATTCTGATTTTTAGGTAAACCTTTAATAAAATCAAGACCAATTATTTCCCATTTCCAGCTAGGGATTGGTAATAGTTGTAATAAACCGACAGGATGCTGGTGTTTAGTCTTAACCCGTTGACATTCAAAACACCTGGCAATATATTCTGCCAACTCATTCTTCATATTCGACCAAAAATAGTCTTTCCACAACATGGTTATGGTATTTTGATAGCGAGGATGTCCTAAATTGGGAGTCTTATGTATTTCATTTAAAATCAACACATTAATTTTAGGTACATTAGGTATATACAGACTATTTTTAAAAAGTATTAACCCTTTTTCATTTAGACTATAACATGTACTTAAACTTTCAGTTACATTTTCTGCCACTTTAGCTTGTATTTTTTGATAATTTTCATCCAATTTTATGCCTTCAAGTTGATCTTCTAAATCTATTTTATAAGTACTGATTGCTGCCATGAAATTGAATCTTGCATTCCTACTCAAAGCATCAACTATTTTATTTTCTTTTCCCTTGATATGTTGGATCTCGAAATCATACTCACTAAGGAAATCTATCCACCTAGCTTGCCTTACGTTTAAATTTGGTTGATCCAACAGATATTTTAAACCCTTATTATCCGTCAATTACATAAATTTTCTTCCAATTAAGTGATGGTGCCACATCTTTAAATCATGTATCATGGCAACCAACTCTAAATCATAAGTAGCGTAATTTTTCTCGTGAATTTTAAGTTTCCTAGACTCGTATGCTATTACGTGTCCTTCTTGATTTAAGACCCCACGAAGGCCATCGTTGCATGCATCAGTGCATACAACAAAGTCTTTGTTATGATCAACAATTCTTAAAAATGGTGCAGTAGTTAATAATTCTTTTAATTGTTAAAAAATTTCTTCACATTTTTTATTCCATTCAAACTTCTTCCCTTTCTTATGTAAAGAAGTTATGGGATTTGCAATCCTTGAGAATCCCTCAATGAATCTTTGATAGTAACCGGTGATCCCCATGAATGACCGCACATCAGTCACATCCTTTGGGACCAGACATTTTTCAATGGATTTTATCTTATCTAGATCAATTGAGATCCCATCTTTAGTTATTACATGACCCAAGTATTGTATTTTATATTTAAAGAAGTCACACTTACTGAACTTAGCATAAAGCTGATGTTTCCTTAACACTTTTAAAACAATTTTTAAGTGTTCCTCGTGCTCTTCTTTAGTCTTAGAATAAATTAAAATATCGTCAATAAATACAACTACAAATTAATCAAGATATTTATGTAATACATTATTCATTAAACATATGAATAAAGCCGAGGCATTAGTAAGCCCAAATAGTATAACAACAAACTCATAGTGACCATATCTGGTCCTAAAAGCTGTTTTAAAAATATCCTCGTCTTTGATCCAGACTTGATGATAACTAGATCATAAATCAATCTTTGATAAAAATGTTACTCTGCGCAGCTGATCAAATAGATCATCTATGCAGGGCAATGAGTATCTATTCTTAAGAGTCATCTTATTAAATTGACAATAATCAATGTGTAAGCGTAGAGTTTCGTCCTTCTTTTTAACGAAAATGACTCATGCTCCCTAAGCATACACACTTGGTCTTATGTACTTTTTATCAATCAATTCCTTTAATTGTGATTTTAATTCATTAATTTCCAAGATATTCATCCGGTATAGATCTTTTTATTTAGGCACCGCACTATGCACCAACTCAATCGTGAAATCTAGTTCCCTTTTCGGAGGCATTCCCAGAATTTCCTCTGGAAATACATTTGAATACCCCCTCAAGATTGGGATATCTTCTAATTTTTGTTTATCTTCATTATTACTATGTTCTTCATCAGTTACGGTGACAACAAAATCTTTACATCCTTTTCGAACAACCATATTTAGTTGCGAGGAAAAATCCTGTCCGATTGATGTTTTCCTAGGAATTCCTATCACTGTTACTATTTCTCCTTCATTATTTATACAGGTAAAAGTTGTATCAAAATAGTTTAATACTACTCTATATTGTTCTAACCAGTCCATTCAAATTAACACATCATAAGAGCCTAACGGAAGTACATTTAGCTTCACAGAAGTTTCAAACTAATCATAAATAAAGTGCAGTCTTTCACAAAATTAAATACTTTTCTTTTTGCTCCTGTAGCTAATTGAACTAATCATGACTTTGTAATTTTCTCCATTGGTAAATTAAATTTCTATGCTAAACTGGGAGAAACAGATGCCCTTGGTTCAATTAAGATAGAAATGGGTTTTTGGTTCAGCATACTTTCTACTTCCACCATGGAAGTTTGATAATCAGCCTGCCTGTTTTCCAGCGCCACATTGATCATGGGAATCCCTCTTGCTAAGTCACCAACCATCATCTCTTTCTGCACTATATGAATGTTGCTGATGGTCTTGTTTCTGTTAGGACAGACTGATGCATATTGAGGTCCATTACAATCCCAACATTTTATCGGTTCTTTACATTCGTTATTCTTGACGTAGTTGCTATGATTATTAGCAGTTTCTTTATTTCTAGGGCCATTAGGGTTTGGTTGTGAGTTACTTTTATTTCCTTGAAAGTTTCTATTAGCAAAATTATGTGCATTATTATTCTCAAAATTTCGATTAGGTGTGAAACCCTTCTTTTTATGTTCAAAATTATTAGACCTCTTGGCTTTCCAGTTTGGCATGTTTTCCTTTTTTTCGTTCTACTCATAGCAGATTTTTTTTTTTTTTCGCATAGCCTCTTCAAAGGTTTTAGGGTTATCGTATTAAATTCTATCTTTAATGTGAAAAGGTAAATGGTTCAGAAACTGCTGCACCTTGGGTTTCTCATCAACAATGTAAGGAACGTAACGTAGTACACTTAAAAATTTACTATTCAACTCCTTCATATTCATAGTTCTCAACTTCAAATCATAGAACTCTTTAGCTCGCTCTTCATAATACTGCTCCGACAGAAACTTATTTTTAAAGTATTTTTTAAAGGTACTCCAGTTAATATTCTTTTTCTTTATACCTTTTACTCGTTTTATGTCCTGCCACCAGATGTCTGCTTTTCCAATTAAGTTATATATGGCCATTCTAGCTTTTAACTGATTGGAGTAATTATCAATTTGGAAATACTTTTTCATTCTGGACAGCCATGATTCAGCTTCCTCCCTTTCTTTGTTTAGTCGTTGAAATTTGGTGGTTCTATCTTCTTAAATTCTCCAGATATCTCTTCATAGGGATTATATTTCCTTTTTCTAGAATGATAATTATCCTCACCGTTGTCACTAGAATACTGGCGATTCTTCCTGTGTAAGTCACCATAAATTTCAGAGGATGAACTACTTTCAATTTTAGAATGTTTGGAATTTTTACTTTTATGTTGGTAGGACATATTATCAGATCCTATTTGTTTATCCTTCCCTTCACTCTGAAATTTTTTCAATAGTATTTGGTTCAGGTCCTCTTGAGCTCTTAGAATTATTTCATTCTCTTTTTTAACTGTTTCCATTTCAGTTTTTATATCCTTAATGGTTTGTAGCAATTTTGATGAATTGTTAGTTATTTCTTCCTTAACAGGTTTTTTTTCTGGAATTACTTTGTTCATTTAAAGGGGACCCTTCTTCTGCATATTCCTCGAGTCCTTCCATACTTGCAATTCTAGTTCAATTTTTTTTTTTTTTTTAATATGTACAACAACATTTTAAAAATAATAAATCAGTACGCATGAATTTTATTTACTGTTTGTTTACGTGAGTTGAGCCACTTCAGGCCTAGTGTCTGAACCGTTCTTTGATACCATATGAAACACTCCCAAAAATTTGTAAAAATTTAAAATTTTTCCTTGTGACAATTAATGTTTAAAACATCGCCTAAGAGGTTAACTTAACCACTAATAGTTAACATTATTAAATATCTAAAACTATATACTAAAAAAATTATTTACTAATATATAAATACATTCATTACTAACAACATCCAAAAATAATGTTTTGATAGATCGATCTATACAAATTAAGAGCTAGAGAAGTAAGGTATTGAAAAAAACGGTTTACTTGCTAGTGAGTGACAAGTGCTAAAAGTTTTTTTCTTATTTACTGAATGGGATTTAGTTGTGCCCAAGGCTTACTTATCTTATTGAAGCTAATGCAATAAAATGGTGTTCTTTTACATGTCCTTTTACAGGTAAGCCCTTTACTTCTAGTACAGAATTCAATATTATTTAGTTCGACAGCAGAATAATTTCTAGAAGACTTATCTAGTTTTTATAAATAAGTTTTAGGTGTGAAGTAGTATAGAATAATCCAACTCTTGGTTATTGAAGGTAAAGAAAAATATTTACTTCCTTTCTATCTATTTATACCTGTGAACATCATGCTGGTTTAAAAAGTATAACTTTTAAGTTCTAATTTTTTTTTTACTATTAAAATTTTTGTATAATAATCTTGTATTAACTTAGTCCAAGTATATAATTTACCTTGATGCATGTCCTTTATGCAAAGTAATGGATATTGAATTGCAATGCAAACTTATATGCTTATCCTAGATATATGTGCTATAATCCAATGTATAAACTATATGCCTAAACGATTCATACACCAAAATGTTATCCTAAATAACTCTAACATGTATACATATCTAATATCATTTTAAACTTTCGTTTACATGAAAGTATTATCAAGAGTAATTTATGTGTTGGTAATAACCCATATTTGTTTTGCAAAGTTGTGCAACGGTTTAAACTAGAACAAAACCTAAAAGATCTTAAATCTAGTGGACTCTACATGTTAAAATATCATGGAGGGAGTTTTTTTATTTTAGTGCTAAAACCCTAACCATATAAATCCAACCAAACCCTAAAATATCACTTTCAAATCACTTTATGTTTTACTATTTGGGGTGAAGGGCAAGCTTACAGCCGTTCGGCCATTTCGGTTTTCTACAATGGTTAATAATGAAAGGTTGTAAACTTTAAAAGGAGATAGAATTCACTCTTTGTTCACCATTGATCAGAGTCTAAAATGAAATTTCTCATTGTATCCAAAGTGGAGTATTATACTTTAGTTTCCTTGTCGCCTGGGTGCCTCCAGAATTGATCAAGGGTTTACTAGACTTACAGCTTAAAAGGTAAATAAATAGAATACAATTTATAAAGTTTCCCCTCTTTCTTTATTAAGTATATTCTTTAACCCAGTTTAACTCATCCATCGATTTTACTGTTTATTACATAGGTTTTCAATCTAGCTGGTCCCTTGCAAACTCATCGTTATTCTGCAGTGAAGAGTTCAGGATTCTAGGCTTCGGTAAGCCTCAGTTTAGAAACTTGCGATGTCATTTGTTGCTAAACAAAATGGTGACAGGAGAGCTCGGTGGTGTTTTTTTTTAATTACTAGGAAAAAGAATAAAGAAATAGTTTACTTTTGCCTAAGATGTAAAAGAAAAGGACGTAGAGCCAAACCTTGAAAAAGTTATCTTGTTGTTGCGTTAAAGGAGGGATATGTTTCACGGCTGTAATGATGTTTGAATAATTTGGTATTTTAAGAAGTCGTAAGGCTCTTACAATTTGTAACCCTTTTGAGGTTTTTTTTCAAAGATCTATGGCTCAATGTTTAAGAATGTTAAGACAGTCGGGTAAATACCTTTTTTAAAAGTTTGAGAAATCTAGTCTTAACAATTTGGCCGTCAATGCTTTCTCTGTAATAAGAATACTATTACTGCATTTTTGTTTTTCAAAGGTAAAGTAATTCATAGGGTTAAAGGAGTTTTGTTTACAATGTTTTATATGAAAAACAAATAGAGCCCAAGGCTCTTATCCCCGTCTCAATTTGGTATTCTTACTTATCCTGTTTATAAATTGTAAACATAGGGTGATTCTTAAATGTTTATACTGGTTTTTACCATGGTTTGTTTTTAAATGCAAACGATTTGTAAATTTTATTAAACCCTAAACAGAGCTCACGGCTCCTAACTAAATGATTTGGAAATTATTCAATAAATAAACTCAGGAACTACTTTTAGGTTTTGCAATAAAATTTTATATGTATAGGTTAATGTATTTAAAGGAAATTTCTTTTACTAATATTCGTTTTATCTAGTTTTTACCATGGTTTGTTTTTAATTGTGGTTTGTTACTAAATGCAAACAATTTGTAAATTTTATTAAACCCTAAACAGAGCTCACGACTCCTAATGAAATGATTTGGAAATTATTCAATAAATAAACTCGAGAACTACTTTTAGGGTTTTGCAATAAAATTTTATATGTATAGGTTAATGTATTTAAAGGAAATTTCTTTTACTAATATTCGTTTTATCTAGTTTTTACCATGGTTTGTTTTTAATTGTGGTTTGTTACTAAATGCAAACGATTTGTAAATTTTATTAAACCCTAAACAGAGCTCACTGCTCCTAACGAAATGATTTGGAAATTATTCAATAAATAAACTCGAGAACTACTTTTAGGGTTTTGCAATAAAATTTTATATGTATAGGTTAATGTATTTAAAGGAAATTTCTTTTACTAATATTGGTTTTATCTAGTTTTTAATTGTGGTTATGGTAAAATAAAATAAATAAGGTACCTTGGATTTTGGAGAAACAATACTTACAACCACTGTAGGTTAAACTCTTATTTGAGAAAGAAAACTCCATTTTCAGAGAAAAAAAAAATTACTCTTAAAGTTACCGTCTTTTAAATTCTTAATGTTTATTGTTTATTTACTTATTAAAGGATTTTGGGTTCGCTGTAATCTTTGAATTTTGCTTGTAATTTTAAGTTTATGAATTAATTAACCAATTATTATGATTCTTTTTATGCTTATATTCTATAAAATTTGATTCAAGGCTTATATTTACTAATAGTTAGACAAAATAGGTAAAAAAATTTTACTTCTGATTCAAAACAAGAAAATAATACTAATTAGTGTTTCTTTTTAAAAGAAAGAAGAAACTAATGAAAACCTAATTTTATATTTCTTAGTCTATTGGTTAAACTATAATAAGAGACATAGTATGTTTAATTTTAGTTTACAAGTATGATGATAGTTTTAAAAGATTTGTTTACTGTTTAGTTTTCAGTAAGTACTAGAATTAGCACTATCCTTGAAATCACAGTGATAGGATAAAAGTTTTTAAAATGCTTTGTACAATAACCTATTAATGTCTATTTAACCTAGACTTACTAGTATATTACTTTTGTAATACTCTTATATATTTTAGTATATAAAGGAATTATAACAGATAACAGGTTGGGTATTATCCTAACCCACTATACTAATAGTAAAAAGATTTCAACACATCATTAATTAATGTAATCATTCATCTAAACACCTACTGTACTAGAGTACTTCGTCTTAAGACAAGTGGAAAAATACAGGCAGGTATTTCATCAAAATCTAACACTAGAACATTTATTCAAATGAATTTAGCTAGTAACTCTTGAAGTAAATCAGGTTTACACTGTTTAACTTGCAGTAACAAATTTAACCATTCATAATCAGAAAATCTAATTTTAACTCCATTCATTCTAGTAATTTTTACTTGTATAAGATAAAATAAAACAACATTTAGAACCTGAGAACTTGTAGAGAAGAAAATAGCCTAAGGAGCCCATTCCACCCAACCAATTCCTGAAGATAGCTTAATTGCTTATCTTAGGACCCCCGAGCATGTCCACTGGTCCACTTGGTTGAAAGAACTGGGTGAGAGAATGGGCTATAAAACCCCTGCAACTCCACAAAAGTATTCAGTAGTAATACTTCTGCCTTCTGCAATAGAGAACTCAGCAAAACCGCTACACTAGTTTTGGAAAAACAACTTTACACTCAAAACCACTTATGCCTTCCCCCTCCAATGAATCTCTTGTCCAAACTTTTCACTTCAGAAATTTCACAAGTGAAGATCGAACAAGCACTTGCTGAATTTGATGGGTAATTATAAGCATGCCTAGGTATTTTGGCCGATTTTTCATTTAATGAGCCACCTACTCTTGTTCTACTTTCTTGGGGAACATGACAACAAAAATAGGGAATTTTCCTCCTGTAACAGCTAGAAGTGGTTTGAGCATGGTTTTAGGATGCTTCCAAGTGTCAATCTTCTCTCACCCCAGTCTATTCCACCTAGTGGCCAGTAGACACTCATTTAACAACCTCCTTAAGTTTTTGTCTCATATTTTATTTAGTAAATAAAATATTCATCATAATTAATTACAATCATCCTTGACCCCACTTGGTCAATAGTTAGAAACTTTACAATAAAAATAAAATATAATGTCTCCTTAAGCATAAATATTTTTTGCAATTTGGGGTATGTGACATAAACACCCCCTTAAGTATAACATCATCCTAGATGTTATTTTATTTATCATCCTCAAAGCTACCCTAGAACAAAATTGGATATGCTACCCGCATATGACTCTCCAATTCCCAGGTTGCTTCTTCTGGACTAAGGTGCTTCCATTGCATCTTCACCTACCCAATGGTGTGATTCTGAAGCAATATTTCCCTCTTGTCAAGGATAGAATCCGTTTCCACCAAAAAATCTCCTTCGGGTTCCACCTGCACATCATTCCAATTTATAACATAAGTAGCATCATGTACATATTTTTTTAAAACAAACATATGAAAAATATTATGAACTTTAAGGTTCGGTGGTAAGGCTAGTCGGTATGCCACCTCTCCAATTGGAGACAATATTTCAAAAGGCCCATAGTACCTGGGTGCCAACTTAGAACAACTTCATAACTTTAAAGAAATATTTTTAGGTTTTACCTTTATGAAAACATGTTCGCCCACTTAGAACTCTTTCTGAGTTCATTTAAGATATGGTTGTCTCTTCTTTTTATCTTATGCAACCTTTAAATTACCTTGTACCTGCTTCACAATTAACTCAATCTCCTTTAGTTGCTCAGGTCCTAGTACTAACCTGTCAACTAGGTTACTCCATACATAATTTCAAATGGGCTATATTTTGTTGAAACTTGGTAGTGGTTGTTATATGCAAATTCAACCAAGTGTAAGTAGTCCTCCCACTTACTTGGTTGTTCTCTAACATACATCCTTAGCATATCTTCCAAGATTTGATTTACCCTTTCATTCTATCCATCCGTCTGTAGATGAAAAGATGTACTGAAATTTAAAGTAGTATTCAAACTTTTAAATAAAGATTTCCAAAAATTTCCTGTAAACTTAGGGTCTCTATCAGAAATTATAACTTTCGGTATCCCATGTAAACAAAATATTTGTTTCATAAATATTTCAGAAATATTAGCTGTCTTATGAGTAGTCTTTACTGGTATAAAATGGGCTGCTTTACTGAGTTTGTCAATGACTACCATTATCGAATCATTCTGATTTTGATTTCTAGGCAAACCCGTAATAAAATTAAGACTAATTATTTTCCATTTCCAGCTAGGGATTGGTAACGGCTGTAATAAACCGACTGGATGTTGGTGTTCAGTCTTAACCTGTTGACATTCAGAACACCTAGAAATATATTCTTCCAACTCATTCTTCATATTCAGCCAAAAACAATCTTTCTGCAACATGGTTATGGTCTTTTGATAGCCAGGATGTCCTGAGTAGGGAGTCTTATGTATTTCATTTAAAATCAACAGCTTAATTTTAGGTGCATTAGGTATTTATAGCCTATTTTTAAAAAGTATTAACCCTTTTTAATTTAGACTATAACCTGTACTTAAACTTTTAGTTACATTTTTTGCCACTTTAACTTGTAATTTCTGATCATTTTCATCCAATTTTACTTCTTCAAGCTGATCTTCTAAATCTATTTTATAAGTACTGATTACTGCCATGAAACTCAATCTTGCATTCCTACTCAAAGCATTAGCTACTTGATTTTATTTTCCCTTGATATGTTGGATATTGAAATCATACTCACTAAGGAAAACTAGCCACTTATCTTTCCTTGCGTTTAGATTTGGTTGATCCAACATATATGTTAAACCCTTATTATCCGTCATTAACATAATATTTCTTTTGCCATTAAGTGATGGTGCCAAATATTTAAAGCATGTATCACAGAAGCCAAATCTAAATCGTAAGTAGCGTAATTTATCTCGTGAATTTTAAGTTTACTAGACTCGTATGATCTTACGTGTCCTTCTAGAGTTAATACCCCACGAAGGCCATCGTTGCATGCATCAGTGCATACAAAAAAGTCTTTGTTAAGATCAACAATTCTTAAAATTGTTGCAGTGGTTAATTATTCTTTTAATTTTTTAAAAATTTCATCACATTTTTTATTCCATTCAAACTTCTTCTCTTTCTTCTGTAAAGAAGTTATGGGATTTGTGGTCCTTGAGAATCCCTCAATGAATCCTCGATAGTAACCGGTGATCCCCATGAAGGATGGCATGCCAGTCACATCCTTTGGGACCAACCATTTTCAATGGATTTTATCTTATCTAGATCAACTGAGATCCCATATTTAGTTATTACATGACCCAAGTATTGTATTTTATCTATAAATAAGTCTCACTTACTGAACTTAGCATAAATCTGATGTTCGCTTAACACTTGTAAAACAATTTTTAAGTGTTCCTCGTGCTCTTCTTTAGTCTTAGAATAAATTAAAATATCATCAATAAATGCAACTACAAATTTACCAAGATATTTATGTAAAACATTATTCATTAAACACATGAAGACAACCGGGGCATTACTAAGCCCAAATGGAATAACAACAAACTCATAGTGACCATATCTGGTCCTAAAAGTTGTTTTAAAAATATCCTCATCTTTGATCCGTACTTGATGATAACCAGATTTTAAATCAATCTTTCAGAAAATCGTTGCTCTGCGCAGCTGATCAAATAGATCGTCTATGCAAGGCAATGGGTATCTATTCTTAATAGTCATTTTATTAAGTCGACGGTAATCAATGCATAAGCATAGATTTTCATCCTTCTCTTTAACAAAAATGACTGGTGCTCCCCAAGGAGACACATTTGGTCTTATGTACTTTTTATCAATCAATTCATTTAACTGTGATTTTAATTCATTAAGCTCCAAGATATTCATCTGGTATGGAGCTTTTGAGTTAGGCACCGCACCAAGCACCGACTCAATCGTGAAATCTAGTTTCCTTTTCGAAGGTAGTCCCAGAATTTCCTCTGGAAATACATCCGAATACCCCCTCGGGACTAGGAAATATTCTATTTTTTTTTATCTTCATTATTACTATGTTCTTTGTCAGTTACAGTTACAACAAAAGCTTTACATCCTTTTTGAACAACCCTCTTTAGTTGCAAGGAAGAAATCTATCTGATTGATGTTTTCCTAGGAATTCCTATTATTGTTACTATTTCTCCTTCATTATTTATATAGGTAAAAGTTTTATCAAAACAATTCAATACTACTCTATGTTGTTCTAACTAGTCCATCTAATTAACACATCATAAGAGCCTAATGGAAGTACATTTAGCTTCACAAAAGTTTCAAACTGATTCATAAATAAAGTACAGTCTTTCACAAAATTAATTACTTTTATTTTACTCCTGTAGCTAACTGAGTTAAACCATGAATTTGTAAATTTCTTCACTGGTAAATTACATTTCTCTGCTAAACTGGGAGAAACATAACTCAAGCTAGCCCCTGGTTCAATTAAGATATAAATGAGTTTTTGGTTTAGCATACCTTCTACTTCCACCATGGAAGTTTGATAATTGGCGTGCCTGTTTTTTGGCACTGCATTGATCTTGGGCATCCCTCCTGCTAAGTCACCAACTGTCATCTCTTCCTGCAATGTATGAATGTTGTTGATGGTATTCTTTCTATTAGGGCAGACTGATGTGTAGTTAGTTCCATTACAATACCAACATTTTATCGGTTCTTAATGTTCGTTATTCTTAATGTAGTTGCTATGATTATTAGCAGTTTCTTTATTTCTAGGGCCATTAGGGTTTGCTATGAGTTACTTTTATTTACTTGAAAGTTTTTATTAGGAAAATTAAGTGCATTATTATTCCCAAAATTTCGATTAGGTGTGAAACCCTTCTTTTTATGTTCAAAATTATTAGACCTCTTGGCTTTCCAGTTTGGCATGTCTTCCCTTTTTTGGTTCTGCTCATAGCAGAAATTTTCTTTTCACATAGCCTCTTCAAGGGTTTTAGGGTTATCGTACTCAATTCTGTCTTTAATGTGAAAAGTTAAACATCTCAAAAACTGTTGCACCTTGGGTTTCTCATCAACAGTGTATGGCACGTAACGTATTAAACTTAAAAATTTATTGTCTAACTCCTTCATATTCACAGTTACCAACTTCAGATCATAGAACTCTTTAGCTCGCTCTTCATAATACTGCTCCGAAAGAAACTTATTTTTAAAGTATTTTTTAAAGGTACTCCAGTTAATATTCTTTTCCTTTATACCTTTTGCTCGTTTTATGTCCTGCCACCAGATGTTTTCTTTTCCAATTGAGTTATATATGGCCATTCTAGATTTTAATTGATTGGCATAATTATAAATTTGAAAATACTTTTTTCATTCCAGACAGCCATGCTTCGGCTTCCTCCCCTTTCTCTATTTCTCTGTTGAAATTCGGTGGTTTTATCTTCTTAAATTCTCTAGAGATCTCTTCATAGGGCTTATATTTGTTTTTTCTAGAATGATAATTATCCTCACTACTGTCACTAGAATACTGGCGATTCTTCCTGTGTAAGTTGCCATAAATTTTAGAGGATGAATTACTTTCAATTTTAGAATGTTTGGACATTTTACTTTTATGATGGTGGGATGTATTATCATATCCTATTTGTTTAGCCTTCCATTTACTCTAAAAGTTTTCCAATAGTATTTGGTTCATTTCCTCTTGAGTTCTTATAATTTTTTCATTCTATTTTTTAACTGTTTCCATTTCAGTTTTTAATTCCTTAATGGTTTGTAGCAATTCTGATGAATTGTTAGTTGTTTCTTCCTTAACAGGTTCTTTTCTGGAATTACTTTTTTCATTTAATGGGGACCCTTCTTCACCATATTCCTCGATTCCTTCCATACCTGCAATTATAGTGTTGACTCTCGTCCAACCTATTGAGAGGATTTCACACCCACCTCGTGGTACACAAATGACTACTTCTGTCTCTATTTTCCCCCCCTTCCTCCCACAAAGGTTGGGGAAAAAAGGACAAAGTAGCGAAAAAACCATGTCCTCCTCTAACTTGCGCTTGATGCAATGTCCTAGGCCACGTGACACAAAATTATCATGATTTCCCAATCCTTCTCTCACACATGTGCACAGTTTTCGATATCGACGATGTTTTAGTTGTCAACATACCAACCATCCCTATGGTTAAGAAAAAATCACTACGAACCAACCACGTGTGCGTAGTTTGTGGCCTATATGGTCATTATTCCCACCATTTCCCAAACTTTCCTGAGTATAGGTCTCTTCTTAATAACCTTTGCAAGTAGTCCCGTGAGTCTGAAATCACTGTCCTTGAGGAGATCCACCCTCTGTCCTCTTCCTCGGACACCAATAAGACAATTTAAATGTTCTCCACTTCTATTCGTCATCCTCCCTCATCGACCGCGGAAGATCTCCCCGATCTATATCTAGACACCATTTTCATTATGATTAAGGGATCCTTATAACTACCACCGATTTTACCCCATTTGAATTTTTCCATGGTGTGGAGTCAGTTCTTTCCATTGAACTCCAGATTTCATCACTCTGCCTTGCCATCAACCTTCTACTCGATACTTCAGCATTAGAAAAATTCCTACTTATGCTTGAACAAACTAATGAGGACCATCACATTGATCTCCAAATGATCTAAGTAGCTAAGACTCAGTTGAAGTCCCATTATGACTCCCACATCCACCCACACACCTATAGTGAGGGGTAAATTGTCCTCATTTATGACCAAGCCCATGATAATATTGGAAAAGGAAGTTAGAGTACATGTGGTATGGACCTTATTAACCTAAAAATCCCCCACTAAGCTCTCAATGGCCTACACCACCCAAGGACACCATCTCATGACCCTCATATCCCTCCATTAGACACCCACACCCTCAAAATAGCCTAAGGATGAAGAAAAGGGCTTAAAAACCCCAAAAAAGAGTCCAAAATAGCCTCCTAGGAGCTAAATCCCTAAAAAAGGGGCTAAAGTTAGGGTGAAAGGGGCTAAAAGCCCAAAAAATGGGATAAATCCTTAACCAAGGGCTTAAAACCCTAAAACCCCTTGGAAAAGCTATAAAAGGAGGGTGGGGGGTCACTCTCAAAACACTTCTCCCTTGCATATTGTTATGCTACCCATGGATGCCTTGAGACACATTTGCCTCTCAATCCACCCACACTCCCTCTCCTCCATTCCCATTGATAAATTGCTCCCCATCCAAGAGAGAGGAGTTCTTCCACAAGCTAGGGCATGGTGGCCCATTTCCATTAGAGAAGGTATAGCCTGTCTTTCATGTCTTGTTTATTTGATTTTTAGTTGTATTTGCTTTCTAACCCTTGTTTCCATTTGCAGGTTTTATGCTTAACATTGTTTTATGGGTTTTACTGTAGCTTAGTCTTTGCTTGCAAGTCTTTGGACGTAGAACCCTAACCCATGTTTGCAGAGCGGTTCACTAATGCTTCCATCTTTTCGATCTTTGTTTAGTTTACTTTACTACCATTTACCTAAATTTTTTTTTTTCTGCTCATAGTTTATGTCACGTCCCCGTCCCTCAAGCGACGAAGAGGACGCGACGAACACATCAAACACAACCGGGCAAATCGCCCCATGAACATTGACAGAAATCAAATGCTGAATTAAAACTTAAAAGCATACACAGATGCATAATTCATCATACAAGGATGCACAGTCCTTCAACAATCAGCGGAAGCAAACACATATACATTCCAGCATTTAACATCAATATAAATTACAGAGATGCAGTAAACAGCAGCACTTATCTTTTGATGAGGAATTCACCCGCAACCAGCTACGTCGCTGCAACGTTCCACCCAACCATAGGCTAGCTTGCTCATCAATCTCTTACCAATGCTGCCACCCCCGAGCTGGGCATGATTCCTCTGGAGTAAGGGTCAATTGCAGGATTATACATATCCAAGGGTAAAAACAGCAAACTAACACAGCTGGGTTTCACAGGCTTTCAACAGACAAGCCAAGCCAGCACAGTCCGAAGACTAACCATTGCACTCAGGAAATTACTTAGCTGTCACAGCTTAAACAGGGCAACACAGAGTTGTTCTTCTCCCTATCGTGGCCAAAAAAACTCAGCAACAATACCCAAACCAGGGTAACAACAACAACCTAATTTCACAATGAAAACGATGGCAACTATGCACAGTCGAAAACAGGGAAACTCAACCGACATAATGGGAATCCACAGTGGCCCAAAACGAATTTGAGAACCACAGCCCCCACAACATGGGTGAAATCAACAGTTCGTCCAAGGCAATTGAGCCACGGAAAGACTCACACAGACGACGCTGCAAACGAATTTACAGACTCCCAGCCTGGGCATGGGTAATAATCAACGCAGAACCCACAATCCGACCCATGGGGAAAGGATTCAGCCACTCCATTCACCAATCCGTAGAGGAAAACGACGTGGGTAAAACCTAGGAAACTCCTGTGCACGAAAATGAGAAACGGGAGGGAAATTCTCTGCGTGAGAATGCACAGCAGTTAGGAGGACACGAATTGTAAGTGCCTGAGCATTTAGCAACTCGTGGAGAGGAATAAAATGCCTGCGTGAGACCAAAATTTCCCAGAGCCTGTGCGTGAGGAGCCAACAGACAAAAATCATGGTGAGAGTGCACATGCCAGGGAAGAGTGCGTGAGGGAGAAGAATGGGGAAACGTGGGTGGAGTGGGCGGGTGGGAAAAGGAATGACAGTCCTGCCACCCCATTCCCAAAGGCATTAACTACCTCAACCACTAGCTGAAGCATTAAAGAGGTTGACAAGGTTGGATGAGACAAAAGGTGACAAACAAACAAAGGTGGCAAAACATGGGTTTTTCCCATAACCAAGGTTTGACATCCCCCACCCCTTATCCTTTGGAACCATGCCCTTTTCATTCAACATTGCACTGCCGTAGCTGGTTATGGTTTTAGTTTATTTGATGTGCGTGTTTACATGATGCCAAATTATAATGTGCCTTATAGCACAGCGTACCATCGGCAATTATCCCTATTGCTGAAACATAGAAAACAAAATCGATGGTGGGGATTTTTCCTTGAGCTCCTCACCACGATTAATTACAATATATACATCATGCAAACGGGGTCAAAACCAGGGACATCACATTCCCCTCCCCCTTGGAGTAACACCGTCGTCGGTGTTCTATTACATATATACAATACATATACAATTGCACATCAAAATTTCAAGCTCCTCACTGGCTGCTTCATCTTTACCTACTCAATTTCCTTTGAGTCTTCATGCCTAGACTGTTTCTTATCGGGTCGCTTGGACAATTGTCCCATTGCTGATTCACCTTCCTTTGCTTTGCCAATTGCTCCCATAAGGCTTTTCACCTCCCTTTGCAAACCAATAGATTCTTGCAAAATATGGTGGTTCATTTCACTCTGCCTTTTCTGTATCTTGAGCATCTCCCCAATATTCTCTTGGGTCTTGGAAATCACTTGAAGGAGACTTCCAGCTAAGTCCAACAACTTTTGATCTACTGCCATAATCAACGTGCATCACCTGGTTTCACTTTTCTCACCTGTGAAATGCACCATTGAAGTCTATCAGACCAAGCATAGCATAGGCATTAAAATCAGTTAGTTAATTACCCCATTGGCATGACAGTCCAAGTTCCATTAAGGAAACTTTCATATTTTTCATGCCTTTCCCCAACAGGTATATGAGCTCATTCATGTCCATTCCTGGGCAGGGAATTAACTATTCCAGCATTCACAAATTTACTTTAAGCAAATACACACATTTCATTCTCAATCATACATGC